>OY282559.1:99500576-99915576 GCA_958295665.1 Tipula vernalis | reverse complement strand
ATGGTGATGGTGATGGTGATGGTGATGGTGATGGTGATGGTGATGATGTTATGGTTTTGTGATGGCATGATGGTGTGACGGTAAGATAGTGCGATAGTGTTTTGTTGTGATCATTAGACTGTAATATGGTATCATTTCGAGATACTGTGATAGCACTATGGTATGATGGTGGTGGTATAATGGTATGATTGAAGCCTTAAGCTTTACCGTCTGCAAATCGCTTTATAGCAAATTGTTCCTCTATTAGGTAACTCAAAGTTCCCAGAACTATAAATAAAGCGAAATTTATTTAAAAAGCAAGGATATTAACGACAACAGCCGTGGGCGTCATTACAAACTTGGAGCTGGGAGAAGTTGGAGGTAGGAGACTGAAGGAGGAAATATAATTAGAGCCAAGTTGAGGAGTAAGTTCTGATCATCTCATAAGGTTACACCCCGTTATATTTTCATGTTGGGAACGAACAGACAAAATAAATAAACCTCTTGCTAAGAACCTAGGAAGCTAAAATGGTACTACTCCAACGATATGCGTTTTTCCTAAAATTTACAAAGACGGCAATCCTTTGGGACCAAATGTTATTGCTGTATTGGGTCACCATTACATAATTGGTCTCAATTTGGCCATAATTAATCGGAAATAAAAAATGTGGAAAATTTCGAAATTAAAGTCAAATAAAGATATTAGTCCGCCACTAAATTATATATCAGTTTCGTTATAGTTTCGTTAGATGCTGTTTTAAAATTGATGAACAAATTGTCGAATAACATAAAATTAAAAAGCTATCCCAATCTGGATTTACATTTTTTCGCAGAGGCATCCTTGATCATCCTGAATTTAGTTATACCACAAGATGCTTCAAACTCTTGTGTTTTGTTCACCAATGCACTCGCCACCTAGCCTCAGAGTAAAGTTAACTTACTAACAAAGACTAAAGTGTTGATTGAGAGGGGCCCTATTCCCTTATATCATTTGTCACCCCAAAATAGGTAATAGTCAAGTTTTCATATTTATTCTATAAACCTTAGACGGCTACTATGAAAGTCATCGTTCCAATGGGGAGTAGCTGTACTAGAAATAACACGAAATGACAATTGTCGTAAAACCCAGTGTAATACGATGGTTTTAAACGACGTTCCAAAAGATACGACCAAGGGAATAGAGCTGTAAAGCAACTTCGGTTAAACTTATTTGATTTTTTTAGATATATGGACGATATTTTCCAGGCTATATCAAATTCTGTTTAAGTTAATATTTTATTTTTGTGACTGGTTAAAAAAAAAAACCGACAGTTAAATAATATTTCCGGTCTTTCTTCTTCATAATACAAATTCAATGCAAGCCGATTATGTTTTTTTACAAAGGCTATTTCCCGTTCAGCTAAATATTTAACTGAACGAAATTGGACAGCTAAATATTCAGGGGTTTGTTCTAAACCCAACCGCAAGTGTGATCTCTCATTTCGTGTTAATATATTTTGTAAATAACACGAAGATATTGTTTACGAAAGTTATTCACCATCCAGCCATTTCAAGACAAATTTCAAGGAATCATTGGTTTTCTGCTAATAGTTCACCGTACATTCTATATATGTATAAAATATCCCATGTTATGATTGACGAGTCGACCAACAATCGACACGACTACGTTGTCGTTTAGTTTTTAATTTTTGGTGTTATGGATGAATAACGAATGGACATTTGAATTTGTCGTGATTTTAAAACGAAACTCATTCAGACGAAATGATATTCGAATTATAATAGAGGCGTAGAGTTGTAAAGTTGTATTCAGTCATCATGGCTGGATGAAGGGATTGATTTTTTTCATAATCGTACCCTTACTAGCATGGAACATGGCCGAAGTTAAGTCACATGGAACGCTAGCGTACTGTATAATGAGCAAAAGTAGGTATTTTTCGGTAAATAAACTTCAATTACCGGTAATTCGGGATAACATTTTTATCGATTGACTGGTTATTTGTAAGCATTCCCTAACGTGATTCTATAACAATCAAAAAGAAAAGTTGAAGTATTTATCTCTCATCGAAAAAAATCCCCAACAAAAATGAATCCCAAAAACTTAAGTTTTTTAAATGTAACAAATTTTTGAAATCATTTTAATCCGTTTAATGCCTTAGAGGATGGAGGCTACCGCTCCCTCCCCTCAATCGCTTTATGATTTTTGGAAATATGGCATTCATAGAAATTACGTACCACATTTTTCAAAAAATTGTATTTTTTAATAATAATTTACGTACTAAAAGAACTCCCCAAAGCTCAGTTTTCGATGTGACAAAGTCCCGGATTTACACAGATACCATGATGTACAATTCGAGCTATGTTGAGTATCAGTACTCATTGACATAGGTGGAATTAACTTAACCCTTCTAAAATATTATTGAGTTCCAAAATAGTCATGTATCTTTTAAACTTACGTTTTATTTTGTTGCTTATAGGAAAACACAGCATGTTTAATGGAAAATAGTAATTGTTTGCTACTGACATCTCTCCCACAAAAGGGAAATATTCAGATCAGATTAGTCACTAAATTTAAGAATCTAACACAAACTTCTTAATACAAATATGCCACCGACAAAACTTTTATATAAATAGAATACACCACTCTTTTGTGGACTGCTCTCACACAAGCTTGAATTACAACAAATTTAAAGACGCTGGCTTATATGCATTTAGTTGTTTGTTAAACGAAAAAAATGTATAACCCATAACTTACTTGTTTCTAAAACGGTTTTATTTCTAATCTAAATGTAATCGAGATAATGAAAAAATTCTGCAACAGTACAACAAAACAAAACATGAAACTCGTTAACATTTAGTTTTTATGCATAAAAGTAAATTGCACACAAAGAACTATTTGCATACTTTAATGCTAAGCTTTCCAGAACATTATTTTACAATTTTTTTAGTGTTTTATGTGTTGGTTCAGCTTCAGCTATATAAAATAAATGGCCATTAATTTGTAAAACTATTTTAAGTTGAAATATATTAGATATTTTGTTGTTTTGTAGTTTGTCATATATTTAATTTGTTTATTGGATGACTATATTTACATACATATTATATGGACAAATTTTCGACACAGTTTAGCAATTTTGTGAAAACTTGTATACATACCGAAACACTATTGTTTTTGGTTTTTGACCACAATCATGGTAACCAATTGTACAGAAAGTTTCATTTGAAAAATTGTTGTCGCCAAAACTTAGTGTGTTTATAAATCTAAATTAGAATGTGAATGCAAAATGAAATATAAACAGTTTTTCATATAGAATGTTCTATAAAGAATTCGTTGAACCAGTTGTTTTCGGTTTGGCTAGTCCACGAAAAAGGTCACAAAATTTCGACAAATTAATTTTAAAGTATCATTAGGTTTTCGTTAATATTTTCTCTGTGAACATTTACATGTTAAGTCACAGTCCACAGTTCATTGAATCAAATTGAATCAGTTAACATTAGAGGAGGAAACAGACCGAGTTACCTGTTACCAGCAATATATTGGGCAAACTAGTCCTTGTTTTGTTCTTACAACTAAATACAAAGAAATTCTTAAATCAAATGTATAGCTAAACATAAGCTCTATAATCAAAATCACCAAACAGATACTGATAATTCCAAAATTATTAAACCATTCAATAAAAACATAAGCCGCATTTCTCTCATCATAAAAATTTGAAGATAGGGTTCGGTCCTGCATTCTCATTAAAAATAACATAAGTTGTTTTCTGCTATCAAATTTTAGCACTGGAGTATGTAGCGGCGGTCAGCATTGAGGTCGATAAACGAAACATCTGGCCAATATCAGCTTACCTTGTTTATGATCAAGCGGTTATTCCACCTATTATTCTAGGTGAGCTCATCCTAGATGATCAGAAACGTAAGTTTAGAGTCATCCTGGGGAGCGATGCAAATTAAAATCACAAGATCTAGGGAAGTACGGACACAAATGATCGAAATGAGTTGTTCCTTGATTAAATTTCAAGTATTAACCTTCATATATATAACATAGGCAAAAAGCAGATTTTTATAACTTGAAATAGACAGGAGTTTTTGGATATTACACTTGCCTCAAACTTTTTGACGCTTAGTCCATTAAACTGGAAAGTGTCGGAGGACCACTCCTTTTCCGATCATTGTTATCTTCAATTTTAAATTGACTTGGCTTCTCCAAAAAGTCCAATCTACTGAAATAGGAGGAAAAGCAACTAGGATACCTTTAGAACGATTCTGCGTAACACGTCAAAAATGTAAAAGACTCTTTAAAACATCAAGGAAAACAAGAGCTGCTGTAGACTGGGACTCCTATATAAGGAAGTCCTCAAAATTTACAAATATCAATAGGCTACTCATAGTCCTACCAATTGGTCTTTCCATCCCAGGCTATCTTCAACGGCCGGATGGGATATGGACGACCAATAGTGCGAAATCGCTGGAACTTCTGCTGGAAATTCATTTTCCTGGTTGTTTCGAATCTTTCCTACCACAACAGTAGGTAGGGCTAGTAGCGTTGTATGTCAAATTATTAGCAGAAAAAAGATCCTGTGGGCGATAAATAATCTTAAACAATACAAGTCGCCTGGATCGAAGCTGTCTAAATCTCAACATGCCTATTGCAAATGGACATCTGTAGAGAGTGCTCTTTATCATTCTCTTATATATTTCATTGAGAAATCTTTCGAGTATAGAGGCTTCGCAATGGTAACCTTTTTGGATATTGAGGGGGCCTTTAACAACGTGCCTCCAGGGGTATAACTCGGGCACTTTCAAATGAGGGAGGATCTTAAATGCCAAATTGGGGGAATACTCCGCCAAAAGATTTGCAAGCAGATTTACGCCGCAGGATGGCGTACTATCCCCCTACTTTGGAACTTGGTCATAAATGATCTGTTGCTAAGACTGGAGGACAGTGGCGTTAAAGTAATTGCTTATGCGGATGATGTTGCTATTGGGATCCGAGGCAAATATTTCGGCAGCCTTAGTGAGTTTATGCAAAATGCCCAGGGCATTCTTTCATTATGTGCCAATGGCTGTGGGTTTGAATGAACCCACACAAAACCGAATTGGTTCTCTTCTCTAGGAAATATAAGCTCCCTCATATCGATCCTCCCACATTAAATGGGTTCAGTTTGACTTTTACAGATGAAGTGAAGTTTCTGAATCTCGTTTTGGATAGCAAATTAAATTGAAAACCTAATTTTCTGAAAAGGGTAAAGAAAGCAATGGTAGCGCTATACTCTTGCAAAAATACCATAGGGAAAGGATAGGAATTGGAGCCCCGCATCGTACATTGGCTTTATACCGCAGTAGTCAGACCCACACTCTTGTATGCGGTAACAGTCTGGTAGCCTGCTTCGGACAAAACTGTCAACCAAAATCTGTTGACAAAAGCTCAGAGAACAATCTCTCTGATACAGGGCACTCATCTATATTGTGTAACAAACAAATTCCCAAGGCCACCGACTACACTGTCCCGCCACTATCTTTCGACACAAAGCTCCAAACTAGGAACCCATCCAGCGAGGACTGGATGATGGGTGCCGCTTTGGAACCAGGAGCTATATACTTTTTCACCCATGGTTCAAAACGGGATGGGAAAGTCAGGGCTGGGGTGTTTATAACTACGCATGTTATTTATTATACTCATACTATTATAATACATTTTATTAATTAATAATTAATTAATTAAAGTTTACAAATTGGTTACATATATTTTAAATATCAAATTAAAACCACACCATTTACTTTTTTTTATTACAAACAACATACCAACACCAGTTGGTAAAATGTTGTGTTCTTCTTAGTCTACGTTAGAGGAACAACTGACTTGTATATGCCGCATCAACAACTTGGTTAACAGTGGTAATTAATAACCAAAATAATTTATGCAACGCGCAAATGTATTTGCTACATCACCTTCCTCCAAGTGCCGATTCTGAAGGAATCTTCTAATCGTTTAGGTTTTAATCTATCAATTGATATTGATACATTTGTATTGTTTTTTATAATAACAAAATGTTTTTTGAATCGACGTATCACCTTCTAAGGACCAACATAAAGAGAACTAAGACTAGTTTTGACTATGTCGACTCTCACAAAAATAAATTCGCAGTTCTCCAGGCTTTTTGGAACGAAAAGATTGGTTTATTTACAAAGTCGAGTATCGTTTAGCAACAATGATTTCATGGAACTAAGTATAGACGTTCAATCAGTTTGTTTGAATCTGCAGTTGTATCTGTTGAAGATTGGATAATAAATTCACCAGGAAGCTTTAACGTTTGTTCGTAAACAAGCTCAGCAGGTGAACATTTTATGTCGTAAGTAAGAAGCACAATTGCCAAATCTCTGCCCTTCAATGATGCCTTGATTGATTTTTGCATTATAATTTAGAGCGGACACTAAATTTGGAAATTCGATCAAAATTTCAGAAACAGGTCTCAGAGTCAATTAACCGTTACTTTTTAATGTCAACTAGCAATCCAAATTTATTTAAAAATCTGCGCCAGTGACAGGCATAGTAACTTGAGCTATTACAAACGGATGCATAAAAATTACGATGCAATCCTAAATTAACGTTCAATAATCTCGTGCCATACGTATTAATGGTAAATTTGCTGCTGTTAAAAGTAAATTGTTGTCACGAGGTGAACTATTACGAAAAGATTTGTTAAACGGGATGATCGATAGATCGGCACTTGTATCAATGTGAAACGATAAGTTGTAATTAGTTTCTTGGATTATTAAGCGCGACTGCTAAAATTAAATCGCCTGTCCGTCGCTGCTACAGTCGATCGAATTATTTTGGGTTATTAAAATTGTCGATTGCGAATTTTGTAACGGATTAGATTTTTTGCAATAGCATCTCTGAGCACGATCACAAAATCTTCTATGGTACCAACAAATAAAATTATTCGGACCATTTGGACCACTACTTCGAGATCTAGAACGTTTGCGATAAGAGTCTGGTTAACGTGATCGAAATGGGCGATGATGTTCACGTGTAATCATTTGTAACATTATCGATTCAATGTTAGGTAACCGCTTTTCAAAATCTATTACGTGTCATGAGCTATATGCATGACTTTGTGTATTAAATCTGCATTGACCAACTTCAGAAATATTATTCATATTCCAAAGTGACGCTTCATATATTTTATCAGCTAACGATAATAATTCATTAATTGGTTTATCACCAACAAATATTAATTGGTTTATCACCAACAAATATCAAATGTTGACAATTTGAGGAATTCGACGAAACCAATAAATTTTTAATGGTCTTTTCACTCACTACTTCCCGCTAATTTTTGAATGTATCTGTAGGCATCATCTCCAAGTTCATCACGTTCTAATAGCTTTTCTAAACGCTTCTCTTCCAATAATGAATGCCGTTCCAAAATGACATTTTTACTCGTAATATACTTATTTTCTTTAGGTGGGTTTGATAAGATATCTATCGCAAATGTCCGAAGGTAATACACTAATAATTAAAAAGAATTCAGTCGGATCAGAAGACATTGAATCGAGCTTCGGCTTGATAAAACCATACCTGTGGATTATGAGACCTGTTGTTTCATTTGACCGAATTTCCAAATTCTTATCACCTAACTTAATTTCACCAGTGCTTTTGTCATTCCCGTTATCACTATTATCCGTCATATTTAAATTTTTTTTAGTTTTTAATTAACACGACAAAAACAAAAAAAAAATGCATGTTCAAAATAGACGTACAAAATTATTTTGGTTTGTGTTCCTCTATGCTGTCGTTTCTTTGTTGTGGTGTATTGAAGAACGTTACGGTTTATATTGTGCCCTGGGTTTCCGTCCGGAAATTAATAAATTATAAGCGTGTTCCTGATCATCATTCAATTAAAAAAAAAATAATGAGAAAAACCAATATCCAACGGAAATATACATTTTTGTTTAACAACCACATGGTGACATCCAAATCAATTCGGCATCGCATATTTTTAATCCGGGGAAATCAACACAATCATCCATAAATATCAACAATTTTTCTGATTTCATGTAAGTACTTACTCATATTTTTGATTATATACATATTCGTTCATATGTACATTTCGTGATATTTTGTCAGTTTTATAATTTTCCACCCCGTGTTATATATGACTATTGCCTTGTGTGATAATTCAATTGAATTAAGAAATATAGTAGAACGGTTGTTAGGAATAACGTGGTGAAAAAGAGAAAAATAAGTCGTAAAATTCAATATCGGGATTTTTCCCAACTAAATACAGTGATAATGAGCGATTTTAAATTGATTGAAGCCAATTCTATTATAGATAAATTTGATGGAACGCCGAACAACCTCCATAATTTTTTAGCATGTTGCGACATTATTTACGATTCCTTAAAGGAGACAGAATATAACCAATTTTTAAAATTTATTAAAATAAAATTGACAGAAGAAGCGTTCGAAGTAATTCGTTATGATCCATTCGAAAGTTGGGCTGATTTAAAGGTTAAATTAGTCACTGAGTTTAGTACAATAATAAACGGTCATTAGGACATATTCAAATTGATCTTAGTAGGGTTCAGCAGAACAGGAAGACGTTAAAACGTATTCATCTCGGGTCGAAAAACTCCTATTCGAACTCAACGAAGCTTGTGCTGCGGTTGAGGGTGTAAATACAATAAAGGACGTAAAGAGAATTAATTCTGAGATGGCTTTACAGGCATTCCAAGAGGACCTTCGATATAATTTAAAAATATTGTTTAAATCCAGCCAATGCAAAAGTCTAAAGGAAGCAACTATCAAAGCGCTTGAAGAAGAAACCCTAACGAGCCAATCCGATGCATTATCCTTCCGATCAAACTCCATATTACTAATCCGAAGATAATTGCAAACTGCCAGTTATGTGGAACACAAGATCATATTGCTTCTAAGTGTTTCGTTCTAACTAGATATAATCAACCGAAACCACAACAATTCACTTTGTCTTCCCACAATAGATTTCACAATCTCAATTCCAATCGGGAAAACAATAATTATCGTAATTCCGGAAGCCGAATTTTCGTATGTGCTCATTGCAAGAATCGAGGGCATTCCTGAGCGGATTGTAGAATAAGAGCCAATGTCGAAGCTCGTAAATCAAAATATGTTAATGGGAAGATCGAACCATCGGGAAATGGTCAGGGATTCGTGGAGACAAACACTCCTAAACGAGTCCAAGATCTATCAAAAAAAGAGTGTTTAACGCATTCCAATTGCCTGCCAATTAGTTTCGAAGAATTCAGTAAATCTGCTAAAGAAGAACCTTAAGGTATTAATAGTGTTAGTAGGGTTGTAACCATGTCATTGCATGATAATAAAGTAGAGAAACGATACGTTGCAATTCAAGTAAATATATCCAATATTGACGGAAATTTACTTTTTCTAATAGATAGTAGAGCCGACATATTAATTTTAAATGTCGATTGCGTACATAGTTTTACGGAATATGGTATTATCCGAGTTTTAAATGCAAAATTCGAGGTATATCTTCGGAAGTGGTTTCAACTGTATGGGCTATCCCATCTACAGTTACAATTTCCAAATTCTGGAAATATACCGCATACAGTGCAGTTGATGGAAAATAATTTTCCATTGCCTGTTCATGGAATATTGGGGCGTGATTTCCTAACCAAGTTCAAGTGTAGGTTAGATTTAAATAGGGATCTCATAGAGGTATATTTGAATGGGAAATATGAGAAATTTGAGTTGGTTTCAAAGAACTGCGTTTCAAATAAAAAAGTATAAACGGAAATTCCTCCTAGAGCTGAAGTGATAACAAACATTAAATTAATAAATCCAGATAACACAGAACTTATCGGTGAATCACAAGAAGTTTTACCGGGCGTTTATGTCCCAAATTCAGTGTTGAAAGTAAAACCCAATTCTGCCTTAGTTAGCATTGTGAATACGAACGAAGATACCATTGTATTGAATGATAATATCAAAATACAAACTAAATCATGTGAAGACTATCAAATATTTAATTTTTGTAAATCTCAATCATTGGCTGTCACTTCTAGAATCAAAGTTAGATTTTGGTCATCTTAATGACTACGAAAAGCATTCAATTTTATCCATATGTCGGAATTTCAATGATCTTTTCTTCTTAGAAGGAGACAAATTATCAGTGACACATGCGACCACTCATCAGATTACAACCAATTCTGATACCAGACCTATTTTTATGAAACCATTTCGTCTGCTTCAATCTACAAAGAGTAAAATTAATCGACAAATTGGACAAATGAAACGGGATGGTATAATAGAGGACTCCATGTCACCATGAAATTTTCCGTTGTTATGCGTGCCTAAAAAGTCGAATACTAGTGAGAAAAATGGAGGATTATAGTAGATTACCGTCGTTTAAACGATATTACTGTAGGAGACAGTTATCCCCTACCCAATATTTGTGATATACTGGATCAGCTGGGTCAGTGTAATATTATTTTAGTACGATAGATTAAGCGAACGGCTATCATCAGGTTCCACTCGATATTTGCGATCGTGAAAAAACCGCATTCTCAACTGATTGCGGTCATTTCCAGTTTACGAGAATGTCTATGGGGTTGAAAAACGCACCAAGTACTTTCCAGCGTCTCATGAACAATGTTCTGTCTGGTTTAACCACCATAAAATGTTTCGTTTACTTGGATGATGTCGTCATATATGGAAAAAATTTACATGACCATAATAACAAGTTGAGTGATGTTTTCAACAGATTAAGCAAATTCAATTAAAAAATAAATCCTGATAAATGTCAATTTCTAAGAAGAGAGATCAATTATTTAGGCCATTTGATACCTTCCGAAGGTATAAAGCCCGATTCATCAAAAATTGATGCTGTAAATTACTATCCTACTTCTAAAAATAATACCGATATAAAATCGTTTCTGGGATTAGTAGGCTACTACAGGAAGTTTTGTCCGAATTTTGCTGAAATAGCAAAACCACTAAATGATCTTTTAAAGAAAAATGTTATCTTCAATTGGACACCATTTCAAGATGAGTCCTTTTCAAAATTGAAACATTTCCTTACGAAGCCTCCAGGCTTCACAGTATCCTGATTTCTCAAAGGAATTTTCGTTGACATGTGATGCAAGTGATATCACAGTAAGTGCTGTATTATCTCAAAAGCTTTCACATCAAGGGCTTTAAACAAAGCAGAGTTAAACTATGCAACTTTTGAGAAAGAGTTGTTGGCCATAGTATGGGGTGTATATCACTTTAGACCCTATTTGTATGGAAGAAAATTTGTGATTTATACCGATCATAAACCACTGTTATGGTTAAATTCAATAAAAAATCCGTCGTCACGACTTACAAGGTGGCGAATTAAATTAGAGGAATTTGGGTTTGAGATATGCCATAAAGCTGGGAAATTAAATGCCAATGCTGACGCTCTTAGTAGAATTGTACTAACACACCCGAATTCTATAAATATCGCAACACGAGCAAATCAAAGTGCGAAAGAGATTCAAATCTCAAAGTTACCTCTCATTCTGGAAATAAGCAAAATTTCAAATCATTTAAGCAATACTAACAAAGTAGATACAAATCCAAACTTAAAATCAACTGATGATCCAATATCAACTCAAGAAATGCATTATACACACAATATAATAAATTCCACGAGTTGTAATTCTCAACTTTTTCCGTCTACTCAAACAGCAGCTGATAAAGCTGATATAATATTCCTGCAGGACGAGGACGATATACTAACTGTATTAAAGGAATTTCACTATACGCCATTGGGTACTCATTAAGGGGTTCACCGTATGTACAATCGTTTAAAAATCTACTATTATTTTCCTAAAATGATTTCAAGGATTATGATATATGTCGAAAACTGTGTTTCTTGCCAGAAAAACAAATCATATATCAATACCAAATTACCAATGAAGATAACTTCTATATCCACTCGATCATTTCAAAAAATATTTCTGGATATTGTAGGTTCGCTAACGTCAACGTATACTAATAATAAATATATACTTACCCTTCAGTGTGATTTGACTAAATTCTCTTTGGCTATTCCAATTCCGAATCAGAAGACTGTTGCCGATCGTTCGTTACAAATTTCATTTGTTTGTTTGGATTACCCGAATCGATCCTCACCGATCAAGGCTCGAATTTCATGAGCTCTTTGTTTAAGCGAATTTGTCGTGTTTTAAAAATTCAAAAACTTAACACTAGCGCATATCATCCACAGAGCAATGGTACATTAGAACAGAGTCATAAAACTCTTATCGAATATTTACGTCATTACGGGATAGTTGGCTTCCATATGTTACATTTTCTTATAATTTAACACCGCACACCGCAACTGGATTTATGCCTTTTGAATTGTTGTACGGATATAAACCAAACATACCGAATTCATTGTCGAAAAGTGTCGAATTAGTTCATAATTATATGATGACTATCTCTCAGATATGAGGTTTCGGCTACAATCTTCATTAAAAGTCGCTCATGACTCATTGGTTCAGAATAAAAACATTTCAAAGACATTTTATGACAAAACTTCCCGATCAAAACAATTTAACGAGGGAGATTCAATTTTTCTAAAAAATTAAAAACGTTCAAATAAATTAGAACCTCTGTGGCTGGGACCATATAAAATTAACAAAATTATATCACCTCAAAATAGCGAAATTTTAATTGGAAATAATTTGACAGTCATACATAATAACAGGATAAAACAATTTCATTGTGATTAGAGAACTGATTCCGAAATGTATGTGATCTGTATGTTATATTGTTGCTATTATATGAGTATGTACCTTAGTATATAGTTACCTATTTTATATTTTATATTAATTAAGTTAAAATTTATATTGAAAAAGTTAAATTTTGTTAAATATCAACAGTAAATTAGGGTTACATTTTTGATTATTATGTTGCAGCATATTAATTGCAACAACAACATATTTGAATTTAAAAACCTATTCAGTAACGAAAGAAAGAAAATTGATCTATGAAGTTAATTTTTTTTTTATAATGTAAATTCAAATTAATTATAATTTTTGTATTTAATTGAAGATATTAATTTGATTTTTAAATTAACTAGAATGTTATTATTTTAATGTGCATCTTGAAAAAATTATCTTCTATAGTTTTTTCTAATTAAGCGGGGAGGAGTGTAGTGTATACGTACATTGTGTGCATCCCTGAAATAATAGTATGTATTAAATTAGGTGCATATCCCTTTCACTGTATAAAGAAAAACGATGAGTTTGAGTTCAGCAGTGGTTAGAAGTGAGAGAGAAGTAGACAGTAAAATTAAATTAGTATGTTTTTGAAGTCGATCGAAATACGTTATGTGCAGCGGAAGTGCTGATTAAAAATAATTGTAGTTTAAAATTAAAAGTAACATTTCAACTTTGAGTATAATATGTAACATTTGCTCCGTCGCTTTAATGTTACAGAGGTACGAGGTTTTGCTGTATATTCAATATTTTGTTTTCATTAATTCTTTTTGGCATTCATTCATCGATAAATGTTAAAATATTCCTTGATTGAAACAGTTGTTCCAATTTATTTATTTATAAAGCAAAACACGTTATGCACCACAATACTCTGTTGGAGTAGAATTTGAAATAAAAGAACGCATCCACTAAGATATGTCAAACGCCATATTGTACTAAATAAAGTTTTCTCATTCTGTTTTATAACGTTGAAACAACAACTCGTGTTTTCCTTTCAATATCACAATAAGTTATGGGCCCAGGCTTACGCCCCAGAATTGAAAGATCGATCATATGGAGGATAATAGTGTTGTTTAAAATTCAATTTATAAAACTATAGATTAATTCAGAAAATAAAAATAAAATAAAAAAAAAAATAGAAAAAAAATAAAAATAGAATTTTTTTTTTTATATAACCACGTTTATGTTTTAACCTTATTTTTTTAAAAAATGGCTTCTGGAAACGCTGTAAGTGTGTCACATATTGAGAAGTTAAAAGGCCGTGATAACTACAATGATTGGAAGTTTGCGATGCAAGCGTCACTTCAATTAGAAGATTTGTGGGAATGCGTATCTGGTGATTTTAAAGTCGAAGCAAATGTGGATGCGAAGAAAAAGGATGTTAATGCTAAGGCAAGATTAATTTTGTCAATTGAACCGGTGAACTATGTTCACATTCAATCCGCAGATACAGCCAAAGATGTCTGGGAGTGTTTGAAAGCTGTTTTTGAAACTACCGGCCTTACGAGAAAGGTGGGTTTATTAAGAACATTAATAACAACGCGACTAGAAGATAGTACATCAGTGGAAGCGTATGTGAACACAATAATGACAACTGCTCATAAATTAAACGGAATTGGGTTTAAGGTAAATGAAAAATGGATTGGTGCATTGCTGCTTGCGGGTCTACCGGACGAATATGGACCAATGCTGATGGGAATTGAGAGTTCAGGGACGATAATCACTGGGGATTATGTCAAAACAAAGTTGTTACAGGATGTTAAATTACCCATATCCACAGGAAATCACGCAGATCATCAATCAGCCCTTTTTGGAAAGAAGGTTAATTTTAAAAGGGGACCACGGTGCTATCGATGTAATGAGTTTGGTCATATTGCGGCAAACTGCAACAACAAGAATGTTGGAAAGTCATTTAATAATTCGAAGCCAATTGAGAAATCTGCTTTCACCACAGCCTGTGCTAACGGTGATTTGAATGTCAATGAATGGTATATTGACTCTGGTGCTTCTGCGCACATGTGTAAGCACGGTAGTTGGATGCGTGACGTGAAGGAATCAGCAGGTAGAGAAATTGCTTTGGCCAATAACTCAAAAATTGAAGTGAATGGGATTGGTATGGTTGATTTGCTTGCTAAAAGACACAATAATTTGCACATGTTAGAAATAAGTAATGTGCTTCTTGTACCAAAATTGTCAGCAAATTTGCTTTCGGTTAGTCAAATAACGAATCATAATCATAAAGTTGTTTTTGACAAATTTAGAGTAAAAATATTTGATCAAAATGGATCATTATTGGTAACCGGTAGTCGTGTAAATGACATGTATCAGTTGGACAAACTGCAAGATAAAAACAATGCTACCTTGCAATCACAGGAGGTTTCTAAATCATTCAATTTGTGGCATCGTCGATTGGGTCATCTAAATCTAAATAGCATGAATTTATTACGTGATAAATATGCTGATGGCGTTAATTTTAAAAATTCTTCAAACGAGATTTGCATAAACTGTGCGAAAGGCAAACAGCATCGGCAACCATTTGGAAATTCCGAAAAAAGGGCACAGAATTTCCTGGAACTTGTGCATTCGGATTTATGTGGTCCAATGGAAACAAAATCTCTTGGCGGTAATAGATATTTTTTGACATTTTTGGACGACTATTCGAAGAAGGTTTTCGTTTATTTTTTGGAAGCTAAGGACGAAGTGGCTGGTTCGTTGAAACATTTCAAATCGTATGCGGAAAGGCAAACTGGAGAGAAGCTGAAAACTCTACGTTCCGATAATGGATCGGAATATATTAATAAATCCATGATTAATTTTATGCGGCAGGAAGGAATACGACATCAGACAACAACTGCGTACTCTCCTGAACAAAATGGAACGGCAGAGCGAATGAATCGCACATTAGTAGAGAAGGCGCGATGCATGTTGTCCGATGCAAAGTTATCAAAAATATACTGGTCGGAAGCAATTGCTACAGCTGCTTACCTCGTAAATCGTTCACCGAAGAAAGGCCTTGATAAGACGCCCGAAGAGATTTGGACTGGAGTGAAACCGGATCTGCGTCACTTAAGAGTTTTTGGGGCAAAGGCTCTAGCACACTTTCCAAAACAAAAACGTAAAAAGTGGGATTTAAAATCTGAGGAATGTATTTTTCTGGGTTATTTCGAGAATTCAAAGGCTTATCGATTATACAGTGAACAAAAGGGTGAAATATTAAAAAGTCGCGATGTAATTTTCATTGAATCATCTATACCAGTAAGTACAAACGATGATCATGAAGTGGGGGAATCATCAAGCACGACTCTAGATTGGAATATAGATGAAGTGGGGGAAACATCGAAGTTCATGGAAGCTGCAGCAGCTGATGAAGAATTATGTTCCAATGTCGAAGAGAACAATAATGAGGTTAAAGAAGAAGAAACCAACAAGCGTGTCAGGAGACTGCCAGCAAAATTGAAGGATTACGATCTCAATTACAATGCAAAAGTGTCTGAAGTGTGTTTGGAACCCTTGACATATGAGGAAGCCATGAGTAGCTCTGAATTTGTTTTGTGGAAAAAGGCGATGCAAGAGGAGTATGATTCTCTTATTGAAAATGGAACCTGAACCTTAGTGGATATTCCATCGGATAGGAAAGCAATCAAATGCAAGTGGATCTATAAAACAAAGAGCGACGGCAGTGGAAATATAAACCGTTATAAAGCTCGGCTTGTTGTTAAAGGCTGTTCACAACGCGAAGGTATCGACTATGAAGAGACATATTCACCAGTTGTTCGTTACTCGTCCATTCGATACTTAATTGGTCTTGCAGTGAAGTTTGATCTGGACATTGATAATATGGATGCAGTTTCGGCGTTCTTGCAAGGTGAATTGCAGGAAGAAATATATATGTGTCAACCGGAAGGTTATAATAATGGTTCGTCGAAAGTTTGTCGTCTTAAGAAAGCATTGTACGGCTTAAAACAGGCGAGTCGTACTTGGAATAGCAAATTGGACAGTGTCCTTAAAGATTTCGGCATGAAATCTTCGTCAGTGGATCCTTGTATATACCACAAAATTGAGAATGAACAGATTTTGTTGGTAGCTGTGTATGTTGACGATCTGATGCTATTCTCGAATGACAAAATGTTAAAAGATTCGTTGAAACGAAAATTATCGAGCACATTTAACATGAAGGACTTGGGTGCAATTCAACAATGTCTAGGAATGCGATTCACTCGGGATCGTGAAGTTGGAAAAATCTGGATTGATCAACAACTATATATCGAAAAAATATTAAAAAAATATGGTATGGCTGATTGTAATTCAGTATTGACACCATTTGATGCAAATCAAAAGTTAACAAAAGATATGACACCTAAATCTGATGATGATGTCATACAAATGGAAAATGTTCCTTATCAGGAAGTAGTTGGGAGTATCATGTTCGCTGCTCAGGTTACTCGTCCGGATATTTGCTATGCTATCAGCACCGTTAGCAAATTCAACAGTAATCCTGGTCAGCCGCACTGGAACGCGGTTAAGAGAATCCTGAGATATCTGCGTGGTACTGTATCAGCCAAATTAGAGTTTTCAAAAACCGGTAATTCAGAGATAATTGCCTATTCTGATTCGGATTGGGCAAATGATATAGATGATCGACGATCAGTCACTGGCTACATTTTTAAGCTTCAAGGAGGAGCTATTTCGTGGAACAGCAAAAGACAGCCTACGGTGGCTCTTTCCACGACGGAGGCAGAGTACATGGCAATCTCAGCCGCAGCTCAAGAAGCTTTATGGCTGCGAAATTTTGAAGATGAGTTAAAGTTGAGCTCAAATCTAGATGCTACTACCATTTGTTGTGACAATAGGAGTGCTGTAAGTTTAGCTTCAACTGGTGCTTTTCATGCTAGGACAAAGCATATTGATATTCGACATCACTTAATACGTCAGCGGATTCAAGATAAGGAGATTCAGTTGACATCAGTCAGCACTGACCAGATGATTGCGGATGGATTAACTAAACCTCTTTTCAGCTGTAAACATTTATTAAGTTTACACGGGATGGGGTTATGGGGTTGGTGATGCAGTAATTGACAATTCTAGTGGGGGTGTTGGAGTAGAATTTGAAATAAAAGAACGCATCCACTAACATATGTCAAACGCCATATTGTACTAAATAAAGTTTTCTCATTCTGTTTTTTAACGTTGAAACAACAACTCGTGTTTTCCTTTCAATATCACAACATACTCGAGGGTCTATTGCTTTCTTATGAATGGTAGCACTGTGTATTGTTGTATAATAGCGTTGATTTCATGAATTTTTTTTTTACGTGGAAAAATTAGAAAACCCGATATTTGTTTTTTTGGTAGAGAATGCCGTTTGCCAAATAGAAAGGAGAGGATGAAAAATCGAACGATTTGGCAAGACGGTAGTTGGTAAACGATATTCATGTGATAATGATATAAAAACAAAAAAATATACATAAAGATTGCAAAAAATATGTAGTGAAAGAAAAGTAAATTAAAACACTCGAAGTTTAGAGTCGAACATAACATTAAATTACAAGTTATGTTGGTGAATATTTTCGTTTAATATTTATTATTAAGTGAATAAAATAAAATAAAAACTATTGGTTCATAACCTGGGACCTATACAAAAAAAAATATAAATAGCAAAACCAAAGGAGAAAATATACGTTGTGTAGTGATTAATATGTATTTGTTTGAACCTGTTCATATAAAGTTGTACCTATTTCAGTAATACGGTGTGTGCAAAGAAAAATACTGACCGAAAAACAATATAAACTTTTGTGAAAAAAATTGGTCTGTTTGAGTGAGAATTGGTTTGCTTGGTTGAATTAGACGAAGTCAATTAGTGTCTAATAATAATAATTGTTGTTGATTGACATAATACATGATTGTGGATAAAGTTAATATTAATTGAGATACACATGGCGAGTTTGTGACTCACGAATCATTGGCGTAAATGAACAGTTTGTTCATTTCGGTTGTGCAGAATCATCCAGATCGTGCTTGTGCAGTTTGGCGAGATTGCAGTTATAATATTGTTGTTGGCTGTTTAAATGGCGGAAGTTCTAAGGAGGAAGTCCTAAGTTATTTCTAAATATTATTCCTAAGTTTTCTTATTATTTATATACATTGTTAATTTTTTTTATTTTTTTTCTCTATATTTATTATTTTGGATATTTGTCTTGTTATAAGTTAATTAATATGTTCCTTTTCTCTTTATATAACAGCACATAATATTATTTACCAGGCTTCTTTGCAGCTTCAAGGTCACATGGAAGCGCTTTCATCGGTCCTTCAGTTACGCAGGGAGCATCGTAAGTAGGTTCACACTTGATTTTTTTTTCTGGGATTTAACGTGTTTAAAAAAAAAATCCAAAATATTAATTAACTTTTATTAATTTAAATAAGAGGTTCAATACCGTTTTATTAATTTTTTTTTGTTTTGTAACCTGTATATAAATTTTCATTTTTCTTTTGCTAAATTCAAATAAATTAATTTCATTGTACCTGTTTAAATCAAATTGTTCTTATTATTTAAAACTAATAACTAAAATGATTGAGTGAGCTGAGTCTGAAACCATGAAGTGATGGAGTTTAAGGTAAGACGATAGTGAGAGTATTTCCCCCAACTTTGCCATTTGTTGTGCTGGGAGCTAAGGTACAAAATCCACGACCAATATACCTCGAACCGACTGAGCCAAGGCGAATATGGCATACCTTAGTCGCACAACCACATTGTTTTTTTTTTCATTATTATTATTTTTGATAACGGCGACTACGCTTTCCAAGAGTGGTCCCGTTACAAATAAAGTTTTGTTTTATTTATCAATAAATGTATTATGTGATCAACAACGACATTTCGACTAAGCCAACATCGAACCACAACAGTATCATAGGCAGGCATGCGAGTAGACTCAGTTTCTTCTGACATGAATACTGTCGTAGTTACGAGGACGAAGAGGACGACGGGACAGTACTTCGTCTTCTTTGCACCTACCCGCGTCTGGCACGAAATAGACTAAAGTTTCTAGGGGCATTCCTCTTTAGTGACCTGACGGATCTCAGTAGGATGGACGTCAAGGGTATTCAGCGCTTCGTTAGCAACTCAAAATGGTTCAAATGAATTGGAGGATAAACAATAGTTCGTAGTGTGGCTACGGACCATTTTTCAATCTATGCCTGGTCCTAGTGAAAAATTGGTATTAACTCAACCTTTAAAGTGGCGTTTCTGGAAAGGGATTCAATTAGAATTTTAGTTAACTAGACATATTTAGGTATATAGGTATTCAATAAGAAGAATTTGAGACATACATTTTACATTTTGGCTGCATACCGACATATTATCTCGATATATGCGCAAACCAGAACAAATTCTCATAAAATATTTGTAAACGCTTAATTAAGAACTACTGAGATTACAAAATCCAAAATGACATAATCTGTCTGTACTTATTAAGGATCCAAGGTATAATTTATCATGTGCTAAATTACCGCCACGTAACGTAACAAAACTTTTCCGATGTACCAATGCTATTCCCACAACCCTATGGAACCTACTATCTTTCACATGAAATCTCTCGACTTCTTAAGACAAACGTATAAAAAACAGTATCAATAAAATAGTTTAATGAAAAACAGTGTTAACAGTAAAATTACTTACATTTGGTCACCCAAATATCAAACATATTACCGCAATTTATTCCAAATATTGTTTGGTATAATGGATGGCACATATGTGCAGTTACATATTGAAATAGTTTGTCATTTATAACAATAGATACAGTCTTTAAATGAAAATATAAAGATTGGGCAAAACGGCACGACATTCTGGTTATACAGGGTACTTCCAAATTTTGAGTTGTCTCAATCGTAAATACTTTAGTAATATTAAAGTGTACCCGGTTTGGAGCTGTTGAAATTTTTTTGTACCGCACCATTGTTATACACAATCCACATTACTATTATTTTTTTTTTTTGGTTGGTATTGTACATTTACGACCAGAAGATTTTTACTTTCGTAATATAAAAGTAAGAAGAATAAGAGGAAGAAAATAAATTTGTTATAATTTTCTTTCTTCTATATCAAAAGTGTGACTTCTTGTCATGGTTTTCACATTTTCATCTTGATATCAACTTCTCAAACAAGACTTTATATTTGCACCGTTTACATGGGATGATACTCGTAGGTATGTTTTCTTAAAAAGTTATTCTTTCCATCACGAAAGCTTTTTATAAATTTTATTTGTTTTTCCGTTTTTTTTGTTTATTTATTTGTTGATTCAACATTTAAAGCTTAGTAGCAATTAAAATGAAATATTTTTTATGGTTAATTAAAAATTAATTAAATTGGATCGCTTTGTTGATTAATTGCTTTATAATAATAATTAAGTTTTTATTTTTAGAATACATAACAGCCGGTTATTATTTACATAGATAGTCATTGAACAAACAGATAAATTTCGTTTTTGTGTTTGGGTTTGTATGTACTGGTAAATGACGGCAAACAAAATGTGCTAGTTAAAACCAAAAACTGTGCACAAACGTTTTGTTATTGCAATTAAGTCACCTACATTTTTCAATCAATCAATAGATTTTATGTTGACAATGCGTATTCATCTGAAGGAGAGTTAATAAAGAAAATTTTGGAACCCCATTGAAATATTTTGAATGCACAGGAATAGGAACGGAGGAAATTTTTTTTTTGTGCTATCATCAAATTAATGTTTTTTTCAATTTTTGTGTTTTAGGTCATTTCGAATGAAAATTAAAAATCATAAATTGTGTGGGTTTCCCACTTTTCCATTTATATTTTTTCGATTTTTTGTGCCTCCTTCCCCTCGGAGAGATGCTTTTTTATAAAAGTAAATCTGGAATGGTTTGATGATTCGTTATACTTTCGGTTAAAGGCAAAATAAACATTCGTATTAAAATGAACGAAAAACAAATCCATTTCAAATGGGCCTACACACACATATACAACATTTATACAAAAAAAAAAAAAAAAATGCCAAAAATTAGAAAGGAATCTGTATATACGTGTACGTAGCTAGTACCAAAAAAAAAAAAAACCTTTGAGGCAATAACGAGAATCAAAACAAAAATGGGGAAAATGGGAAAATTTATGACAAGAATAAATGTGTTAGCAATTTTTATGTAGGCAATTTTCAAATACGTATGTCTGTACGTATATCCCATTCAATCGTTTAAACATATCTACGAGTATGAACATATATATACAGCATTTTATACGGGTTTTGTTCTTTCACTAAAGATACGGTGCGGATGTATGTTTTGGTTCATTTGAAAATCAAATGAATGAATAAATTTCATTGGAATTTAAAATAACACGACCAAGTAGCACATGAAAAATTCGGTTTTGGGTTTGTCACATTGAAAATTGCTAAAGCAATTTGCCATTACTTAAAACGTGTAAATATTTAGATTGAATAATTTAGCGTGCCACTTTAGAACAAACCGACAATAAATTTTCTTTGATTTCTTGTTAAATTTAGGATCGAGCTTTGACAAAATATTTAATTTTACAAAAAATTAAATTCGAAAATATCGGTTACTCATGATTTACATACATTAACTTCTTCTAATATTTTAACAGCTTCCGAAGTTTATATTATGTAAAATGGCGAATTTTGTAAAATTACCAAGGATACTTTAGTTAAGTGCTCAAATTTATTAGTGAACTTGACAAAATGAAGAGAAAGTTCGTTTGGAACATGTTTCAACAACGTCTACAAATTATCCAAATTTGTTATCAAATATCAGTTAATTCCGCGCTGTTCACAGGAATCAGGCAACTTCGAAACGTCACTATGACGAATTTTGCACAAGGACTTGAGCCTTCATGCCTATAAGATAGCCTGTGGCGTTCACAAGGACACATTATTCTATTATGACAGCTACATAGTGCTTCATAAAATTCTGCGTCTTTTATTCACCTTAGCGGGCAACAATGCCATCTATCCGCCGGTCTATGTAGTGGAGCAATAATTTATTTTCGTTAAAATATGTGTAAATCAATTAAGCTGCGGCCAGACGATTGCAACTAATACACAAATATGATGCTATTTGTGAAATGACAAATCGTGTGGACAGAAAACAAATACAAATATACATATGTGTGCTTTATTCGCTATACAGGCGATCGTAGTAGACAGCCAAATTCATATTTGTTCAATATTTGTCCAATATCGCAAACGTCATTTTCGTCTACTATTTGCAATCGTTTGGCCGCGCCTTTAGGCAATGAAAATAAACAAAAAAACAAATCGATTAGGTACCAAAGCTAGCAACACTACTAGTACAACGTCCAAGACACAAACTGATAGAATATACACCAAAAATTGTGCACATAAATATTCTCGGTTTTCCTTTTATCCGCCACCAATTAAATACAACGAGGCGATAAACATTGAAGCATAACATTTTATAACGTTTCAATCTGTGCCTTCACCTTTCGGCTGCGAGGATGTCAAGGACCTTAGAAGCGTAAGAAAATTATAAAACAATTATTTATGGGGAAAAATATTAACAGCGCCACGATGAGCTGGTGACCCCGACGTGATCTGAACACGCAGATCCTATAAGCAGCCAAATCCTAAGGAACAGCTTTCCAAGCCTACAAGTGCAACCAGGCCTCTGAAAAGCCGATCTGTTTCGTATTAAAAAAGATCAGGCCACAAAAAACAGTGAATCAGTGAACGGAGCACTAAGGCCACAGAAAAGCTGGTGTAGCCGTCAACGACAACCAGGGCAACATACTAGCTGATGCAAGCATTCAGTAACGTTAAACCACCGAGAAGCCAACAAAGAGCCACCGATCGACTGAGGTCGGCATGCTAAACAGTCCCTAGCGAGCCCAGAAGCACCATCGCCATTTAAAAATTGGAAATTAAACGGAGAGGAATACAAAGGGCAATACAGGAGTACACAGATAAAACAAGTACCGAACCATCTTCAGGCAGTGCTCGCCCAGCTGTCACTCACGTCGCGCCGTTATACATTAAATTGGCCCCTTTAACAATGCAAAATACTAGGTTGTGGTTCCTCGTGATTGAATCTCAGTTCGCATTAGGACGGGTAACTAGCGAGGCAACCAAATTCAACCATGTGCTGGGGGCCCTCAATGACAGGGCGTTAAACGATGTGAGCGACATAATAACGGACCCAAGCTAGGCGGCTCCATACACCGAATTAAAGGCAGCCATGTTAAATAGATTTGGCGAATCTCAGGCCACGCAAATACATCGCCTATTACAAGGCATGGAGCTTGGTGATATGACGCCGTCTCAACTACTGTACAAGCTGCAGAATAACGGTCGCCATACCGTAAGCGATGAATTTATTGAGACGCTTTGCCTGAAACGCTTACCGAGCAGATCTGGCCGATTGCGTGTTAGAGACAATGTCACAGACGCAGGTGATGGCCATAACGCCGGTACAAACACCAGCAAACACGTTCCCACGACATACAATTGACGAACCCAGCATGGCCACGCAGATTCACGAAATCATGCGCCGGTTGGAAAATATGGACCGAACATTGATGAGACATCAATCAAGGAGTCAATCACGAAATAAAGAGCTAATCGAGACACCACACCATTGCGACCCAGGAATAAGGACACCAATAAGGAAGGTCCACAACTCTGTTTCTACCACGTGAGGTTTCAAGAAGCTGCACGAATCTGCAAGCCAACCTGCCCACGATGGTCGGAATTCAAATTAAAAAACTAATTTCTCCGGCGCAAGCAGCGGCATGCGACGGAGCACAAAATAATTACAGCCTCAAAATTTACGATCGAATGTCAAACACCACATACCTAATAGACACGGGAGCGGATTTATCGGTATTACCCCATACCCCAGGCGTTCAAAGGAAGCACAATCCGGATTTTACTTTACACGCAGCCAACGGGTCGACGGTGAAAATTTTCGGCGAACTGATAATTCATATGGATTTAGGGCTGCGCAGAAAATGTACATGGGTTTTCGTAGTCGCCGAGGTCACAATGGCGATAATATGAGCCGACTTCCTCAAGCAATCAGGTCTCTTAGTTGATATCCAACACAGCCGATTACTCGATCCGTTAACGTCCATTTCCTCGATAGCAACTAAAACCCATGTCGCAATACCAACCATCCGGTTCAACAAATCATCATGTAACACACCATAAAGTGGCTCGCGGCCCTCCAGTTTTCGCGAAAACTCGTAAACTGAGTACCGAAAAGCTGGCTATTGCCAAGAAGGAGTTCGAATACATGGTGGAGCAAGGTATCTGCCGGCGTTCAGACAGTCCGTGGGCGAGTCCGTTGCACTTGGTTCCCAAGAGGAACGGCGAGTGGAGACCATGCGGGGATAATCGCAGCTTGAATAACGTGATGATACCCGACACTTACCCCATTCCGTTCATACATGACTTCACGCAACAATTACGGGGAACAGCCTATTTTACCACGATAGATCTGGTGAGAACGTATCATCACCAATAAATGCCACTTCAAGGTCATATTTTCACATTATATACTGATCACAAACCGTTAATTTACGCGTTCACGCAAAACCTGGCGAAGGCATTCCCCCGTCAATTTCGACATTTGGATTTCATAGCGCAATTCACGACTGATATCAGGCACATTGTGGGCAGCGAAAATGTGGTAGCCGATAATCTGTAACGAATAGAGCGTGTGGAGATAAGTGAGTCAATAAATTACGCGGCGATTGCCGAGGCGCAGAAGGCAGACGACGAACTCAGAGAATTTCGAGAAACGGTCACGGAATTGCTATTCGAGGATGTACCAGTAGCGTTTGGTTCAAATCAAACGATACTGCTCGACGTGTCGACGGGAAAAATTCGCCCTTATATTCCTCTCAGCTACAGGAAAACAGTGTTCGAGGCTGTACACAACCTGGCACATCCAGGGATACAAGCATCCGTCAAAGCACTTACAGAGCAGTTAGCAGACAGAGGTCATCATAACGCCGGACATAAAAGCCGAGACCGTCGCCGTGGCCGTCTACAGCAATTGGATTGTCCGTTTTGGGGTACCCACAACAATAGTCACAGACCAAGGGGTACAGTTCGAATCCGAACTATTCACAGAGTTCTCCAAAATTTTAGGGTTCATACACAAACTAACGACGTCCTATAACCCAAAGTGCAACGGCGCGATCGAAAGGTTCCACCGACCACTTAAAGCAGCCATAATGTGTCACCAAAGGAAAGAGTGGACACGTATACTGCAAACAGTGCTCCTGGGACTTCGGACCAAATACCAGGAGGATTTCAAAATGACGTCAGCAGAGTTAGTATTCGGGCAGAATATACGAGTGCCGAGCCAACTAATCACGGAAGATACTAAAACAATCAGCCCATCGGAGTTCGTAGAAGAATTACGAAGGCATTTCGCAGAAATTCGCCCACCTCCACCTTCACGGCATTGCGTCGGAAAATTTTTCGTAGCAATAGAACTAAATTCGTGTCCTAGCGTTTTGGTCCGCACCGACGCGCTAAGGAAATCCCTACAAACTCCGTACGAAGGTCCTTTCCCAGTGGTTAGTCGAGAAGAAAAAAATTTCACCCTGGAGATCAAAGGTAAGCACTGCAAGGTATCGGTCGACAGACTTAAACCGTGTTTCGCAGAGTTAGAACAAGACGTAAATACACAGGACAATAACTAGTCAACAGCTGCGTACAAGTACAATGACACGAACACGACAACAAAAAACACAAATATACAGCTAAAACTGGCCGACGGACGAGTACAAACAAGCAGAGTTCCGATTCAACCTGAAGGAGCAACCGCCACCGTCAGCATCCAGCAGCAGACCAAACAAGAGCACAACAAAACTATGTTTAATAACCACTAAACAACCAGGAACGGCGCTCGCTACGCGTTATCGCTCACCGGTGATTCGCTGGTAAGGGGGTGATGTGGCGTTCAAACGGACACATTATTTTATTATGACAGCTACATAATGTTTCATAAGATTCTGCGTCTTTTATACACCTCAGCGGGCAACAATGCTATCTATCCGCTGCTCTATGAAGTGGAGCAATTAGGTAATGAATTTAAACAAAAAATACAAATCGATTTGGTACAAAAGCCTTTTTCAGTGGAAAAAAGCAACACTACTAGTACAACGTCCAAGACACAAACCGAAAGAATTTACACCAAAAATTGTGTACATAAATATTCTCGGTTTTCCGTTTATCCGCCACCAATTAAATACAACGAGGCGATAAACATTGAAGCATAACAGTTTATAACATTTCAATCTTTGCCTTCACCTTTCGGCTGCGAGGATGTCAAGGAGCGTAAGAAAAGTATAAAACAATTATTTATGGGGGAACATATTAACAGCGCCCCTGATTTTCATCTCAAAATTATTCTGAACGGTAAAGCCCTCTTGTTGGTTCAAGTGCTTTGTTAATAAGCAAAATTATTAGTGAACAAGCCGAAGCCATTCACTAAATGCCATTACTTTCGCAAAAATTGACTGTTTGGTGTGAATATTATTCTGGAGGCACCATTTGTAAATGCTTCGTTTTAAATGAAAATCAACAATCCGTTACGATTAATGGAAACTAATATACCTTGATATGCTGACCCAATTTTTTGTGAGTAAAAGAACTGGACTTGGCCGAGATCGATTTATTGAAATCGGGTGAGCGCTTAACCTCCAGATGTAGACCAGTCAATTAGCCGCTGTCATGTTCATGCGATTTAATGCCTCTAGACTTTTTTGAGGCTATGGACCAACAGACTTTAGAAGCTCTCAGAGCCAACATCGAACGCGATATTGCTGGAATATCTTAAATTAAATTTATTTTATTTTGCATCATAATTATTTTGTCGCATTATCGTGTTCACAATTACAAATTTTTTGTGCCGTTGTTCGCAAGTGTAGTGAAATCTGTTATCAGTAAGCATATTTATCGTGTTCACAATTACAAATTTGTATTCCGCTACCTACAAGAAATTTTATTTTTGAAGTTGGGGCGTTAATTAAAAGAAAGAGCGTGATTAAAGGTCAAATGACCAAGTTTGCCAATTATATTAGCCTCAAGGATGTCACCACTACATATGATAAGCTGTCCATACGGTTAACAGAGACACATAAAATTTATAAGCAATTTGTTACAATCGAGGACCAAATGTTCGGATTGGATGATAGCGTTCCATCAGAGATGGATATGATAGACGAGCAATATTTTTCTATTGTATCAAAAATACAAGCTCTCATCCAAGGAATGTCATTAAGCACCGCTATACCCGCTAACCATGATGATGCTGAGACAATTTTAAAAGCAAGCCAATTTATATCTTTCGTATTGATGACACGAATTACCTAGAAGCTCTAAAACGTTTGGTGAAAAAAATGACCGAAAAAAGGGTATAATTGAGAGTTACATTCGTGATTTTTTGTCATCACCGAAATTTAATAAACCGTCATCCACAAACATAACGAAACTTCACGACACCATCGATGAAACAGTACGAGGGTTAAAGTCACTCGGAGAACAAGCTATACAAAGGGATTCTTGGTTAATATTATTAGCATCCGAGAAGTTAGATGACGACACTAAGCAGTTATGGAAGTATGAGACGTCTGAAGATGATTACCCAACAATCAACCAGCTCTTAGGATTTTTATCTAAACGAATGAACTCGCTGGTTGATACCGCAACCAAACGTCTTCTTACAACAAGCCCATTATCACATACAAGAGTCTTGTATACTACTGGTCAACAGCCCGCTTGTCCGCTCTGTAAGAATGAACACCACAAGCTGTACCTCTATACCAAATTTCAAGCAATGCCTGTCCAATCAAGAAGAGACTTCATAACAAGGTCAAACAATTGCTTTAATTGCCTCAGTGACAATCATTCTATAACCTAATGTAGAAATAAATGGCATTGTCAAAAGTGTCCAAAACGACATAGCACGCTGCTCCATTATATGCCAGACACACATGGTAACCAGGAAACACATCACCAAACAAAATTACTCATCCGAAACTTGCAGATGCTTCGACCAATCCAAAATCTGTAGCTGATATTACAGAATCATCTGTAACCCTATGCCAGTTCCAGGCCGAAGTTACCTCGCATCAGCCATCTGGGTCAAACCACAAATCGAGGAAGTTCAATATATCTATTTTGCCAACCACTAAAGTCGACATCCAAGACAAATATGGCAATTGGATAAGTTGTCGTGGATTATTAGATTCAGGTTCTACTCATTGTTTTATTTCAGAAAGTTTGCTACGGCGCCTGAAGGTGCTTCGGAATAAATCCCGTATCACTATTAACACACTCAACCATACGCAAGCCGGTATGTCGAGAGGGATGTCAATAACTAAGCTCAGATCACATATCGATCACAATTTCCAGATGGACGTAGAAGTTTTTATATTACCAACGATAGCTTTAAAATTGCCGACAGAAAAGGTCGAAAAATCACTATTTGAGATGGAAGATGATTACTATTGGCTGATCCAGAATTTAATGTTCCTGCACCAGTTGAAATCCTTAAGCCTTATCTGAAGAGAAAATTCAAAAGAGGTTAAACTGTCCGTGTGTACAAAATTCTAAGTTCGGATGGTTAATTGGAGGAAACTTATCCCATTATGAATCATCTAATTCAAATTTAACCGAACCAATTGTTAGTTCTTCTCACATCAGGGCAGTGGAAGTGATCCGGCGTATAGAAACGGCAATCGAGCGCTTTTGGAAGGTTGAAGAAATTGTACCAGAAAATTCCTTATCCACGGAAGATTCACACAATGCATCGATTTATTTCATTCAGCTACTAAATTGCAAGATAATAAAATAATTGTCCAATTGCCCTTTAAGCCAGATGCACCCGGAGTTGGAGAAAACTTTTCGCAAGCCCTTCAAAGATATTACTCACTGGAAAGAAGACTAAGGCAGGATGGTAGGCTGAATGCAGCCTATGACGATTTTCTACGCGAATATCTTAAGTTGGGTCACATGGAGTTAGTACCAGAAACCGAATTATTAAAGGCAAATAACCAGCTGTTCTACCTACCTCATCATCCTGTGGCAAAAGGAGTCAAGTTCTGCCACGAAGGTTTGCGTCGTATTTGATGCTTCCGCCAAGTCAAGTAACGGCTATTCTCTGAATGACAATTTGATGGTTGGTCCGACCATACATGACAATCTAGTGAACTTTCTGATCCGGTTAAATACGTTTTGCTACACTAAAACATTCCGCTTGAACACCGTGACCTACGGCACCTCACCTGCACCATTTTTAGCCACAGCCTCACTTCGATTCTTGGCAGATAAATGCGTAAAGTTGTATCCCGAAGCCAGCAATATTTGTTAAAACCGATTTGTATATGGACGATTTAATATCGACATGGCATTACAATTACAGAGGCACGTAATTTCGCTAATGATCTACGGGGGGTTCAACATGCGAAAATGGTCAGCAAATCACCCACTATTATTGAAGAATATCCCAATGGAGAGTCGCGAAATGATATCATTTGAGATTACCGATAACAGTCAACTGATCTACGTATTAGGAATAAAATACAATCCAATTGAAGATTATTTCCATTTTAGAGTATCCTTACCACCACCACCAGCTAAGATTACAAAGCGTTCATTTCTGTCGGAGACGTCACGCATTTTCGATCCTCCGAAAATTTTGTTCCAGTCATTATGGGTAGAAGGCATCAATTGGGATGAAGAACTACCACCGAATATTTTAAAGGACTATTTAGCAATCCGGGAACAGTTAAAGTTGTTAAAGGACATAAAATTTCCGAGATGGTTATATACCAACGGCGATCATTAAGAACTGCATGGATTCTCAGACGCATCAAAAGATGCTTACGCCGCCACCATTTATGCTCGTGTAGTTTCAATCCATGGAGACGTCCAAACCAACTTAATAATATCTAAAACTCGTGTCGCCCCGATCAAGGCACTTACAATTCCAAAGTTGGAGCTGAACGGTGCTATATTACCCGTCAGAATGCTGAAACTGACATAGAATCACTTAAGCTAGTCGCTGAATTTTACCTATTTCGATTCGTTCATTACGAAACATATCCAGTCGAAATTAACATATTATTGAATCATAAATCAATGCCAAAACACTCAAAAATATTTTTTCTATTTCCATATATCGACAATCATGGTATGATGCGCATGAGACGACGTTTAGAAAACGCAAGCCCGGGCCATGATGGCAAACATCCCATTATACTACCACATGACCACATCATTGCTGAGAGAATCATCCGTGAACTTCATCTTAGGAATCTGCATGCCAGTCACAAGTTGTTACTGATCATGGTTAACCAACGATATTCGATTCCACGGGTGAAAAATTTAATAAGACGAATAATACATTTATGTTTCACCTGCCGACGATTCAACGCCAAGCCAGAACAACAATTAATGGGACAGCTCCCTGCCTGTCATATCAACCAAACAGGATTAAGCCTCGGATTTTGATATATTGTAATAACGGCACCAATTTAGTTGGAGCAAGGTGCGATCTTCAGCATTTCTACCAAAAATGTATGAATGAAGCCCAACAAAACACACTGGTACATTGACAATCGCATCTAATGGCATTTTATCCCTCCTGGTGCTCCTACATTTGGCGATTTTTGGGAAGCCATAGTCAAATCCTGTAAATACCATTTACGTCGAGTGATTGGAGATGCCCTATTTACATACGAAGAATTCCTGACCATTACAAAGCAAATCGAAGCCTTATTAAATGTTAGGCCATTGGGAGAACTCCAGGACGAGGAATGGAACCCTTAAACCACTGCACATTTGCCGATTATGCAACCATGAACGATGCTACCCGAGCCTAACCTTCAACATTTATAGATGTGCAATCTAAGTCGATGGCAGTTAATCCAACAGTTAATTCAAGGATTTTGGAAGCAGTGGTCAGAAGAGTATTATTATTATTATTATTATTGGAGGGCAATGCGGGCGATCAGCCACCTCGCACTGCCCTGTTTAATTATCCGTCCAGTCAATATTCAGGTTCTTAATGAACCTGATAATACTGCCTCCCGGTTCATGATACATACTATCTGGGCTTATTGCTCTCCCTCCTAGATGTTTACTACAGCATGTAGTCCCGCTAGAAAGACGGTAGCATTAGAGCCCAAGGACTTCGAGAGGGTTGTCCCACTCCCGTATATTCCTACTCCTGCCCCGCATTCCGAATGATTTTACTCTTACGAGTTGCTGGGAATTGCAAATCGCCTGTAGGTCACCCAGCTTTACTACAGGAAGGCTATTACCGCTTATATACAATAATTTCACTGTTTTTAATATTTTTAAAATAATAAATCAGTTTACGTCAATCCACCAACCAAACACCTACAACCAACCCAACTTTAAATAAGTTTCCATTTAACTAACAAAATCATAAGTTGTCATTTTTGTTAAAATAAATAATTGTTTTTGAAGTGCGGGTTTTCTTTTTTCCTTGTTATTTTGAATGGAATGTATAACCATTCCTAGGTTATACAGATATGGTATACCACAATTACTGGTATCTATAGTACTTTCATCTATATAAATAAAAATGTAAATGTCCGTCTTTTCGAACTCTTAAATCTTCGAAATTTCTTCACCGATTGCTTTAAAATTTTGACACAACGTTGTATTCGTATTTGCGCAAACACGCCTGTGGCAGGTAAAACATGCTTCTTTTATAAAACAGCACCATCTGTTGAACGTAACAGCAATACATGCAATACTAGTAATTGCCCTTGCCGCACAGTATACTTCTTGACAACTGGTGTCACTTAGAATTTTCAATATTTCCGATTGCATTGATTAGTTCATCAAAATATTGCCTCGCAGAAAATCAACCTTTGGTCGTCCTACACGCGGAGCGGAAGCACTGCAACGAGTAATTGCAGATCAAACTGAGAAAGAACGGGCATATCAGCGAACGAGCTAACCAGACAAAGAATGATTTAAATACGTGCCGAGGAAGCAACAGCGCGACGTGCAGCCAGACTTGAGGAAGCACGGTTCCGGGCACGGTGATCGCTTTCTGCAGCTTCAGATCTGCTTCGTTCTCAACAGAATGAACGCCACAGGCTGAAAGACGATAACGAGAAACAGCAGATCAGCGTCAAATACGACTCGATTACAATCGTTTTACATTTCGGTACAACCCAGCTGATTATTATAATTTGAGCCGGCAAAAAGGCATTAAGCTGCCTCAACTTGAAGAACCGCCATTAAAAATTTTGCTTGCAGGATATTCCGCCGAATCAAAGTATTTCCTATATCTAACATCAGGAAATACAACTCATGCTTCCAAATGACGTCGTTCGGCGCAGAAATCGTAACAGCTGAATTCATGCCAACTTTCGAAGTGAAAGGACAAATTTATCATAAAGCCGGTTCCCTGCTTCCGTTCCCAGATAGTCAACAAAAATTCCAACAAATGTATTTCATCGGTGATGGCATTGTTTCCCAACTACAAAAGCTTCTTTACGTAAAAGACCATTTAGTTCGTTTGTTGAAAACAGCAATTGACATGATGCCATCTGATACAGACAAAATTGTTATTCATGCTGTCAAAAAGCCTGCTGGAGAACATGTGACAATTGAAGAACAAGTGGCAATTGTTATAGTCGGAGTTCAATTCCTTCCAACCTAGAGATTTGTTTTTCATCTGAAAAACTCATCGATATTACGATGCCCTGCAATATCCAATCATTTTTGGGATGGTGCCAAAAGCAAAAAATATGCGCTGAAATACCCGATGCCGATGACTATAAGGATTTGCATGAAGTTGTAACGAAAAATATGATACATGGACCTTGCGGGACGCTGAATCTAAATTTACCATGCATGATAGACGGAAAATGCTTCAAACGATATCCTCGAGCATTAGTATCTGTAACACAGTTTCTGAAAAACGATGGATATCCTTTATACAGAAGAAAATCAGTGAAGATGGCGGTAACTTAGCAACCCTACAAATACGAAATGGTCACATCGAAGTAGACAACCGGTGGGTTGTTCCATATTCGCCTTTTCTGTCAAAAACATACAAAGCACACATATAAACGTGGAATACTGTAACTCCGTTAAATCGATGAAATACATTTGTAAGTACGTGAATAAAGGCAGTTTCAACAAAACTTTTAACAAAGCGAAATTGATTCTCAATCAATTGAACAAAATTACAACACGGGTGATCTTTTGCCGTATGTGCAATCAAATGTTCCTAAGTTAACGCTTGAGCTAAAAGCCACTTTCGATCAAATAATGCCAACTTGTAAATATGGGGTTGGAGAAATCTTTTTCTTAGATGCGCCAAGGGGAACTGGTAAAACGTTCCTATAATTACATTGATTTTGGTAGCAATTCGATCCCAAAATGGCATAGCCTCAGCTCTTGCGTCGTCCGAAATAAGCTGCGACATTGCTACCAGGTGGAAGAACTGCATGGGAAAAGTTGCAGAGACGCAAACTTATTGTACTCGAGGATCTTGATCGATCATTGCAAGATTTGCGTGGAAACATTAAACCATTTGGGAACGCATTCCTATTCCTTGCAGGAGTTTTCAAGCAAACATTACCTGTAATTCCTCGATCGAAACCAGTGGACGAAATAAATACTTGCCTAAAATACTCTACCTTGTGGCGATCCGTAAAGACACTGAATATAACTACATCAGCCGTAATGTTATCATATCAATTTCTGGACATTGGGAAAGGCAAGGTGCCGATTGATCTGACCTCAGGACGAATTTCATTGCCTCGTAACTTCTGCAGTTTAGTGACGTCAAAAGAAGAATTGGCCGAAAAAGTATTTCCCAATATTTAAACCAATTATAAGAATCACGATTGACTGCGCCAAGAACAAAGACGTCTACGAGCTTAACAATATTATGCAGTCTAAAATTCAAAGCTAGGTGGTTCCATACTAGTCACTTGACACCATTGTGGAAGCAGATGAAGCGGTTAATTATACATTAGAATTTTTTAATTCACTCGATCTGCCAGGGATACCATCGTACTTACTGCAATTGAAAATCGTCATTTCAATTAATATGTTGCGAAATATCAACCAGCCAAAGCTTTGCAACGGCACACGGTATGCAGTAAAAAAATTAATGAGCGACGTTGTGGAAGCAACAATCTTGAGAGGACCATTCAAAGGTGAAAAAGTCCTCATTCCTCGCATTCCTATGATTCCAACGGATATGCCATTTCAATTCAAGAGATTGAATTGTATGATTGTAATCACCAACAACAAAGCTTAGGGCCAATCTTTAGAATTGTGCTGTTTAGATCTAGACAAGGATTGCTTCTCACATGGATAATTATACGTTGCGTGTTATAGAGCCGGCAAACTAGACAACCTCTCTATCTGCACAGACAATGGAACAACAAAAAATATTTTGTACCCACAAGTATTGTGAAATTAAACATATTAGAAACGTGTGCTTTCTATTTGCCTACTTTTCCATTTAATCAGAATATAGACTGAGCCACGGCAACGCGTGGCCGGTACCGTTAGTATTAAATAAAAATCAGCTCAATATCTAGTACACAAGTCTTTCTATTATAAAGAAAACTGCGTCGCTCCTAATTAAAAACCGTAAATACTGCGAGGGCTTATATTAAATATGGATGTCCTAAACACCCTAATCCTCTATTTTTGCTAATATTGAAAATTATTGCGGATACTTAAGACCCCAAGTCAACCTTGATCAGGTTGACTTGGGCTCCTGCATCAGCTTCCCAGGGTAATCTCCAAAAATGGAAATTCATTTATTCATAATATACGCTGTGTATCGTATGAGATCGTATCAAACATGGTTGTTCTAACGGCCCTTAACTCATATTTTGAAGAAGTATTATACTTCGCGGGAAGGATGAGATAGTTAATTTTTTTTTCTCTTGTAATCATTACGATCAAATTTAAACTTCTTTTGAATAACGTATTAACGAGACATTTTTTTACTAATCTGTTTTTTTTTATTTTTCCATAAGACCTTGCATAAATTCAAATATAGTAGATTTGGCTAAAGAAGATTCAGATAGTGAGGCTAATGTTAAAGAAGCAGATTATGAAAATTTGTAGCAGAGATTAGGAGAAGTTTTAACTTGATCGTAATATGTCTAAAATTAGTAGTAGGGGATCTCTAGATATGTCTGGTAATACTGAAAACCTCCAGTGGTCAAATCACGACGACCCACTCTGACTCTAATGATGAAAGCGAAAACTAAGCCAGTGATGCACGGAAAGCCACACTCCCAATTCACAAATGGAATGTAAGATTTCGCGGTGACGGAGATAGTCTGAGTGATTTCCTATCCTTGGTTTATGATTATGCTATACAAGTAAACGAGCATCCAGTGATGATTTATTTGAATCGGCTTTACTAATTCGGACTAAATTTCGATCATGGACAGAACTAGTTGGTACACCTCGCGAACAATTCTTGCCTCATGATCATGACCATTGGTTATCCAAAGAAATTCATAGCAATATGCAAGGATCAATTGAACCTATTCATATATGGTATATTTAGCTCACATGGAGTTAAGGTGAAGAAATCTTCAACCATTCGATTTGGAAAAACTGCATATTACGCAAATTGTGTCGATTTAACAATTTCCCGAATATTGTAAACGTATTGAAGATTTGCGGTTTAATCTCAGTAAACGAATAAGCTGTATTCCTAATTATTCGGGTTATTCGGTTTTCCAAATCCAAATCAGAAAAAAATTAACCCTAAAGAGAGATCGACTAAGACCGTAACTCAATCTCCAAAATGTTGGAACCGTAAAAAATTAGATCATACTTTTCACGTCTGCGCTCAGCCTAAGACATTCATATTTTGCTCCAAATGTGGAACTGTAGAGAGATAGTTCGGAAAACTACGGTTTGAAATTAGATCCAGGGGTCGATTTAATTTCAATGACAAACAGACTCCTATCCAAAATCAACCTAATACCAAACTAAACTTTAATTACTTCGCGAATAGCTTAAATTCCATAATAAGTTACTCTTTAGATGATCGACCTATGATTGAAGTCAAAATTTTGTTGTCTCAGTATCTGAACTTCTTGATTTAATCAAATATCCGATATGGGTTTATCAGCCACAATCGCGGAATCACAACACACTTTATAGATGGAGCAAAGCGACGAGTTGAAATCCGTGATTTCTTGTTTTCAAGTATCGGATGGCACAAAAATTGGTAAAACGGCAGTTTTATCTCATTTTATTGATACGGAAGACGCCCATCCGATAAAATAGACATACTTAAATTAAATTAAAAGTAGTCGAAGAGTCAAATAGTTCCTGGAGCAATCGATTGGTCTGCGTGAATAAACCGAAAGGGAAGATTAGCCTTAGCCTGGATTTGCGTAAGCTCAATAGCGTCACCAAACCAGACGCTTTTCCTTTGCCTCATATTTCGCGGATTTTAGGTAGGCTTAACAGCACGATTTTTTTATCAACTGTGGATTTGTTTGACGCGTTTTGGCAAATTCCTTTAGAAGAGGGCATTTTTTGTTTACCGTCCTCATAATGCATCGCAGGCGCAAACTAGACTGATAGATCAGGTATTAGGTGTGGATCTTGAATCCTCTGTATTTGTATCTCCACTAAATCGTGCGAGGAACATATTGTTCTGATAAAGAAGGCAGCTGAGCGTCTAGCGAAAGCCGGATTGACAATAAATTTTATGAAATCCAAATTAATGCAAAAAAGGATGAAGTACCTTGGATATATCATTTCTGATTAAGGCTTACAATGCGATCCGGAAAAGGTAGATGCTCCTTTGAACTACCCAATACCAAATTTACCGAAAGCTCTCCGGCGTTTACTCGGAGTGACTAGTTGCTACAGGAGGTTTCCAAAATTTTAGTACTATCACTTCTCCAATTTCGGATACCTTAAAGAAAGGGAAAAAATTTAGTTGGACTCAAGCCGCTAACGATTCCTTTTTATATCTTAAATCGAAGCTAATCTCGGCTCTGGTACTCGTTAATCCCGATTTCTTCAAACGTTTCATTGTTCAGACTGATGCGTCGGATGTGGGAGTTGGAGCTGTGTTAAAATAAGGGGAAGGTTTAGAGGGAAAAGTAATTTCTTTCTTCAGCCAAAATTTAACAACTCAATAGAGGAAATACCATACCACAGAGAAAAATGTCTTAGGGTAGCTACTTTGCCTTAATTTATTTGGCTTAACAACATCAAGAATCCAAGTAGTAGATTAGCCGGGTGGGCTTTAAAAATATAACGATGCCATTTTGAGCTTCAGCACAGAAAATGCAAATTTAATGTGGTTCCTGATGCACCTATTTGTGTGATATGATTACTAATTCGGCCAACGATTCTTGGTATGCTAAACTATTTAAAATTGTTTCTACTAATACTGATTTTCCTGATTACCGGATTGAGAACAATTTACTTTTGAAACACTTTGGCAAATCGCCAAATAATTAAAATAATTTTATTTTTATAGACAAAAACAACAGTACGTGTTTTAGAGCAACAGGTTTATCTGGTATTTGGTACACCGAAAACTATAATTTCTGATAATGGACCTCAATTTATGTCTAAGTCATTTTAAGATTTTTTAGAAGAAAATGGGATATCCCGTTATAAAAACGACAGATATCATCCTGAATCAATCATAATTTAGGAGATGACCATCGCGACTGGGACCGCGGAATCCATAAAATAGCGTGTGCCCATCAATCAATATCATTCACCAATAATTATATCGTTTACTACCAATTTGCACTAAATTTTTATCTCAGATTTTGTTAAAGTGGCAAAGCATGGCTGGTTCTGAAGAAATATCATCGGAATTTGCAATTGCCTAAACAATTTAGTTCAACGAGAAATGTTTGTTTCAAATAAAATTTAGGCTTTTAATAGAATAATGGACAAACTAATTAACGCAATATGGCAATAAACATTTGAAAATATTAAAGGATAATATAAGCCCTGGACTATAATAATAACAATTTTTGTTCTAATAAGAAGTTATGAATACTGATATTGTATTTACACAAGCCACACAAGCAAAAATCACCTAAAATTAATTTCTAATTTTCTAAATTGGTTGCGAGGAAAACAAATATTGTGCAAGATTCTTCCCAATGCCATTATACTAAATAAAATTAGAAAAATTATTTTTATTATTATTATTGTTATTGTTATTATCGTCATCGTATTATTTTTTGTTTGTTCCCTTTTTCGAATATTATACGACAAATGAAATGGAAAAAATTTAACGGATACTTTTATTTTTATAACCTCGTTCTTGATCTTTTCTCCCAATAAAGGCAAAAAAAAAACACAAAAACCGAATTTATAAACATTTTTTTTAACCACAAACCCATTTAAAATATGTCAATCATTATAGGCAAGATTAAGCAATAAACTTAAATATGAACCAACAACAGATTAGCTCAACGAGTATATGTAGTTTTGTCGTTTCGAGGTTAAGGTTAAGTGGGATTGTTCCAATTATGTATATTGCTTTAAAAAACAAATTGGTATTTTATCTTTATTTAATTGGGAAGCAGTTTAAACATGATTTTTGACAAGGAAAAAAAATTTAGCCAACCAATTTTCATTTAGAATTCGCTTGGTTTTTGAAGATTGGTATTGGTATTGAAATTTTGTGTAAAAAACAAATGTTGTTTCGCGAATAAAATGTAAAAATGTGTTCTGAATGTGTTCTGCGTGATAACAGCGAGAGTAATAATTGACTAAATATATTTATTATTATAATTTAAAATTTATTAACAGCCACTGTTTCTTTACGCAAATTTTGACACTAGATAAAGCGTTGCCTCGCTACAGTGCTCTCAAGCATTGAAGCCCACGACCAAGGGAAAGCTTTCGTATCAGACGTCATCGCGTCAAAATAAAGCCATCAGACTTTGTATTACGTCGACAATTCGCTAATTGGGCCATACTCAACAAAAACTCGCAAACGCGAATTGTTTCAACAAAGTCTTCTAAACTTTGAACTGCGTAAAATTCTCGAATCTAAGGTGAAGAAAATTCTCGAGAAAAGGTATAGACGTTTACGAACATTCGAAAAAAATCCTACAACATTTGATGCAAATATTGCTTGTTATTTATGTATATGACCGGCCTCAGGGACCGGCCATTTGATAATTTTTTCATCAAGTGCATACAACGGGCATTCGAGACAAACCATATGACTTTGGGATTTTTGATTTTTTTTTAATAAATTTAGTCACTTCTAACGTTTGTTCGACGATACAAAAGTCCCCTAAATGTATACTATTTAGTGTACTCATACTACTACGTTTTTTGTTATTTGCTAAGAACTTCACTTCGGTTATATTTGATAGATTTCGATTTAAGAACAAAAGATCAAACAAAATATTTTAAGTATCGATCCATTAATTTTTCACAAATACATGGCCGTAAAAGTCGAACTTTCAAAGATATACGCCACTCAATTGTGATTCACCAATCATAATAGCGACGAAGCAAAATGGAGGGCTCAAATTTGTGGTGATTTTAAAGTCACAACTATACTGCAACTCATCGTGCATTGACATCCGGTACCCATAAGATAGAGGAGGTTTTTAAAATCAAGGCAAAAATTATTTGTTGCGTTTACCGCAATGCTTTCCTGTAAATCACATTTTTTGAATTTTTGAAATTCGTACTCTCGAAATGAAGGTGCGTCCTGTTTTACGTAGCCACATACCTAGAAGACCCAATGATACGGATTGAGTACTGCTAATTTGTTGGCTACAAATCTGCCTACGGTGCCTTGTTGTCAGTGTTAATTGCTAATTGATTTGTATGAAGGTCCGTTCCCATGAAGTAAATATTGAGTGCGTGCACGTGAGACAGAACTCCTATACCATAAGACCCTCATGATTCAGTTAATTGAGTTCCATGTTTATAATGTTTCCCTAAAGTTCTTCAATGTGTTTACCTTCTTGCTTTACATAATTGAAGAAGTTGCGTAAAAAGTCCCTAGATGAGATGTAGATTTACAGATGAACGCGCGTGTTGTTATTGAAATTTTTTTGACATGCCTCCAAAGGCGGTTTTTACGAGTTATACCGATATCAATAATAATCATATAACTACATCTTACTACCGTATAATAACAGCATACCATTATACCACAACACCATCATACTATCATACCATCATACCACCATATCATAGTACAGTCACACCATCGCACCATGAAGCCATCATACCATTACAACCCCAGCTTACCATCATACTGTTACGTATGTACAAATTTAATTGTATATCTATCTCTATATCATGTTCTCATTCTAACATTTGTATAAATGCGAACTCAAACCTAAATATATTAATTGTTCTTTTGATCTTTACTCGAACACTTGTTTAATTTCGATCCTCGTACATAAAAATTGGCGACGAGAATAAAACAATAAAAATAAAAAAAATACTAAATAATACGGTGAATAAGTTATAAACATTAATTGTATCAGTGCGTGTTAAAAAATATTTATTTTTTTTTTTTTTTTTGTTGCTGTATATTTTGTGAAAACGCGACAAACGCACAATAAAAAATAAAAAAATAAAAAACCGAGAAACGAAACACAAACAAGTTTGACTGTTTTTGAACCAAATTGGTGTGATTTTCTCGGACATGAAATTTATATAATAATGGCTTTCGTGGGTACGTTACAGTATTTCGATAATAATAAGTCGGATATTGAAACTTATATTGAGCGATTTGAACAATTAGTGACTGTGAATTCGGTAGAGGATGCGAAAAAGTTTCCCCATTTTGTTACGCTTATCGGTGCTGAAGCGTACGGTTCTTTAAAAAATTTGTGTACTCCCGATTTACCAACAGGTGACTGATGTGTTGAAAAGCTACTATAATCCAAAGAAAATAGTTGTTTTTGAAAGATTCCGGTTTCATAAACGTGAACAGCAATCCGGTGAAACAATTGCGTCATATGCAGTGGAATTAAAACGGTTAGCGCGTTCTTGTAAATTCGATGCATTTCTAGATGACGCGTTACGTGATCGGTTAATTTGTGTGCTAAAAAACGAGGCTATACAAAAAAGATTGTTATCGGAAAGTAGCAAATTAAAATTCGATGACGTATATGGCATGGCCGTCAGCATGGAACTAACGTTTTTAGAATCAAAAACAATAATCGATAGTGGTACAGATATTGCTAAGATCGGGGCAAATATAAAAAAATCAGTGTCGCATGACGAGACAAAAAATAAAACCGGTAATAAATGTGGTCAGTGCGGTCGATCATATGGTAAATTTTCTCCGGCGAGAAATTGGACCTGTTATTTATGTTTTAAAAAAAGACACGCGAAAAATATGTGTCCGAACAATACAAAAATTTGTTCGGTGGATAAAGAAGGTGATTTCTTCGAGTCGTTAAGTTTTTTAAATAGTGTCCATAATGTAAATTCGAAATCGGAAATCGTGCAGTTATTAATAAATAATGTGCCTGTTGACATGGAGATAGATACCGGTGCGGCTGTTACAGTTATTAGTTCGGCAGTATTTAATAAAAAATTTCCCGATTTATCATTGACAAGGGTCTCAAAGCAGTATACCGTAGCTAACGGTGAGACTTTGGATGTTGTGGGGAAGGTGCTCGTGTCCGTTCAATTTGGATCAAAAGAAGTGAAGTTGGAGATGTTTATTTTCCGTGGTGCGTATAAAATGCCTCTTTTTGGCAGACCGTGGTTGGATCAACTCATGCCTTCTTGGCGCGATCGGTTTCGTGAAATGATGTGTGGTGTTGCTGTACAGTTTCTTAGTGAGGATTCAGCTGTTACTCCTATGGTAGAGCTCAAGAAGGAATATCCATTGGTTTTTTCTAAAGAGCCTACAGCCATGAAAGGATTTAAGGCAACGATTGTATTGAAGGAAGGTACGAAGCCCATATTTTGCAAGCCTTATTCAGTCCCATACGCAATTAAACCATTAGTGGAGGTGGAATTGAAGAAGATGGCTGAGACGGGTGTGTTGGTGCCGGTAAAACACAGTAATTGGGCGAGTCCAATTGTGGTGGTTTCTAAAAAGGACAAGAGTCTCAGAATTTGCGTAGACTTTAAAGTTTCGGTCAATAAGTGGGTGGATTTTCATTATTATCCGCTTCCCAATATTGATGACATTTTGGCAAGTCTCTCTGGTTGTAGCTGCTTTACCGTGTTGGATTTGGCTGGTGCTTATCAGCAAGTTAAAATAGCCGAAGACTCGATGGAGCTTTTTACGATTAATACTCACCTTGGCTTGTTTCGATTCACCAGATTGGCTTATGGAATCTCAAGCGCTCGGACAATCTTTCAACAATTGATGGATGAAATAATGCGGGGGTGTTCAAAGACAGTGTGTTATTTAGACGATATATTGGTATCCGGAGTGGATCTAGAGTAGTTTCGTGCTAACGTGAAAGCGGTTTTTGAACGACTCGTCGGGTATAACGTGCACGTTAATCAAAATAAATGTGTATTTTTCAGAAAAAAGGTTGAATACCTTGGCCACGTCATTGGGGATGATGGAATTTCACCTAGTCCTGCTAAAATTGTTGTTATTCGAAATGCCCCGATTCCATCCAATGTCACGCAACTGAAGGCATTCTTGGGGTTGGTGAATTTTTATCGGAAGTTTATGCCAATGATGGCTTCTGAGTTGGCGCCGCTCTACAGCTTGACTCAGAAGGACGTGAGGTTTGTCTGGACAAGGAGTTGCAATGATGCATTTTTGAAATGCAAAACCGAGCTTGGTACAAACCATCTGCTGTGCCATTTTGACCCGAAGAAGGAGCTGTACCTGTCATGTGATGCGAGTTCGGTTGGTGCTGGTGCGGTTTTGAGCCAGTTGGTCGATGGGCTAGACCGTCCATTAATGTTTGCTTCAGCGAGCTTGTCATCAGCTGGAAAGAATTACTCTCAATTGGACAAGGAGGCACTTGCAATCATCTTCGGAGTAAAAAAATTTCATACATTTTTATTTGGTCGCTCTTTTATTTTAATGACGGACCATCAACCATTGGTATCGTTGTTTGATATCAAAAAGGGGATACCAATTACTGCTGCTCATAGGCTCCAACGATGGGTACAATTATTCGATAAAATATCGGAAGGGCAAAGACATGGTAGTTCCGGATGCTTTGTCGCGTCTGCCACAAGAAGACGAGAGAAGTGGGGACCCACTAATTTGTGTGGTGAATGCCTTCTCGGAGGTGGACGAGATACCAATATGTTATGAAGATGTGGCACGAGAAACAAAATCAGATGTTTTTCTAACTAAAGTGATGTCGAATATTAAGAAGGGATGGCCAGTGTCAACGACCGATTCAACAATGTCACCTTTTTTTGTACGTAACCATGAATTGACACATGAAGCCGGTTGTGTTGTTTGGGGAAGCCGAATCATCATTCCGTTGTCATTGCGTGGATATGTGCTAAATCTGCTGCACGAAGATCATCCGGGTGTAGTTCGAATGAAGATGTTGGCCAGGTCGTTGTGTTGGTGGCCAAAAATTGATGAGGAAATCTCAAAAATTGTTTCATCATGTGGTATTTGTCAAAAGTACCAGCGAGCTAAGCCTTATGATTTTAAAGAAGCTTCATGGCCAAAGAGTGACCAGGTATGTTATAGAATCCATGCCGACTTTTTCCATTTTGGTGGCAAAACCTTACTGTTGATAATTGACTCAACATCTAAATGGGTCGATGTGGAAATTATGGGCGGAACAACAACTGCTGACGTGATTGGCCAATTCGAAAAACTGTTTGCGGTCTTTGGTTTTCCTAATGAGCTGGTCACAGATAATGGTCCTCCATTCAACTCAGCTGAGTATTTCTCCGTTGAAAAGTCCAGCATATGTCCCTCAAGCCAATGGATTAGCTGAACAAGCTGTCCAGTCAGTGAAGCGGAGTCTAGTCAAATCGATTGGGGAAGAGAGAAGATGTTCCAGTGGCGAATTGCAGAAAGCTTTGTTAAACGTGTTGTTTAGCTTTCGCAATACGCCAAATGTTGTGAATTCCGAGACGCCTACTAGCTGTATGCTGAAGTTTGAGCCAAGGACACGATTATCACAGTTGAGACCAAGATTTGGTTCAGCGCCAGTAAAAGGTATACCTAATAGTTATAATATTAATTTGTCTAAGCCATTTGTAGACAACGACAAGGTATATTTTCGTTTGAATACAAACTTTAACTGGGAGCCTAGTGTGGTCGTAAAAGTCTTGGGGTTACGACGATATGTTGTGAAGATGGGGGAACAAATTCGAGTTTTTCACCAAAGTCAAATTCGGTCAAGGGAGTCTGAGGTTGACATTACCAATAAGCCCACAGATAAGATGCTGGAAAATCTTGGTGATCCAATTGTCCAGCCAACAACTGAAGAGCCATTACCATCGTGTTCAAAGTCGGAGCCAAATAAGTCAACTGTTCCAGCTACACTACCACCCGTGGATATCCGGGTGGAAACCGAACCGGAGAAGATTATAACACCCGATCCATTAAGGAGATCATCGCGTGAAACAAAGATGCCAGATCGCTTTAAATTTTGAAGTATTTTTGAATTTAAAAAGAGAGAAATTGTTATGTATGTACAAATTTAATTGTATATCTATCTCTATATCATGTTCTCATTCTAACATTTGTATAAATGCGAACTCAAACCTAAATATATTAATTGTACTTTTGATCTTTACTCGAACACTTGTTTAATTTCGATCCTCGTACATAATACATACCATACACAATTGTACCATGTTATCATCGTGCCATCATACCATCATATCGTCATACTATTGCATCATCAAACTACCATCCCTTCATACCATTATTCCATCATATCACAACACCATTGTACAGTGAGCGTAATTTACTTAGGCGCAGGGTTAAAATTGTGAAAAAATTATTCAATTAAAAGCTGGGTTAAAAATTTGTATACAATTTTTAGAGTATACTAAAAAACAAAATATATGAGAGTGTAAAGTAAACTAACGGTATTTAATTCTATTTTATTCTACAAATTTCTTTTGTTTATTTTGTGGTGTAATTTATATAGACGCAGTCGTTTGAATTTATTGGTACGCGTACAATAATCGATTAATTGTGAGTAGTTTTAATTTTAGTTATTAATTTGGTAAATTTTTAAATATTTTGATGAATAAATATTAAATTTTAAAACAGGTAATAAATATGGCGAGAGGAAAATTTTTAAGTAACACAGAAAAAACAGAAATAATAGTTTACAAGAAATGTGGCCTCTCCAACAGAGCAATTGCTTCCAAAATAGGCCGCTCCGAACATTTAATAAGGAACTATATCAAACTTGGGGACATATATGGAGCACCACCGAAGAAAAATAAAAGGAATACGAAGATTACATTACGTCAGCGAAATCAAATCAAGTTTGAAGCAGCAAAAAATAAACTAAACTCGACCCAAATTATTTCTAAGTTGGATTTACTAATTAAAAACAGTCGTTTACAACAGATTTTAAGGTCCGATGGAAATATGAAATGGAAGAAATCAGTAAAACGACCGGTGTTAATTTCTCAACATAAAGTTCACAGACTACAATTTGCATTGGCAAAATGGGTGGCGAAATGTTATATTTTCAGACCAAAAGAAATTTAATTTAGACGGTCCTGTTGGGTTAAGCTTTTATTGGCATGATATCCGCCATAATGACCCTCCCAGAATGAGCAGGAATTTTGGGGGTGGTTCATATTATGGCAAGCTACAACTATGTTTTATAGATACCAAAATGACATTGGAAAAATATGCGGAGCTGTTAGAAAACGTTTTAATAACGTATTTAGATGAAAATAACGATAAGGAGTTCATTTATCAACAAGACAATGCCAGTATTCATGTATCGAAATACACAAAACAGTTTTTTTTATCTACTTTGGTACCTCTATTAGAATGGCCCGCAAGAAGTCCAGATCTAAACCCCATGGAAAACCTGTGGGGTGTTCTTTCCGGACGTGTCTATTCAAATAACCGACAATATGCAACAGTTTTGGAGCTTCGGCATTCTATACTAGAGTGCTGGCGAGGAATTGAAAAAGAAGTGCTTCAAAATTTAGTAAATTCTATTCCAAATAGAATTTTTGCTGTAATCAAAAATAATTGAGGCCAAACTAAATACTAAAAGCCAAAAATGTGCATATTTCTTTTTAATTTTTTGTTTATAATAAGCTTTCAATAATAGCTTGTAGTTCGTCTATATAAATTACGGATACAATTTGAAGTTAATTTCAATTTAGTACAGTGAATGAAAAGTTTGTAATAACTGTGATTCATAATAAATATAATATTAAAATTAAAATATAATAAAAATAAAGTCAAATTTTTAATTCTCAACTAATGATGTATTTCCTTAAAATTGTGAATGCGCCTAAGAAAATTACGCTCAATGTATCATGGTACCATCGTACCATTATATCATCATGCCATCCTACCTTTATATCATCATACCATTATCATCACAATCATAATCATCATCACCATCATCATCCTCCTCACCATCATCATCACCATTACCATCAACACCACCATCAACATTAGCATCAACGTAAAAAAAACACATTTCGATTTATTTTTGATTTTGCACTAAATATCCAAAAATCAGCTCAACCATTGGTTTTAGAAATTCCACTTGTAAATGCCTCCCGACAGGGGAGCACGAGGAAGGAGTAATATTTTTGAATTACTAACAACGCTATGTTTCTTTTCGACTGCTAAAAAGCATTCGTGCAGAATTTGGAAGCAACCGCCCGAGTGGAGTGGATCAAGTAACATACTTTTCTTCTTTACATATCTATTATACATAGAAGAACACAGATTAAACCATCATACCATCAAACCATCTGACTATCATACCTTTATATCATCATACCATTAAACTATCAAACCTTCTTACCATCAGACCATCATTCCATCATACCACCACACCATTATAGCATATAACAATCACACCTTCCTATCATCATACCATGCTACATTTATACCATCAGACCATTGTACTATCACCATTACCATCACAATCACAATCACAATGACCACCATCATAACCATCATAATCCCCCCACTTTACCATTATCACCTATTACCATCAACATATCAACATCACCATCACCGCTACGGTTAAAAAAATTTTGATACACGTTTCGCTATATTTTTGATTTTGCACTAAAAATCCAAAAATCTGCTCAATCGGTGGTTTCAAAACAAAACTACCACTTACAAGTGTACTGCACTTACAAGTGGTGTAACTACAAATGTCTGGCCCCTCCCCCCCAAGTAAAACTTTTAGTGAGAAACTTTTTCTTCTTTTTGTCTAGTTCTCGAATTAATTAAAAGTATCTGATTTTGAAAGTAAACAAGTTTGGATCTTAACTTAACTTTTAAGTTTTTGCTAAATTGTTTTATGTAATTTAGAATATTTGTTTTTAATGAGCTTTAGGCTTGATAATTTGTACTTTTTGTTTTTGAACTAATTGAGGTTTTTGTGAAAAAATTTTTTGTACATAAATTATGTATTTTCAAGAAATGTTGAACTTTTAGTTTTAGGAGCTTTCACGGATCGAAGCTTTTTAACCCAAATCATTTACTTTTTATTCTGAAATTTGATAGTTTAAAGTAAGGTGAGATTTTTTAATAAATTTAGAATATTTTTTTTTGAATAGGCTTTAAGCCTGACAATTAATTCATACTTTTTGGGTTTGAACTTAACATTTTTGAGCTTTTTAATATTTTCATGTTTTAAATAAAATGCTTTATGAGCATATACTAGATATTTGAACAAATTGTCAAGAGCTTTAATTTTAAGAGCATATACTTATCGAAGCTTTTTAAACCAACCATTTTATTTCCAAATTTGATATGACAAGTGATGACGGAATTTTGGGTAGGATTTAGAATAATTGTGCTCAATGTAAATTATTAAGAGCTTTCAGTTTTAAAAGTTTTTCAGACCAAAACATTTGACTTTCAAATTTAATTTATAAATGGCGGTGGTGTTTTGCGATAAATTTAGATAGAGTATTTGTTTTCAATGAGCTTTAATCTTGATAATTTATTTATTCTTTCTTGGTAATTTGTGTACCTTTCCAAAAATTCTGTCTTTCGTCAAAATGTTTTATGAGCATGAATCATGTATTTGCAAGAAATGTCAAGAATTTTTGATGAGCTTTTTTGAAGAGCTTTGACGTATCGAAGCTTTTCAACTCCAATCATTTTACTCAGAAATTTGATATTACACAGGGTATTTTTTGGAAAAAAATTTAGAATATTTGTTCTCAATGTAAATATCCTTTCTCTAAAACGTCTCTCTATCGGCCATCGTTCAAGTAGATGAAACAGAACGTGATTCATTTGGATGGTATCAAATAAAACGATACATCTTGCGCAACTCTATGCTATGACGAGTTCTAAATATATCGATAAAGCATCACAGATTTCGAATATAATTTTAAAAATCTCAAAAGTTTTAAAATAACCTCAAAAATTTCGAATTTTCAAAGTATCCTCATTATTCTTGAGAGTTCAAATATCAAATTATGCGTAAGAATGTAAAACCATAGGAAATCCTATGCTATCCGTCATCTACAACGTAAATAACCATAAGTTCAAAAAACTTTTTAAATACCACCATTTAGATTTATGTATATGTGTAACTCTTCAAGTTCTTACATCTCTAAGCTAAGCGCAGAAAATTGCATTGCAAAATTCGAAAAAATTTGATAATCTTTAAAAATCTCGAATAATCCTAGGAATGTCGAAAAACTTAACAAACCTAGAATAAACCGCGGAACAATCTCGATTACCCCAGGCGAATTCGAAAAATCTCTGTATTATATCTATATCTTTATTATGTCGATTGATCTCGAATAATTTCAATAATTCCGAAAAATCTGGATATTAATGAATAATATCGGAAAGACTGTAAAAATATAGCAAATCCACGAAAATTTCAAATCTGGAATTATTGGTCAAGTAACTTAATGTTACTAATACTGTTAAGCAAGTTAAGGCTAAGCTCACCAAAACGATATGCAATAAGAATAGAACCCCCGGATCTTATCGGGTAATTTTGTAAATATCGAACCATCGTATTTTTTCCTGAAATTCCTGAATACCATCGAACTATCAAATACACCCTACTACAATCTCAAATATACTCTAATAATCTCGAAATCTCGGATAACCTGACTGTATCGTAACACCGAATGACTAATTGAGTCTCAAAGATCATGCTTGTATTTCATTTCCATGATAAACTCCAAAAATATCGAGAAATTTGAAAAGTGTTCAAAAGATGAAACCTGAGACAAGCGGATATGAAAGCGGAAAGCGAGAATTTCCAAAATCAGGAGAACACCTTCACTAGTTGCAAAATTATGTTAGCATTTGTGATAGTTTTGTATTGAAAAAAAAAAAATTAAGAATATTTTTAATCCTTGAAAACTGACCACAGACTTCCCAGTGATAGATCCAGCAGCATTTTTACAGCCGGCTAGGTTGCAGTGGTTGGGGGAGTTTTTTTCTGGATCACTAGGAAGCTTGATTAATATGCTGTATGACAAATAAAAACTGGTTGTGTTTCTGGCTCGAGATCACTGTTTCACCACCAACAGAAATAGAACTAACTTAACGTATCATTTTTTTTTACACGCGACACTTAGCTGAAAAATGAAACATTAATTTTGAAAACAATTGAAAAACCGTTAATTACTGAATCAATTCATAAACAAATTAATTTATTAAATTCAAAAGAAAATTAATCACTTAAATGAAATATTCATTGATGAATCAAAAAAAAAATAAAATACACAATCAAACCGTTACCCTAAAAAAATGCATTCTTACTCCTAATACCTAACTAGCTAATTAATTCTAAAATCTTAAATAATAATTAACAGTAAATAATGTCTAAAAATGAAAGATATCAATTAATATAAATAAAATTAAAAAAAACATATTCACAATTTGTGGATGTGGATTATTCCGTGTTGTAACTTTTTTTTTTTTGTTGCGTGAAGGACATCCGAAGCGGCAACCCTTTTATTTTTCTGTTTGTTTGGTACACGTTTTGTTCATGTTATGTAACAGGAATCATCCTACTCAATTTTCACTTCGCAATTTAACATGTGATGTGGTTTTGTTATCACACGGTTATTAACGGATATTATAATTTATTATTATTTAGATATACTCATACTTATTAGAACTTATCATACCATAGTTAATAAATAATTAATTTTATGTTTTTTTTTTTTACATATTATACTGAATAGTAACACTGATTAGTCTTTCACTGTTGTTTCGGTTTATTAGTGGGTACCATTATCCCATTATGCCACTATCAAACTTAGATGGTAAACTTATCACTTTAATGTTTGTTCAGTTTCCTTGTTTTTTTTTTTACTTTTTATTTTTATTTTTATAATCGTCACGATAATCACGGTTGATCACAATTTAACGATATACGTATTATCACTATCGTTTATTCAAAAATCTTAATTATCAAAGTTTATTAAATAGTATATTATCTTAATTTAAACTTATAATTATATCAATTCAAGTATTCACTTATAGTAATTATTATCTATTTTGTTCTTGTTTTATTTTTATTTTTGTACTTTTTATATTGTTTTTTAACCAACAAGTAAATACAACCGTCTCTACCAAAAATAAATTTCTGACTCCTCGCATTTCATCTCGACCATCCCATCTTCAGCCCGTTTTTTTTTCTCTCTTCGTTCCGTTTCATTTTTTTTTTTTTTCGTTTTATCATTCCCCAACACATTTGAACAATCCAACTGTTATCTCATAAATGTATATTATTGTAGCGCTAATCTATTGATCACCTGTACAATATTCATTATTAAAGCTCTATCAAGCAAGAATACATTTTTTTTTTATAACGTGAGCATAGGTACAGTGCAGGAATCAATTTTTTTCGCTTGTATAGTCCGATAATGTCAATACGGTGTATTGAACGAACTATGATATACCAATATTTATTTTTTTTTTTTTTTTTTTTATTTAAAATCTAAAAATCCATTATATCCCGCAATTCCCTGATTGCCACACATTTGCATTTTCCTTATGTTTAAAATAGTTTCTCAAAATAAACTTGTAAATTTAATTTTTATTTACCATTTACTGATATTCAAAAGATAAGCTAAATGAGAAACTATAAGTAGAACGAATGCTAATTGAAAGTAGCAAACACTAAACTCGTTGTCGTTTGATATCGAAAGCTTTTATTTCAAACTAATTTAGCAAAGTTTCTTCCAAATCGAAATATCTGTCAGAACCAAAACCCATTCTTATTTCTATTGAGTCAGAACCTAGTTGAAATGATTGAGCATGTCTTAAGAAAATATTTAATATCAAAGGAACGATTTCTTTTTTCTCTAAAAATTAGACCATCCCTATTTATTAAAAAATTTCCTAGAAATGTATCGTTCTGCAAATTTTCACTTTAAACATAATCTGATGTTCCAACAACCGTGGGATCCCCGCCGCTGCGGGTGTTGCGGGTACCCAGTTACACTACTGTGTAAGTATCTCCTCTCAGGGGAACATGAGGAAGGGGTAACAATTTTTGACCACTACGACATTATTATGATGAAATTTGATAGTTACTAAAATGATTTTTAGGTAAAGTTTTAGAATACAGAAAATTGGATGGTAACTTGGCTATTTCATTACCCGGAAAATTAACTAACCCGAAATTTGCCGTAAATTCCCTTTTTTCCAGAACATATCCTCCTTTTAAAGAATCTTTCCCCTTTTTCCATAATATGTATTGAGAAAAGAGGAGAAAATCCCCCGTTTCCTAAACATTTTTAAATATTTTTTCTGCTTTTTTCCAGAATAAGTCACCCTTTTCCAAAATATTTCACGGGTTCTAAAATGATTTTAGAATAAAGTTCTGGAATATTGCCAATGAGGTCGGAACTGGCCTATTTCTTAACCGATTATGATGAAATTTGACATGTGCGATGGAAATTGGGTTCTAAACTGAGTTTTAGATCTAAAAATCAATTTAGGATTCCATTTCCAACGCGCATATCAAATTTCATTTAGTTATTTTTTTTGGCCATATTCCAGAATTTTATCTAAAAATTATTTAAGAATCGCATTTCAATCATGGATATCAAATTTCACTAAAACCGTATAAGCAATTGTAAAGTTCCACCCAAATTGGCTATATAATTTACTAAAGGTTTATTTTGAAATGTAAAAAGGTTCAATTTGTAAAAGAAACAAATTCAACTGGTAAAATTTCAATTTGAATTGTACTCGTAAGTCCTGTATCATCGCAGAAATATCGAGCCGTGTCCGCTCTTATAAAGTATCTAAGGGAGCAAAATATTGTTTAAGACTTAAGAAAGGTCAATGTTAATATCCGAAACATTCATCTCCTCTTTGAGTGATGATAATCAGGTATAAAGTTACTACAGAGGAATTTCTAAAACTTCAAAAATTGGGTCGATTTTTGACAACGGTATGATAGTATGAAGGTAAGATATTATGATGGTATAATGGTATATTGGTATATCGGTATGATATTATGGGTTGAGCAGAGGGTTGAGCAAGCATTGTGATTAAGTGAGTTGTTCGGTTGGGGAATTATTTAAGAGTTGATTTGGAGTTAGGTTAAGGGTTAATTTGAAAGTCGATAAGGGGTTGATTTGATGATTGATTTGAGGGTTTGGTTGGCGGTTAATTCGGTGATTGCGATTAGAAATATATTGCGATTGAGATGGAGATTGATTTATATATTGAGTTTGAGGCTAAGCTGAAGATTGTTTTAAGAGATTCATTTTGAAATTGTGACAATATGAACCACCCTATTCTATACTAACATATACTTATGTAAAACCACTCTTATAAAGTCAGTCATTAAAGATCAGTCAATCGATAAACATGTATTATCATTTTATATCACGGCTCTCTCAATATTAGATACTCATAAGTATTACATGGTGTCAGAAGTGGTTTTAATGCGTGAATTACACAATTAGAAAAATTGAAAAGTAGTAAATCGGAAATAAGAAAAAAATTAATAATATTTCTCGCCGAATAAACCCGTCAATATTACACAAAACGAGGTAAAAGACCAGAACATTCGACTACCGTATCATTATTGCGTCATTTTTTTTTATTGTGACAATGTCCGGAATTACACCACCGAAGAATTTTGTGATAAATCCGGAGCTAGATATGGCTCAAGAGTGGACGGAATGGATCGAATTATTTACCCATTACAGTAATTCGATGGAATTAACAAAAAAATTGAGGAGTGGCCAACACACGACTTTCTTTTACGAACAGAGAATTTTGAGAAATTATTTTTTTTTATTTTATTTGTTTTTAATTTTTGGAAACATTTTGTTCTAAGTAGTTTTTTGTAAACCTTATACTTTTTAAGATATTTGCAAAACAAATTTTCTGGACCAAGGGAGTGGCCACTTCCGGTTAGCCGATTTGGAGTAAAATTCACTGGGACCTCCCAATTTATCAAAAAAGCTTAAATTGGAAGTTTCAGTTCGATTAATTAAACCATATGGGCTGTAGAGAGGACACAGACAGACTAACAGACTAACAGACTGACAGACTGACAGACTGACAGACTGACAGACTGACAGACTGACAGACTGACAGACTGACAGACTGACAGACTGACAGACTGACAGACTGACAGACTGACAGACTGACAGACTGACAGACTGACAGACTGACAGACTGACAGACTGACAGACTAACAGACTGACAGACTGACAGACTGACAGACTGACAGACTGACAGACTGACAGACTGACAGACTGACAGACTGACAGACTGACAGACTGACATACTGACAGACTGACAGACTGACAGACTGACAGACTGACAGACTGACAGACTGACAGACTGACAGACTGACAGACTGGCAGACTGACAGACTGACAGACTGACAGACTGACAGACTGACAGACTGACAGACTGACAGACTAACAGACTGACAGACTGACAGACTGACAGACTGACAGACTGACAGACTGACAGACTGGCAGACTGACAGACTGACAGACTGACAGACTGACAGACTGACAGACTGACAGACTGACAGACTGACAGACTAACAGACTGACAGACTGACAGACTGACAGACTGACAGACTGACAGACTGACAGACTGACAGACTGACAGACTGACAGACTGACAGACTGACAGAACTGAGAGAACTAACAGACTGACAGACTGACAGACTGACAGACTGACAGACTGACAGACTGACAGACTGACAGACTGACAGACTGACAGACTGACAGACTGACAGACTGACAGACTGACAGACTGACAGACTGACAGACTGACAGACTGACAGACTGACAGACTGACAGACTGACAGACTGACAGACTGACAGACTGACAGACTGACAGACTGACAGACTGACAGACTCAGGGGACCTCAAAACAAATAAATCTCTAGAAATTTTAAGGTCCAAAATTTTCAGGATTACTTTACTTTATTTTACAAGAGTAAAAGAAAATAAAAAACCCTAATCCATAAGAATCGTTCGTTTAGTAAAAGTTCTGAAAATTATTTTTTGGAAATCGCACACAAATCCCAAGGGCTAATATCGGCCATTGCCAACAATGATGACAAAGGTTTGGCTAGCACATAGAACAGTTTTTTTTTTTTTTTTTTTTTTTTGACCCTGCCCAAAAGCGGCTAGCACTACGACCTAAAAGATCTTTTGTGCTGTTGGGTACTGTTACTCCAGGAGCTTCTCCACCTCTCTAATAAAGGCGAGAATGCTGTTTATAGAGGCCAATTTACATTTCTCCGGGGTCAGATACCTCTCTTCAAAATGAATCCACCTCCGTGTGCACAGAGCAACACACTCACATAGTATGTGTTCTGCGGTTTCTGTCTCTTCCAAACAGAGTCGGCACTCCGTCTCTGTGGACAGGTTCATTTTGTTCAAATGATATCTCAGGTTACAGTGACCTGAGAGAAAACTCACAAGTTTTCTTATATTTTCTTTGCTGAAATTGATCGCCAAATTTTTGTGGTGAAATGGTCTGATCAAAGATTTGGCTTGTCTAAGGCCGGGAATACAGTTCCAATAAGTCAAGCACTGTATTTTTTCCCATTTACTGATTGTGTAGGTTGCAGAAGCCCACGGGATACCACAAAAAGGTTTAGGGCCAATGAGTGTAGTCGACGAGCCTGCCCGTGCAAGTTCGTCGGCTATCTCATTTCCAGTGATGCCCATGTGACCAGGCACCCACTACAACCTTACTTTGTTTTGACAAGAGAGAGATTGTAGCAGTTTATAACAACTTTGAACCGACTTGGAATCCAGGCAGTTAGAAGCCAATGCTTTCAGTGCTGCTTGGCTGTCAGACAAAATGTGGATGGATGCGCCTTTAAGACCTTTGGTCATAATAGTAGAGGCGCAGATTTCGATGGCGTGAATTTCGGCTAGAAAAACACTAGGGTAAGTACAAAGTGATTTCGATATTTTGTGATTGGGTCCAAAGACACCAATGCCGACTCCACTATCCATTTTTGATCCATCAGTGTACCAGACTAGGCTGTTAGGTTCCATCTGAGGTAACCCAGTATCCCAGTCTGTTCTTTAGGGGATTGTTACCATGAAATTCCTGCCAAAGCAGAGTTCTTTCGGCATAACGTCCGGGACACTAAAGAACATATTCAGGTCTGGAAGTTCATTCAAAATGTCCAGGTGACCCATATGGTCATCATGACTGTATTGATTCACTAGCTTCAATCTAACTGCACAGGTAGCAGCTGATTTTTTGACGTGGATATGAAGTGGAGTGAGCCCGATGAGAGCTTCGATTGCCGCCGTAGGGCAGGTACGCATAGCACCTGTAATTCCGAGACATGCTAGTCTCTGTAATAAGGTCAGCTTGTTCATGTACAGGTTGCTCAATTACCTAATTAGAAAACCCTAATCCAAACGGATCGTTAGTTTAGTAAAAGTTCTGCAAAATTATTTTTTGGAAATTGCACTCAAATCCCAAGGGCCAATATCGGCCATTGCCAACAATGATGACAAAGGTTTCGCTAGCACATTGAATAGGTCCCTTAATTACCTAGTTAAAATCCTTAATCCAAACGAATCGTTCGTTTAGTAAAAGTTCTGCAAAATTATTTTTTGGAAATCGCACTCAACTCCCAATGGCCAATATCGGCAATTGCCAACTATGATGACAAAGATTTCGCTAGCACATGAAATAGGTCCCTCAAATACCTAGTTAAAAAATCCTAATCCATACGAATCGTTCGTCTAGTAAAAGTTCTGCAAAATTATATTTTGGAAATCGCACTCAACTCCCAAGGGTCAATATAATGATGACAAAGGCTTCGCTAGCACGTGGAATAGGTCCCTTAATTACCTAGTTAAAAAACCCTAATCCATACGAATCGTTCGTTTAGTAAAAGTTCTGCAAAATTATTTTTTGGAAATCGCACTCAACTCCCAAGGGTCAATATAATGATGACAAAGGCTTCGCTAGCACATGGAATAGGTCCCTTAATTACCTAGTTAAAAAACCCAAATCCATACGGATCGTTCGTTTAGTAAAATTTCTACGAAAATATTTTTTGGAATACGCATTCAACAATGATGACAAAGGCTTCGCTAGCACATGAATTAGGTCCCTTAATTACCTAGTTAAAAAACCCTAATCCATACGGATCGTTGGTTTAGTAAAAGTTCTACGAAATTATTTTTTGGAAATCGCACTCAACAATGATGACAAAGGTTTCTCTAGCACATGGAATAGGTCCTTTAATTACCTAGTTAGAAAACCCTAATCCATACGGATCGTTCGTTTAGTAATAGTTCTTCAAAATTATTTTTTGGAAATAGCACTCAACTCTTAAGGGCCAATATCGCCCATTGCCAACAATGATGACAAAGGTTTCGCTATCAACCAGAATAGGTTCCTCAAATACCTAGTTAGAAAACCCTAATCCATACGGATCGTTCGTTTAGTAATAGTTCTACGAAATTATTTTTTGGAAATCGCACTCAACTCCCAAGGGCCAATATCGGCCATTGCCAACAATGATGACACAGGTTTCGCTATCACATAGAATAGGTCTCTTAATTACCTAGTTAGAAAACCCTAATCCTAATTTTTTTTTTTAATTTTTTATTTTTTTTTTTTTATTTGTTTTTAATTTTTGGAAACATTTTGTAATCAGTTGTTTTTTGTAAACCTTATACTTTTTAAGATATTTGCAAAACAAATTTTCTGGACCAAGGGTGTGGCCACTTTCGGTTAGCCGATTTGTAGTAAAATTCACTGGGACCTCCCAATTTATCAAAAAAGCTTAAATCTTAAGTTTCAGTTCGATTGATTAAACCATATGGGCTGTAGAGAGGACACAGACAGACTGACAGACTGACAGACTGACAGACTGACAGACTGACAGACTGACAGACTGACAGACTGACAGACTGACAGACTGACAGACTGACAGACTGACAGACTGACAGACTGACGGACTGACAGACTGACAGACTGACAGACTGACAGACTAACAGACTGACAGACTGACAGACTGACAGACTGACAGACTGACAGACTGACAGACTGATAGACTGACAGACTGACAGACTGACAGACTGACAGACTGACAGACTGACAGACTGACAGACTGACAGACTGACAGACTGACAGACTGACAGACTGACAGACTGACAGACTGACAGACTGACAGACTGACAGACTGACAGACTGACAGACTGACAGACTGACAGACTGACAGACTGACAGACTGACAGACTGACAGACTGACAAACTGACAGACTGACAGACTGACAGACTGACAGGCTGACAGACTGACAGACTGACAGACTGACAGACTGACAGACTGACAGACTGACAGACTGACAGACTGACAGACTGACAGACTGACAGACTGACAGACTGACAGACTGACAGACTGACAGACTGACAGACTGACAGACTGACAGACTGACAGACTGACAGACTGACAGACTGACAGACTGACAGACTGACAGACTGACAGACTGACAGACTGACAGACTGACAGACTGACGGACTGACGGACTGACAGGCTGACAGACTGACAGACTGACAGACTGACAGACTGACAGACTGACAGACTGACAGACTGACAGACTGACAGACTGACAGACTGACAGACTGACAGACTGACAGACTGACAGACTGACAGACTGACAAACTGACAGACTGACAGACTGACAGACTGACAGACTGACAGACTGACAGACTGACAGACTGACAGACTGACAGACTGACAGACTAACAGACTGACAGACTGACAGACTGACAGACTGACAGACTGATAGACTGACAGACTGACAGACAGACAGACTGACAGACAGACAGACACCATTTCGAAACCCACTTTTTCGGACTCAGGGGACCTCAAAACAAATAAATCTCTAAAAATCTCAAGGTCCAAAATTTTCATGAATACTATACTTTATTTTACTAGAGTAAAAGAAAGTAAAAGACAGCCGAAATTCAAGCATCAACATTAATTTTGTACCTTGGTCGCCCCGCATTAAAAGTATTAAATAATTTGGGCGCCACAGATGACGAAAAGAAGGATCCGAAGCAAATTATCGACAAATTAAAAAAATATGTTGCACCGTCGCGCAACAAAACGTACCAACGGTACCAATTTCATCGTATTAAGCAAGAAGAATGTGAATCATTCAAAGATTTTTTGCAACGATTGAAAACGCACGATACGCGTTTTGGATGTAGCACAAAAGAAGATGAATTCGTGATGGATCAAATCGTTGTAGGAATTCGCAGCGAAAATACCCGTCAAAAAATGTGGGTCGAAGATGATATGGAATTGGCCAAAGCGGTTAAAATTTGTCGTGCTGCAGAGCGTGCTGAGAAACAAATAAAGTCACTGAGTGATCTATCGACGCCTGCACATCCGTCATCAAGTGTAAACAAAATAAATAAAAAACACGATGACGAGTTTGATTGTTAGCGCTGCGGCACACGACACGGTAAGAAACAATGTCCAGCATTCAACAAAAAATGTGAACAGTGCGGTAATAAGGGTCATTTTAAAAAAATGTGTCGCTCCAAAAAGAAATCATCGGAAAAAAGTCAAATACAAAAGACAAATATAAAAAATCGGGGAAAGTGAACAAAATAGCCAGTTACTCTTCCGAAAGTGACTCAGATTCGAGTGCCGAGAGCGAGTAAGATTACAATGTGAGCAGTATTAAATGTGAAAATGAAGAAATAAAAGTATGTTCAATCAAAACAGACAAATGGATTGAAACATTGATAGTCGGTGAGGGTGAACTGTTAGTTGATTTGGACACAGGAGCTCACTGCAACGTAATATCGCGGAAAGAAGCGTCCAGATTAAAATTAAAAATAAACATTTCATCGACTCAACGTCTTTTCACACATAATCTTGACACAGTCAAAGTAAAAGGTGAAATCAGGTGATTTTTAAAGTAATTAACGAGGATTTAATGTCAATTCTCGGTCGATATTCATGCGATTAGTGAAACGCGTTCATAAAGTGGATATATAGTTGGGTTGTTGGAACAACTACGAGTATGATATCGATTTTGTTGACAATCCGAAGTTCAAAAAAATTCCACCGCGTCGAGTTCCAGCTGCATTTAGAGATAAAACAAAAGAGGAATTGGACAGAATGGTTACAATGAAAGTTTTAGCGCCAGTTACTGAACCAAGCCCAGCCGTAAGCCCTATGCTAGTGGTAGAAAAAATCGAGTATGTATGACCCCATTACCAGTTGAATACTGTAGAAGAAATAGCCGCAAAAGTAGGAAAGGCAAAGTTTTTTACAAAATTGGAATGTCAACATGGTTTCTGGCCGATTAAAGTGACTGAACGAACGTAAAAATACTTGGTCATCGGTACGCCATGGAGACGTTACCGATATTTATTCATGCCGTTTGGTATAAAACTGCACCTGAAATATTTTTGCAGATTATGAACAAGGCAAGGCATCGACAATTGCGAGGTTGCCATGGATGATATTCTTCTTTACGCGGAAATTGCGAAAATGTTAGAGAGAATCACAAAAAAGGTAAAGCATCGACTAAAAGATGCTGGTTTTAAATTAAATCAGAGTAAATGTGAATACAACAAGAATAGAGTAAAAATTCTTGGACATGTTTTGACATCTAATGGTTGTGAGATTGATCCGGATAAGATATCAGCAGTTCATCGTTTGAACACTCCAGCTAATGTCAAGGAATTGCAGAGATTGCTTGTTACAGTAACAAACCTTGCAAAATTTATTCCGAAATTTTCAGATTTGACAGAACCATTGAGAAGATTAATAGTGAAGGACACCGCATGGGTATGGGATGTTGACCAACAAACAGCTTTTGAGAAGTTAAAACAGGTCATCACAACAACGCCAGTTCTGGGTTATTATGACGTAAATCAAAGCGTTCAAATTTCCTGCAATGCAAGCTCCGTAGCTCTTGGAGCTTGTCTGCTCGAAAATAATAAGCCGATCGCATATGCCAGCAGGGCATTGACGAAAGCCGAGAAAAATTATCCACCATATTTGCGTGCAAAAAATTTCACCATTATGAGTCTGGCAAAAAATTAGACATCGAAACCGATCATAAACCGTTGGAGATAATTTCAAAAAACCGATTTCATAGGCGCCGATGCGCTTACAACAAATTTTTTTTGACATTTTGCCATATTCGCCCACAGTACAATACAAGAAAGTGTGGACATGAAAGTACCAGACACACTCAGCCGCGATTGCAAAGCTGAACCAATTGACAAAAAATGGACAGAAAGCGAAGAATAGAAAATCAACGCAGTATTCGCTATGTCGGAGGTGACGAAAAATCACTTAGCAAAATCAAAAGACGAAGATTTCGAACTACAATTGCTACGTCCAGTTGTCGAAATAGGATGGCCAACGGATGACAGCAAGTTGCCAGAAGCAGTCAAGCCGTTCGCAAGCTTCAAGGTGGATATTTGGTATGATGGTCAATTACTATTTAAAGCTAGTAAAATTATTGTCACAACAGCTGAACGCCCAAAAGTGTTAGCTGATATACACAAAGGTCATCGAGGTGTGTTGAAATCATTGGCAAGAGCGCGAAGCAGCCTCTACTGGCCCAGACAAACAAAGGAAATCAAGGAATTTGTCGAAAAGTGCTCTACATGTCAACGCACTCAAAGATCAAAAACAAAGGAACCATTACTACAAAAGGTTTTGCCGGACTATCCGTTCCAACTAGTTTCTACAGACATGTTTACGTTCAAGGCCAAAGACTACATCATTATTGCCAATCATTATTCCGATTTTATGGATTTTCAAGAAGTAAAGTCAACAACATCGGCGGCAGTCATTTTGCAATTTAAAAAATGGTTTTACCACATTACGCTCGGTCAAATGGATTCGCTGAACGCAATGTTCAGACTGCAAAAAAATCTACTCCGCAAATGCTGGCATGACGATTCAGACATCTATGAAGCATTGTTATTGTTGCGAAATACATCACGCAATGATATTTTGGGCCGTCGCACAAGAACATTTATTCCTATTAGTCAAGACGATTTGAAACCGAAAATCATCAGCGGTGGGACCAAAGAATACGCCGTTTAGTTAGAATTGAACGAAAAAGTTCGATTACAAAAAGGTCACCGTGATTGGGTTTCAGCAAAAGTCGTGGAGAAGTCAGATAACCCACAGTCGGTGATTGTGGAAACAACAACGGGTGAGAGATACCGACGAAATACAATTCATATACAGCGCTCATCAGCTAACATACAAGATGTACCGGAAGTTGATATCAATCAGGATATCAATGGGAATACAAACAACACTTTAACATCGACTCAGGTATCAAATGAATTGGAAATTGGATCCGAAGCCATTCCACAACCGAAGAGACCTTTGGGTGTCAAATCCGAACAGGTACCTGACATTCATATCAGCAATCAACAGGACAAAGTGGTCGTGTGATTAAATCACCAAAACATTATAAATTATAATAAGCATATTTTCATATTTTGTATTAATTTTTTTGGTAATTTTTATTCAGTTTATATATAAAACTAGTAAATTAAATAGTTCCAAATTAACATTTTTGTTAAAAAAGGGGGGATGTGACAATATGAACCACCCTATTCTATACTAACACATACCTATGTACAACCACTCGTATAAAGTCAGTCATTAAAGATCATTCAATCGACACATACGTGTTATCATTTTATATCACGGCTGCAGACAAATTAAAATGTTTGAAATAGCTATTCTGGTGGTAAGCACTATAACTAAAAGTGGAATAGAATTAATCATATCCTGTAAAAGGTTGAAACACAATTATTTAGAAGGGTGCGAGAAATGTGTAACATTTTTGTTGTAAAATTGTCAATAAACTAAGGTTATGATAAATTTCTTATAATTACTTTCTTCGATAATGTCTCATCGCTCATAAGTCCTGATATATTACTCGAAAAATGTAACTGGCGGTGTTAGATTTCAATAAACTTACCACACTCAGATTAAATTAGTGGTTTTAACCAAATAAAAGAAATATTTCCTCTACTCTTTTCATTATTAATATAAGTGTTTGCTACTTACCACAAAAATCCTGTCCATTAGAATAATCCGAGCAACCATTTTTTGCAAATCATTTTTGAACCTGCAATAAAAAAAAAATTGTTACGTTTAATACTTTCATTAATCCGTGATACAAAATAAACATTTATATTGTACCCCATCAGTAACTATACACTTTATTGACATTATGTTTTATGCTGCAAAAATGTGAAGGCAGCAAAAATATATTGTATCCATTACCTAACCTACGATACTTAAAAACAAACCAAGAAACGTGGTTTCATTTTTTGCGGGCAAAACAAAATTATGTAACGAGCATAGATCTAATCTATGCTAAAAAAGTAAAACCAACCAAAAACTAAAAATTTACATTTTATTCATGGATCCATAATTTGAATAAACCAAATATAGCGTCTGGATATGTACATAGGTATCTGTTTTCCCCTATTTTTCGTTTTTGTTGTACTCAGCCTTTGTTTTTTAAAGTGAAATGCAAGTTGAACCACACAGCACAAAAAAAAAAACATTTTCCATAAATTATAAATTTTTATATTTTTGAGTCAGTTTTGTTTTCCTTGCGACAATAGGAAGCTTTACTGCTGCTGCTGCCATTGGTGTTTGTGTCTCATCCATGTGTTTGGAGTTGAAAAAAGAAACCCAAAATTTTTCTCGCCACAAAAAACTAAACAAAAAAAAAATTCTTAGAAAATCATGACGGTTGATAAATTATTCATAAAAATGACATTTTAGACTTTATCTATGTAGAAGTTGTATGTTAAATATTTTATGTTTTACCTGCGTATAAATTTTTGATAACCGCACCGTGTAATGTCAGCAACCGTTTACTTTATTTATATTTGTATATACAACGCAAAAAAAAAAAAAACATTGATTTAGGTTCGTTTTATATACCTAAATTGTAAAATCCTAATTATATTGTGGACAGGTCATTTGATCAAATTATGTTAGGTTTGGTGTACAACAAATAAAACCATTTCGAACCTCACTCGAAACACCCGTAGCATTTTTACAATGAATGTTCAAATTACCAAATTCGAATTGGAAACGATTGTATTCGAAAATGGTGTGATTTTCAATGTTAATTTTGTTAGTATTGTGATTAGCTACTCCTGAAAAAATAATTTCGGAGAAGTTGTAAAAAATAAAATGAGCAACTCTAAATAATGAAAGTTACAACATTTTGACTGCTGCTGTTTTTCGTTTCGCTTTTTTTTGCTTGTACATCCATTTAGCTGTTACTTCTTCAAAGGATATGAATGTTGATGATTATTTGAATAAAATATGTATGTACGTATTTATGTATGTGAGGAGGAAAAATACGGTTTAAGATGAAAAACAAATATTTGTTAAAAATATTTTTTTTTTGTGCTTTTCCTCATTTTATATTTGGAAATTAGAGCTTTTGCGTTTTTCGACGGTATATTTTCGAATCAGTAAATTATATTAAATTCTAGCGGAAAATTTGAAAGCAACAATTTCTTGTTTTTTTTTTTGTATTTTCGAGTTAATTTACTTTCTACTTTGTATATGTTCTCGTTTTGCCGGTATTCAAATTGGAAAAAGCAATCAAACGATGAGCCGTATAGGGGAGGAAGACATAGGGACGAGGAAGACATAACTAAAGTATCTTGTTTCGGATTAATAAACAGAAAGCTCAACATTTGCTGATCATCATAATGTACAAATTGCAGAACAAGGTGCGCACAGTTGAACAACAGTAGGACCTAGCTAAATTTTGCGAGAACATTAACATCAGTATGAAAATTAATGCGTTTTCAACCGGTCTTCTGCAGAGCTACAATTCACCGCGAGGTTACTCCGATTGCAAGATTATTCAAAATGCTAATTTTGATAAACCGTGGGTATTCGGACTATCAAACTGATTGGTCAAAAGCTGGTACAGAAATATGAAAAAAAGAAAATTGTGTTAAATAATTTTGTCAGATGTTCTTTGCTATTCTAGTGGTAAAAGATAAATCTGCAAAGAAATTACGTAATCAAGTAGGCACAGGCTCTTTCGACTGCCGGTAAAGGATATTCATCTTTGGAATATTTTTTAAATTTATCAAAAACTGATGGTTTAGAACCATACAAGATTTCTCTCAAATCATTTCATTTAAGCTTCGATTAAATCCATTCTTTCATAAAATGTTGTACATCCCAATATGACCTTATATGAAATGCTGAAAAATGTTAAAACCCACAGTTGACTTTCTCTTTAATATTATGAGACATGGCGAGTTATGTTTCTCGTCCGAACCACTAAAAAAATCGTTTTGGTTGGTGTTGCCCCAAAATGTACGTAGTATCTATTAAGCCGGTACAGAAAAACTAATCTAATAATAAATGATACCTTTCCATTCCCGAACATCACTGAACTGTTAGAACAGTTAGCAGAAGCGGTTCATTTTACGACACTGGATCTGGCATAAGAACAAGACAGTCTTTAATAAACAAATAGGGCACTACGACTTTACACGGATGCCTTTAGATCTCAAGGGTACACACGCGACTTCTCAGTGGACCAGCTTTGTTTATTTGTTTATTTCTTGTATCGCCTACAGTGATCACAACCGGTTACGATAAAATGAAAGAGTCTTACACTTACTCACGTTGACATCCAGTCTATTACTAACTAACCAACAACAAAATCTGTCCAAATCATCTTGCAGCTTCAGGCAATCGGACACGCTGTTGACCCGGACGAGAATTTTCATATCTTTGGCGAACAGCAGGTAGCTGACAAATTTGAAGCCGTTAACAATATCGTTGATAAGGAATGTAAATAATAATGGGCCAATATGACTACCTTAAGGTACGCTAGAGGTCGCGCGAAATAGCTGAGAATTAGAATCTAAAATCCTAACGGATTGCCAGCGGTCGGAAAGATAAGAACGCAACCATTAAATTGGGATGAACTGACAATTTAAGTTCTTCAATTTGGTGATAAGGAGCGAGTGGTCGATCTTTTCAAAAGCTTTCGCAAAATCAGTATAAACAACGTCAAGTTGCTGTCTGGAGTTTAAAACAATTTGCCACAAAAAGAAACCAAATTAGTCACTGTGGATCTGCCTATATAAAACTCATGCTGAGCAAAAGAAATTATTGATATAGTATGGAAAACCAAGACCCTGTGGACCATAGATTCAAATAGCTTTGGCACTGGAAAAAACCACTACGTAAATTTTCATTGTATATGAAGTTATTTCGACCACACAAACTCTCGTCACAATGCTTAATAAAGATAGGCAGAATACCATCGTGACCAGTGCCCTTAGTAACATCAAGATTAAGCAAGCAATCGCGAACTTGCTGCTCGGTAAACTTAAAATAATTAAAATCCATGGAATTGTGAGCATTTAAAGACATTATATCTGGTTCGTATACTAAGGCAAAAAAGCTAGCAAACAAATTGCAGATCTCTGAATAAGACATAGGTGACGGAAAACCAACCACTTTTCTCTTATTATTTATGAAATTTCATGATGTCAATTCCTCCTCGATTCGCACAATGCATTGGTTATATAAAACCCAATTTAAACTTTTAAACTCCTTGCGGCCTTTATTAAAACTCTGAATAAAATTGAACCCCGTACCATCTGTATAATGAATAGAACATATTGCAGCATTTCACCAGATGTAACAACCTATTATTGTACCAGGGCTCCCGAAAGACAGGTTGTTTTTTACCAACGGAACGTGTCTTTCAATACCACTACTGAGAAGGTCGATTTTAAAAATTATATGGGTCCAAAACCACTTTTCTTGACGTTTTAAAAGTACCTGAGTCTAAAAAGTCTGGAAGTCTGGACGTCTGTTTATCTGGATATCTGGATGTCTGTACCCATGGTAACTCGAGAACGGTTTGTCCTTTTTTTTCGGCAATCATTTTTTATGGTCAAGGCGGAGATTTGAAAAGTTTTTGGAAACTATACGTCAAGAGGGTCGGGTAACTGCCAGGTTAGAGAAATATTTACCAAATTTGGGGTTGAGTTGAAGGTTAAGCTAGGGGTCAATTTCCGGGTTGAGTTGGAGTTGAGTTGGGGTTGGATTAAGATATAGTGAGCAGTTGGCCAATGTTTTATATATGCTTGTTTGAGGATTGAATTGAAAGAGAGTTTGCGTTTGGGTTGAAGGTTGAGTTGGGGTGGTTTGCGGGTTGAATTGTCTTAAGTTGGGATTGGATTAGTGTTTAGTGAGCAGTTGAGCAATCTATATATATATATATATATATATATATATATATATATATATATATATATATATATAAGTGAGTGTATGTATGTTTGTACAGCATATGTGTATGATATTTAAACAAATCCACACGCCTTGACCGTTTTGAAATAAACCGTACACAAATATTGTTTAAGGCTTAAGAAAGGTCACTGCTAATATCTCGAACATTAAATTGAACCATTAACACTTCCAATTGAACTTTAGCAAATTAAATAAATTGCCAATTACGATTAAACTTATCTATTTCTTAACCGATTCTAGTAAAATTTGACATTCGCTTTGGAAATGAGATTCTAAAACTATTTTTGGATTAAGTTCTATAATATGGCTAATTATGATGGAACTTCCCAATTTCATAACCGATTACGATGAAATTTGACATTTGCGTTAGAAATGAGGTTCTAAATAATCTTTAAATCAAGTTCTGGAATATGGCTAAGCATGTTAGAAATAGGCTATTTCTCAACCGATTATGATGAAGTGCGGTAAGTAGACTTGTATTGGGATTTTAAAATTATTTTTAGATGAAATTCTGAAATATGGCCAGTTAGGATAGGACTTGTCCATTTTTTAACGGATTTTGATGGAATTTTACAGTGCGATGGTACCGCTAAACACCATATTCTTCTAAACAAGGTCAAACTTACAGCTCTGACAGCAAATACTGAGAAAACATAACCCAATGTTTAAAGCGAAGGATTGGCAAGAAAAGTTTCCAGCGGAACTTAAATATTATTTCGGATTTATAATCTTGATCGTTTAGCAATAGAAATATTATGTTTAGGCTATATTAAAGAAACCTCAACAGCTGTAAGATTAATAAAAACCTAAATAGACAACATTAAAGAAGCCATATTGAAATAGTCCACACAGTTTCGTCTAAAAATAATGTTTGGGTCACATTTCCTTCTATTCGTTGGAAACGTCAAAATTCACCATAATCAGTTAATATCTTCGTTATATTCTTATTGACAATATTACAGAAATTTACTCAAAAATCAGTTTAGAATCCCATTTCCAACGCACATGTCAATTTTCATCATAATCGGTGTTCACGACAGTATAAAGATAAATATTTGAAAACTACAAATCTAAAATTAATAAAAATAAATTAAAAGAAAATTCCAATATTGGTCTAAAATACTTATCTGTTTACCTCTGTATTTTGACAGATGATAAATTTTATTTATTTATTTTTTTTTTATTGTTTTTGTTGTTATATGAAGTAGCTTAGTTGTTTCTATTTAGTTATACTATTGATTAACAGATGGCATTATATTTCATTTAAGTTGTTTGTCCATATCATCAAGATGTCGCGATTTAAGCCTAACCATAATAACTGGCAGTTTTGTTTTTTGTATACTTATTTTTTTTATGTAACCATAATTATAATGTAATAAGAAAAAGAAAGAAAAATCGAAGTCATTACAATTTATAAAACCAGAGAATAAACAGTGATTTAAAAACAAACAAAAACAGTGATTTTATTAAATATTTTATACCGCAACAACCTTGGACATTGAGAGATACCGCAACGAATTATTTGGAACCCCGCTTTATATTTTTTGAAAAAGGAGCATTTCACAAACACAATATTTGACCTCGGCTTGAATTTGGATACGACATTTTGGCACCCGATAAATAAGAAACCCACTGCGATTAGGAAAACGAGTAAATCATACTTTGGCTTGAACCGGCAATTCAAAAAACAATCTTTAATTAAAACCTGTATCAGATATTTAAAACGGAGAACGAGCACTATTACTATTAAACATTACGGCGGCATAACAGTGTTCGGAATACAAATTTCTGGCGGGTTTATTGGCTACATAATAAACAATCGGTTAAGGAATAGTCAAGCTCCATTCTAATTGGACATTCCACAATTCTGGTCTCTTTCGGCGAATTGCTTCACGCAAACGTCTCATAACACCCAAATAATACTCTTTGTTTACGGTCTGGCCTTCTGGCAAAAATTCATGATGCACTACACCGTTGTAATTCATGAAAACCGTGAGCATTGCCTTCTTTTTTGACTGAAAACGACGTGGTTTTTTTGGTCTCGGCTCATTTGGTGAACGCCATTCACTTGCCTGATGTCTGGATTGCGTGTCGTACTCATAAACCCACGTCACGTCTCCAGTAATGATCATTTTGATGAATGTGTGATCGGATTCAGCTTTTGGCACCAACTGTTCTGCTACACGACGGAAACCCAAATCATTAATCAAAATGTCTTGGACGGATCCATAGGCAAGGTTCAAGTCCTCCGCTATTTCTCTGATGGTTAAATTGCGGTTATGGACCAACATTTATTTTACTTTATCAATGTTTTCGTCGGTTTTCGATGTCGATGGTCTGCCACTGCGTTCATCATCTTCGATTGACTCACGACCACTTTTAAACCGCTCGTGCCACTGGTAAACGACCGTTTTCTTTAGAGAATCGTTGCCGAAACACTTTTCCAACATTTCCAACGTTCGCGCACCATTAAATCCGTTTTTTACGCAAAATGTAATACAAGTTCGTTGTTGCAAATTTAAATCCATTTCTAAAATTGTAAATAATCGCCAACACACACAGAGATAGATGTACTCTTGACTACGTAACTCTTGCAAATGTCAAGCTATGACGCTAAGATTTAGAGGGAATATCAACAACAAATGTGCCAACTTAAAAAAAAACAGAGTTTAAATCGCAACGATGGGAGCGCCACACGGTGGTTATTCCGGGAACTTTTTGATCAAGGAAGTGTAATAATGATTGGGTACAAAATTGTTGTAAGCCGTTTCCTGAGTTGAAATGTTCTAAAAGTTTAAGAAATGTTAATGATTATATTAAAATTCGTTTGCCGCGCTCGATTTATGTAACCGAAAATTCATCGATTTGTACATCATGTTATTACCGGGTGACTAATAAACTTCAAAAAGTTGAAAACGAGGTATCACCGGTTAATAATTCATTAAATTCACCTGTTACTCCGGAGACATCATCAACAGTCAATGACGAGAATATTTCGAGTATGAGTAAAAGTGAGGAATGCCAAATAAAAAGTGCTCTCGTTCGTTTATAAAAAATATTCAAATACTGTAGATTATATGTACTATATAACATGTAAATTTTAACCGTATAAATATCTTTAAATTTCTATCCGTGTTTTGTAATAAATTTTTTTACTGTCAATATTTTTTGTTTTAAATTTAATTTTGAATCACAAAAACGAGTGAAAAAATTAACCTGGAAAAATTAAATAAAATCGAGTTTTTGTAAGAGGACCAAAAATCTACCATTCGATTTTTGAAATTTTCAAAATAGGTAGAGTCATACTTAAACGTATTTTGCACGAAGACGAAAAATTTTGCTAGCGCAAGTTGTTACTATCTTCAATAGAATTAAAGGACGTAAAATTTAAAAAAAAAATTGGACGATCATTGAGAAAATTCAAAAATAAAATTTTGGCGGAAAATTTGAAAATGAAGAAATTTAAGAGCTTACCATTTTTATATTTTTTATTAATCCGTATTAACCTACCTTCAAAACGAGCCCTATATCATAAATATCGGATATTTATTTTTCCTTTTATAGCCACAAACACACCCTGTATTTTAAACAACAACAACAACAAAAATCACGTTCTACAAAATTTTTTTTTAATCAAAACTACAAATTCAAAACATAAAAATCATAAAATTAAAACATGACTTCCAAAAATTTGTGATTTGACGTATTTTTCACCATATATATGTATCCCTTTCGAGTCCCAGCCACACAATCGTGCGGTATAATGTCATAGAAAAATTCACCTAAAAAATTCCTCGATTTGATAATTTGAGGGTATGACAAATATTCCTCAAATTGTATAATCGAGGATATTTTACAAAAAATGTTTAATTTTTTGTATAAAAAGGTGTGTCGACCTAATGTTATTTTACAATCGCGTGTGGAATGTGAAACGTAAGGCCAATAGTGAAGATCGAGAAAATAGAAAAATAGTTAATGTAAAATGTGGGTTGCAGTCAAAATGTCTAAATCAAATGGTGTTCGATAAAATTCAACTATGTGTTGAAGTGTTACGTTACATCCACTTCACGCTTAATAAACGCTGGACGCATGAAGATTTTAAATAACCACGATTCTTGGATTTTTTCTATCATCTGTTGGATGGTTCAAAAGCAAAATATGAGATGGACATGGAGTATCGAAATTTGAGGAATATATTTAGAGTGAAACTCTACGATAAATCATACAAATCAAATTTATTTGTGTCCTCATGTAATCAATATGAAACTATTTTCCACAACAATCTCTGGATGCACGCATATAATCATATACGAAAGTTTTTCCGTCAATTTGATAAAAACTCGTATGATACACTTGATTTTTTATTCAACCTAAAATCAACAAAAACTCCAAATGAAAAATTACTGGATGCGCTTCGAACACATTTAAAATTTGATGGAGGAAAATTCCCATTACGAGTAAATTACACTATTCGAAACACGTGAAATTTTTTTACTAATTACAGCGGTACAATGAACAAAATAAGATCAAGAATTTAGCACTAATCCCGATAATGAAATTTGGACGACAACACATACGGTATGATTCCATTGCTTTATATCAATTACTATTTTCCATCAAACTTCGATCGTGAAACAGAATGGAGAAAATATTTTTCATTTCTAGAGACAAGTAAGAAGAAATTCGATTATGCCATGATGACGGATGGTGTTTCGGTATCGTTTTCGATGGTAAAAAACGAACCACCGGTAGCAAAAATAAAACGCCAAAAATTACATAATGATGAGGACGAGGTAATAGGAAATTTGCTGACGGTTCGAGAAAATATCAACAAATATGATGTTATGATTGAACTTGATCCCGGGTGTAGACGGATTGTTGGTGGAGTAAGGAATGACAAGACAATCAAAATTAGGACATCCATTTTTTGCCATATGGCGGAAGCCCAACAGCGTACTCGAGATTTAAAGAAATTCACGTCATCGTCTTTCATTCCGGAACAATATTCACCAATGTCGGAAGATTATATTCAATACACTAAATACCAATTATCCATCTTCAAAATACAACAAAAGGAATGTGTTCAGCGGAAAGTGGCTCGTTTGAAATTAAAAAAATGTATGTGTGTAGAACTAACAAGTCATCAACTGGCTAAACAAATAATTGGCCCGGTCAAAGAACGAGCATTACTAGTTATTGGTTCAACGAAAATAGCGTCGAATTCACCAATTCGAGAATATGTACGCACCCCACAACCAAAATTACTTTCCGCATTGAAGAAATATTCAGATGGAAATTGGAGAATTTAGAACGACGAAATTATGTGCCGGCAGCCACGAAGAGCATCAGACTTCCAAATCACGACACAGGTACCAATTTTGCAAAAAATGTGGTACCACATGGAATTGAGATGTTAATGCAGGAAAAAATATTTTATATTTGGTACTTTGTCTCATCAAACAACAAGAAAAACACAAAAAATTTTTAAAAAAAAAACACTATCAAGTTCAATCAACTCACTTCAAACAAAACATTAGAAGCCATGCCATCACAAATCAAACAAATAACAATCAAATATGTTCAGCATGCAACGAACAGCTAAACTATTTGAGTGTTAAAGGTTTAGAGACATGTCAGTGGCTCATAGAAAATCTTTGCTAGTTCAACAAAATAGAAAACACCACAGCTTATTACGCGATAATCCAGATACACCAGCTCAAGCAAACGCTGCTCAACCTGAAAGACAAGCAACAGAACCGAATGCATCCAGTTTTACCACAAGCACCAAACTAGAAAGCTCAATATTTCAAACTGCCTTAGTACATGTAACCGATGCACTAAACCAAAAATATTTATGTAGAGCACTACTAGATTCTGAATCGCAAGTATCCTTCGTCACTGAAAATTGTGCACAGAGACTACGATTACCAAGATTACCGAGCCAACTGGCTATTATGGGCATTGGAGCCACTTCAGGTAGATGTACAAGAGGATCATTAATGCTACAGGTGTCACCGTGGAATAAAGACGACCCACCCCTAGAAATCGAAACATTTATCCTACCAAAATTAACTGCCAGACAACCATCAATTTCACAATGCGTCGATCTTGCCTATTTTAATGACTATGAGCTTGCAAAGAAATCGACATCATCATTCGAGCAGACATCTTTTTTGAGTTGCTAGCTGAAGGTAAAATTCGATCACCAAATCACTTCACTATGCAAAAAACCATTCTGGGATTTTCCAAAAACGAGTCAAACAATTGCAACTACCTTATGCAATCCAGAAGACACCTTAGACAACCTCATAAGAATATTCTGGGAGATTGAGGATTCAGGAAATCTAACACACCAGCTATCACTCGAAGAAAAGTTTTGTGAAAATAGCTTTGAAACTACCACAACCACAGACGACACTGGCCGATTAAAAGTGCGCCTCCTATTTAAGCGCATGGCTTTTAAACGCATGTACTCAATGGAAAGATTTAAGAATAACAAACAGTTTGCCGCGATGTACAAAAATTGTATGTCAGAATATTTTAGTTTGGGGCATATGAAAGCGTTAATGAAGAACAAAGAAATGGGTACTATCTACCGCATCATGGTGTTATAAAAGGTTCAAGTACAACAACGAAATTGCGCGTTGTCTTTGATGGCTACGCAAAAACTACAACGGGAATTTCATTAAACGATTGTCTTGCAGTCAGTCGGTCCTGCGGTACAATCAACCTTGTACGAAATATTATGCCGCTTTTGATTATTTAAGATAGCGTTTACAGCCGATGTTGCGACAAGTTTCAATGGCAGAAGAGGATACCAAATATCAGAGGATAGTATGACGAGACTCCACTGACAAACATTTTACCACATACGAACTCCAGACAGTTGTCTATGGTACAGCAAGTGCGACTTATTTAGCCACATGTGCACTTAACGAGATAGCAGCAAAATACAACGATGATTTCAAAAAGCAGCAAATCATATTATGAATGATTTCTGCGTAGACGACCTCATGACAGGAGCGGACACATTAGGCGAAGCAATAACACTAAAGAATAATATAAACACTATTCTCTCATCCCAACTCACCCCGAAATATTGAACAACAGAACTGAAGTATTGAACAGAAAGATTGTTTTTAATTTAAAGTGAATCTAAATGAGCATCCTATCATGAGAAAAAGAGGAATGTTATCGGTAGCAAGTCGCCTGTTCGATCCACTAGGATGGCTCGCTCTAATAACCATAGGTATACAAATCTTATTCCAATCATCATGGACATAAAACCTAAAATGGGATGATCAATTACCCGGAGATTTAGAAGGCGAAATTACGTGACACCCTACCAAAAATACAACAAATCGAAATAGATAGATACTTACGTATACACAAACATTAACACCAAATTATCTCTACATGGGTTCTCAGATGCGTCCAGACATGCTTATTCAGCAGTGGTGTACGGGCACATAACAAAATCAAATGGGGAATCGATCGTCAAATTATTATCGGCAAAAACCAAAGTAGCACCAGTTAAACAAATCTCCATTTCACTTTTGGAACTCTGCGGCGCAGTACTTCTCCATAAATTATTGCTAAATATCAAACATTCTCTGAAGGTCGAAATCACTGAAATCACTGCCTAGACTGATTCCATCATTGTATTAGATTAGTTATCTGCACCTCCAACAAAATGGAATACGTTTGTTGGCAACAGAACTGGGGAAATACTAACCACCATGAATAGGTCACAATGGAGACACGTTGATTCCAAAGATAACCCAGCTGACTGCGCGTCAAGAGGATTCGAACCAGATAAATTATTAGATTTCACGTTATGGTGGAACGGGCCAAAATTTATACCAAATCGAGAAAATTGGCCAAAATATCCCAAAAATCAAAGAAATACAATCGAAGAAATGCGTAGCCAATCCGCTTACATCAATCGATTCATCGACATAAGACTAAAGCGAATTTCTAAAACTGTGCAGTCGACGTATCTATACACTCAAGATATACAAAAGGCACACCACTTGATATTTAAATATGTACATAGGCAAGACATTTCGAGTTGGAAATTAATCTGATAGAAGCAAACAAAGAGCTTTAGAGAAAAGTACCAGCCTCTAAAGCAAACTAAAATACCTCAAACCATTTCTTGACGAATCAGGCCTACTACGCGTTGGAGGAAGAATCACAAGTGCGTCAGTAAGTTGTAATATTAAGCACCCATTAATATTACCAGCAAAAGATGACCTCACCAAACTCGTTGTAACAGAACATCACATACGTTATCTTCATGCTGGACAAATCCATGGTTGTGTGAGATGCATAAAATATAAAGGAGAGAATATGACACAACTAATGGGCAATCTTCCAAATCCGAGAGTTAAACTAGTGCGGCCGTTCTTTAAAGTTGGCGTGGATTGATTATGCAGGTCCCTTTCAAAAGCCGCCTAGTCAGAGAGAAGACATATAAAAGCTATATATATATATATATAATTGTTTGTTTAGCCATAAAAACTGTGCACATTGAGCTAGTCTCCGAACTAACCACTGAATCCTATATTGCAGCTCTCCGAAGATTTATACCCCGCAGAGGCGTATGTAAAGAGTTACATAGTGATAACGGAAATTTTATTGGAGCCCCCAACCATCTTTACGAACTATACTCATTTCTCAAGAATAATAAAACAACATTTTCCAAATTTTTATTGACAGAAGAGATAACATTTCAATTTATCCCACCAAGTGCACCTCATTTCGGTGGACTATGGGAAGCCGCCGTCAACCTGAGACGAGTGACCAACGACCACACACTTACTATGGAAGAAATGACAACCCTGTTGGCCGAGATTGAAACCAAAACGCAATCGTGCTTTAATAAAGTTTTTTATTCACAAAACCAACCAATATATTCCGTGCCGATACCCAGTATATTGCACCTTCATTCTTGTACCACGTTTGCCATTTTATTTTGGAACCTGACCTTTTCGTACAAGACAGTTTATATTCGGTAGTTACAGGAAAAAATATTTTTTTCCAGAAACAAAAGCTAAAGAAGTTACCATATCCGGCTTATCTAGATATTACTTAGTTACTTATTTGTTTAATCCATCATAAGACTACCCCTAAACTCTTAATACGAGCGCCCACTTAATAAAACAAAAAAAACATTATTTTAAATAACAAACTTAAACAAAACTGACTAAGTTAAGTATTTCATGAAATTAATTTATTATATCAAAATATTATAGCCTATATCTAACATAATCCCCGTTAACAAGATTACATGATTTAATATAACTTTAAATATTTAAACTAAATTAATCAAACATTTTCTTTTTATAAAAACAAATTTTGTTCCCTAAAATATCAAAATAATATTTACTTTACGGGAATAATTATAATTACTATTGTTTTGTAAACAAAAAATGTTTTTAAATTTTTTTTACACAACAATTATTTATTTATTAAAGGCGTAAAGTAAAATATTAAAAAATTTAATAATGCCTCGAGAATCTAGATATTACGCAAAAAAAAAGTGTTGTACATTTTTTGTAAATTAAGTTTTTAGTTAATAATTTATTAATATTTATTTTTAAATAACATAAATATAAAATAAATAATTTTGATAACAAAAAAAAATAACAAAAGCATAAAACGAAGAAGTTATCTGAGAACAAACAACGAAAGATAAAAGGAAATATTGTTTGGTTTACTTTTTTCTTCAGTAAATGTTTCTTACGTAACATCTAGTGGGTGGGATGGAGGAGCATTAAATAATTAATTTAATTATTCGGAAAAGTAATCAATATTTTATGATTATGATTTTTTTTTTCTAGTTCATTGTTTTTATTTTTTATATGTATAGTTTATATTTAGAGAAAATTAATTCTTGCGTAACGAAATTCGGAAAAGTTTTTCGATTATATTTGAACGAAACACAAATATCTGAAGATAATTGATTAATCTAGAAAATATTCGTTGTCTTAGCAAAGATATTGCTTTTATTTCAACAACGTTTATGGAAATGGGAATTAATATTATTAATGCATTACGTAATTACATTAGATTTTGGTCGGGTTTTTTTAGGGTAAAATAAATTTCAGAGGTAATTTATACTAAATACACAGATACAGTCAATGAATCTAGGGTCGATTTATTAACTAATCGAATGAATAAATTGTTGTTTCCATTAATTTAATATCCGAGTTATTAGATTTAAGAAGTTTTTGTAATTTCGTACAGAATATTATTTATGTTAAAGGAGTATATTTCAGAAAGCAACCGGTGGGATAAAGTTTTGGTTTAACTATTTAATATTCTCTCAAGCATATCATTGGTGGAAAAACGGATGGATCTGAAAAAATTATCTATAAGTAGACTGGGTTTTAAGGCAGACATTACATACAAAACTTTAGCTAATCATCTACAGGAAATACTTCGATATTTCTTCAAATTAAGGTGTCGCTTAATATTATTTACCAATAAATGAAAATATTGTTTGTTTAAACGGGTTGGTGCCGATACCTCAAAAAGTCATATTTTTAAATATCACAAATTTTTCAAATTTTATTTTAATTCGTTGTATAGCTTAGAGGATGGGAACTGCCGCTCCCAAACCTCAGTTTTAACAGTTTACTGAAATTGTAACATTCATAGAAATTATGACATTGTTCAAAAATATTTGTTTTATTTTATTTTTCGTTAGTAAAATAAGGTATCGTAATAAAGAAAATTTTCGACCTTGAAAAAGTAAGTTTCGAAGTGGTGTCTGTCTGTCCGTCACTCTGTCTGTGACCTCTCTACAGCCCAGATGCTTTATTCAATCGAACTGAAACTTCATATTTAAAAATTGTTCATTAATTTGGAAGCCCTATTGAATTTTAGTGAAGATCGGCCAACCCGAAGCGTTTGATGTTTTATTTTCAGCTGCTGATAGTTCCGAACATTTCGCGCCCATTGACTCAACAGAGTCAGAAGGAACCGGATTATTTCACCACGTTTAGTTTTGATGTCCACAACTCGAATTAATCCATCTGGACCCGGAATTACTTTGATTGTGCGACCCATCGGCCATTTAGTAGGTGGCACATCATTTTCTATTGCAACTTTGTAGATGTTTTCCATTTCTGTAGTTGTTGCAGTGATAATAAGTGCTCATTACGCCACTTTTGCCAGAAATTCTGGACCATTAGCTGAATCTGTTGCCACCGTGACAACCTATTTTCTTTCAGGTTTAGAAGATTTGGATCAGGTAATAAAGTGAGTGCATGTTCAATTAAAAAATGCCCTGATGTAGCGGTCGGGAATTCAGAATGGCCTTTATTTGGACCAGCAACGTGGCCATTTCATCATATATTGGCCGTGATTCTTCTATTACTCGTTTTAGGTAATATTTCCTTGATTTTATAGCCGCAGCAGTTGGAATAAAATGCCATTCAATATTGTTGATTGTGCAGTACCGTGTTATTGATGGATCTTTGGACACCATTATTAGATCAATAAAATTAGACCCATTGTTACTATATATATGCCCGCATATTCCTCGTCGACCACGGACACCAGTTCTAGAATGTAGGGCTTGGATGGTCACACATTTGAATAGTACCAAACATGGTTTTATAATTTTCGCACCTCCAATATAGGTGAATAGTGGCCCTGCATAATCGATTCCTGTATTAAAAAACGGCCGATGATAAGTAACTCGCGGATGCGGCAACTATCAAATAAGTTGTTGTTGCTGTAACTTCAAGAAGACGTACTTGACACATCTTCCAATAACAGCACGAACTTCAGAATGCAGCTGATCGATGTGTTCCTCGCTTATGATCAACGTTGTGATGTGATGTCTTGCTGGAATTATAATTGGATACTTTATCTCGTATGAAACATCTGCCTTAGACAACCTACTACCAACTCGTAATAAACCCTGGAAAAAGACTAATTATTTTTTGAATTTTTATGAATCGGCTTGTTATTAATGAGGGCATTGATTTCCAAAGCAAAACTGCTGTGTTGCACTCGGCGTATCATCAAATCGCCGTAGCATTAAATTTTCAAATCATCTGCTGTGTTGTACTCGGCGTTCAGCATCCAATCTCGCTTCGTTGATGTGTCGTGAGGATTCGAGGTACTCAGCCATTCTAGTTGACGCTTTTTACCTGAATAACAGCAAAATTCTCGCAATAACGACGATCATCTTTGAAAATTTGGAACATCGCTCTATGAGGCTGGAAAGAAACTGCTGGAAACCGTTTAGCTCCAATTCTTGACCATCAGTGTGTAGCCATCTGGGAATTCTCCAATTAGGGGTGGTAATGGTTCATCCCAATCTACGCCTAGCAGCCGTGGTTTCGGGAAAAGAATTTTAATAGTAATTATGGCTGGCGACTACCATCAAATAGGATCAAATATCTTGGATGCCCCGCAGATAACATGTGACGCTTCGTGAGTATATGATTTTCTAAGTTCACTTTGAATTGGAGTACATCATCTTTGGGCGCATATTTTGCACCAAGTATAGATATACAACTAGGCCAAAAATATAAAGCACCCCTATCTATTAGCATTATATATTAATATTATGTCTTTCTAAACAATGGGTGTTAACGAACGAGTCATCCCACCGAATGCGACCCTTAATTATTGAAAATCACCAATTTTTGTTTTGTTTTAGGTTCTTAACAAGAAGTTGTAGCGTCGTAAAATTTTTTTATTTTAGTTTTGTATTTGATCGTGTGCAGTCTTCACATAAAGTGTTTTAAATCAAAAAGAGTTTTCGTAAGTTTTTTGAGAAAAAAAATGTGTTTTTGATAATTATGCCTAAAGCGTGCCAACTCAGTGAAGGAATAAGGGCACGAATTGTGTTGTTGGATTCCCAGGGTGTAAGCCAAATTAAAATATCCCAAAAATTAAAATGCTCTCGTGGAGCAGTTCAATCTACATTGAAAAGGGTTAAAGAGACCGGGGACTATGCCTATAAACTACGCTCAGGCAGAAATCGTATCACTTCGGTAAGAGACGATCGACAAATTGTGCGAAAATCTCTCAAAAACCGAAGAAAAACATCTGCTGAGATAGCTGCAGAGCATTTAACAGAACAAGAAGTTCACATTTCGGCACGGACAGTTAGAAGAAGGCTCCTGCAAGCTGGACTGAAAGGTTGTAAAGCAAGAAAAAAACCTTTGCTCTCACTTACCAACATAAAAAGTCGCTTGATATGGGCTCGAGAACACAAACATTGGAATGACGTGGATTGGGCGAGAGTTGTTTGGTCAGATGAATCTACTTTTGAGGTAAATATAAAAAATAAATATTAAAAAATAATTAGTCAAAAAAAAAAATAAAAAATTGTGCTATGTATTTTAAAAGAATTAATAGAGAAATTTATGTTAAATTTGATGGAATTCTTATAGATTTTTGGAACTCCTGGCGCAACCATCGTAAGAAGAAGAGTCGGGGAAGCATACAATCCTGATTGTATAGTGCCTACCGTAAAGCATGGAGGGGGTAAACTGATGGTGTGGGGTTGTATAGCATCATCAGGGGTGGGAAAACTGTTGTTTTGTGAGGGTCCGATGAACAGTACCAACTATGTTACCGTCCTCGAGGCTGCATTGAATGCCTCAATTCGGCAAATCTTTGGGGAAACGGATAGTTCTTCGATAATTTATCAACAGGATAATGCCCCCTGCCATACCTCCCGCGTTACGATGAGTTGGTTTCGAAAAAAACAAATTCGAGTCATGGACTGGCCCGCCCAGTCACCAGACCTAAATCCCATTGAAAATTTGTGGTCAATTTAAAAAAAAAAAATCAAGGATCGCAGTATGACTTCAAAGGAAGACCTCGGTGCGCTGACAGAGGAATGGAAAAATATATCGAGAAATACCTGCAAAAAATTAGTACGGTCGATGAATAAAAGAGTCCTGGCTGTCATCAAAGCCAAAGGAGGACCTACAAAATACTAAAATTAATAAAATATAAAAAGTATTTCCTAAAAATATTGAGTTTTAATTTTTGTCTTCATTCGTTTTGTAGATACTGCAATTTGGGAGGGGTGCTTTATAATTTTGCCCAAGGCTGTAGATTGAGAAGAACTAGAACCTGAAAAATCTTTGTTCGCCTTTTCTCGTTCGCATACAAATTAAATCTTGCACTATCTGTTTGGCATCTTTTAAATTGTTCATTCCGGACATTAAATCGTCAACATAAAAAATTCCGTTTGAGTACGCTTGCTGCTTCTGGATATTCGTTCTGGTGCAAATTGGTGTAATGTTTGAGCAGCCAAAAATGGAGCGGACGAAGTTCATCTCCTAGGTTTTTCCTCCATACTATTTTCTGATATTCGCTGCCTTCTGGGTTGATCCAAATTTGCCGAAAAATTTTCTCAATATCGGCAGATAAAATGATTCTGCGAGTACTGAAATAAACGTAAAAATATTTCTACCAAACTGGGCTGAACGGTCGGTCCCACTAACAGTTCATCATTTAGTGAATTCCCGTTTGTTATTTTCACCGATTCATCAAAAAACTACTCGAATTTTAGTAGTAGTGCTACTTTCTTTCATTAATACATGATGCTGTAAGTAATATTGGCCAGAAACAGCATCTTCTGAAATGTGTGTGTGACCTAGTTGCAAATATTCGTATAAGAATGCATGATATCATTATTTGAATGCATAATCAGGTACAAATCGATTCTCTAAACCGTACAAGCTTTTTACAGCTATAAATTTCGAATTACCAAGATTCGGTACGCCGTTTTTGAATGGTAGCCTTACTACGTATTTTCCATATGTTGCTCTTCGAACGGTATCTCGATAATGTTGAACACAAAACTTTTCCTCTTCGCTGTAGGGAACGGACTCTGAAATCTCCTCTATCTCCCAGAATTTTAGATTAACCGGAAAATTGTAAATTTGTGTTATGAGCAATAAGTTTCGATTTGGGAATATGTTTTTTTGCCCTTACATATTAAATCGAAAAATAGATCATTTCCAAGTAAGATGTCTATTGTGCCTTTCCTGTTGAAACCTGGATCTGCTAGCTCATGTTATTCAATATACATTTAACCCTCTGACTGCTTGGATTGATGGTTGATATGATAAAATAAATGGAACTATTAGCACGTTTGCTGATATTTCATAAGTCTCTTCCTCAAATCTGGGTCTGATCCGTAAATTTGCTGTTCCCTTTGATACTCCAGAAGTAACATCATTGAGTCCTTGTATTATTTTTCTACCATTCCTCTTTTTCAATCCATGTTTGAGATCGAGATTCAAGCAAAGTTCGACAACGTTGCCAATCACCACTGCTTCCAGGCTGCTGACAGGGTGTAACTGTAAGTGTATAATTTCATGGTGTTTCTTCTAACACAAAGTGCACTTATGTTTTGCTCTGCATTGGTACGCTACGTGCGTATCACTCAAACAATTGTAGCATCTGTTATGCTTTATAATGTATTCTCTGCGCTGCTGAATATGAATTGATGATTTTGTGGTTTTGGCATAGAACTTTGAGCCTTTAGTCCACATACCACCTCATCACACTTATCATGTAAATCGGCTGTTTAAAATTTGTCTGAATAAATTAATCCACAAAATAGCGCTTCTTGTTGTATCTCTTGCATAACTTTTGATATGATGCCATATAATTCGCGTCGTTTATCGGGAAATGACGAACAAGTCCTTTAAGGTATTGGAATTTTTGGGCAGGTGAAAAGGTCGCATTTTAGGGTACGGTTGAGGCAAAACGATCAAAAAACGATTGCCATTCCTTGTAGTTCCCTTGAAATGGGGGAATGGTAGTCCGAGGTAATCGAAATTCGCTGGTTGATCCTTGCGTCGCATTGAGCGTTTGGTCGAAATTTACCGATGTCGAATTCAATGCAGTTGTTTTCCTTATAGCGCCTTGTAATTTTGGTACAATCAAGTAGTACTGAGAAGAAAGGTACAATCAAGTAGTACAGAAAGCTCCATCATTTGATATTCCAATTCTACAAATCTTTATAGAATTGATTTATTTTATCTAACCGCACTGTTAGCCCATCTAAATTTGTGTCATTCTTAATGGTTTTTACTAAATTTTCGATTCTGTTAATTTGACCTTTAATATCTTTTTCCCTATAAGAGATTCATTTTGAACAACCAATGCACAATTTACAATATGAACCACCACTTTCAAAACAACCAACTCTTCAATACGTGGAAACGAGAAAAAAACGCACACAGCATCAAGTCACGAGTATAATGGAATTGCAAGTCTAATCAATGATTTTAAACACTGTACTTAAATCAGAAATATGTTAAATCACTTCTCACTACGCACTATCAAACTACACAATTTGAGTCAAAAACACTATTCGAACCGAGCAAACGGCGCAGTGGTTAAAGCTGCGGCGGTTGGATCTGGAGGTACCGGGTTCGAATCCCTATAGGGGCGGGATGCAAAAGGAGTTTTTCATCATCTGATTACGATCGGTGATGAAAATGAACACATCTATGACCCCCTGTTGAGAGTGCATAATCCATGCGCCGACCCACCTTTCTTGTCAGCACTACAGGTTGGCATGAAGCAATGCAATGTGCAGGTGGTTATCAAAGACGGATCTGTAGCCGCCCGTCCTCGATTTGGCTATTACAGGCGTAAAGTAGGACGGTAAAAATTAAATCAAGAAACAAACAAACAAACAAACCGTGTTATTGATGGATCTTTGGACACCATCATTAGACTTGATTGCAACTCTCGCTCGGTGTCAATAAAATCATTCCCATTTTCACTATATATCGTCCCTCCGGAGTAACAACGACATAAGTGCAATTTTTTTGAAAACCTAGATTTTAATGCCAAACCATTATAAAACATTTGAACTATCTATATTGATAAAGACCTAATTGTACCTCGAATACTCATCGCTAGAATGCGTTGTCTCTTTGTTGTATTTGTGCGAATGATATTCCTAACGGGAACAAGAACGTCCGATTAGTCAGTTATAAACGAGATTTCATATCGAGTGAAGGTGTTAGTACTACAACGTCACAAAGGTACATAATTGTGACAAAAAATATAATAATTTACTTTGAATTAACAAAAGACCCAAATGTACTTTATGTCGAGTAATGAGGTGTCTTTGTTCCTCTGAATAACAATAATTTTTATGCAAAACTAAACAATTAAATTTTGTGTTCTGTTAGTGATTTTTAATTTTAATAATATTTTAGGTTGAAAAACATGGAGCCTTGAGGACTAAAGTTAATGCGATTAGCACTAGAAGATCAAAATGTGGCCGAAACTTTTCAATTTTTAGCTGAAATGACCGCGGCAACAAATTCTCAAAAATCCGGAGAAAATACAGAAAATGTGAAAAATAATTCAGCAACAAAGACTGATTGGAAATAACAATCCTCCTAAAACATGCCAAAGCAATGAAAGTACATGATAGCTAATTTAAGAACCAAATTCCTTCATGCCTTCGGAAAATATTAAGGTACAGTTAATGACAAAAAATTCAGTTTTGTAACATTATGCCTAAATTATCAAGAAACTTTCTCCTTTTCAGTTTGAGAAATTTCTCATAAGGAACAACAGCCGAATTTGAAATTAAGATTTAAGCGAGTAAACTGCTCAAGTTATAAAGTAGGAAACTCGTCAGATGAAGATCCATTTTCTGCAGATGACAGCGATGAATATGTATCTCCTGCAGAAATCGGTTTATCTTCGTCATCTGATAACCACTCGGTGGGTAGAAAACATACTTCTGTAAATATTGACATTAATGAAAATATTGATGACTCAGAAAATGATAATAGAAATTATAGTGTAAATGATGACCACTCTTCAGCAAAGAAAAAAGGGAAAAAAGACAAAGAAAACCTGAGGAGTGGAAAAATAACAAACGAAAAATGTTAAAAAAATTCCGCTAAATCATATTTATCATCTCGTGGGAAAATTGTAGAGGAAAGGAAAATTGGTCCACCCTGTAAGTGCAGATTTAGAGATCTGTTCGTAATGTTGTAGAGGTTAAATTTAGTGGTATCGGAGCAACACCAGATGACAATCGAGGCAAACACAATCACCATTCCAAACTATACGAAGAAATTACAGAATCGGTACGGGTACACATAAATTCTATACCTAGAATAAAAAGTGACTATGTGCGATCTACCAACAGCCGAGAATTTATAGCTGATGGACTTACCATAGCAGAGATGCACCGAAATTATGAATTTCTACGTAAGTTGGTTGATAAGCCATCAGCGAACTATGATGCGTATTCTTACATATTCAACACTGAATTCAACATTGGGTTTCATGTTCCAAAAAAGGATCAATGTGACCAATGTGAAGCTTTCAAGAACTCAACTGGAGATGATGAATTAAAATTAGAGGAGAGTTATAAAGAACATCAAAAACAGAAAGAATTAAGTCGACTAGAGAAAGCAAAAGACATTGAAAAAAGTAAGGAATCCGGTTCGATTCAAATTGTCGCAATTTACGATTTACGATTTTTCTATCTCGCAGAATTTTCGTAATGACATGTCGACATCGAGACGTAGACTAACTGAAACCGCATCACTTTTGCCACCTTCGTTTTGAATTGGCGTTCCTGATACCACCCATCCCAAATTTGTGTAATGAGCAATATGTTTCGATTTGGGAATATGTTTTTGGCCCTTACATAATAAATCGAGAAATAGATCACTTCCAAGTAAGAACCCACTTCCAAGTACTTCCTTTCCTGTTGAACCCTAGATCTGCTAGCTTAATGGTATTCAACACATTTAATCCTCTGACTGCTTGGAACGATGGTTCATATGATGAAATAGATGGAACTATTAGCACGATTGCTGATATTTCATAAGTCTCGTTCTCAACTCTAGGCCTGATCCGTAAATTTGCTGTTCCCTTTGATACTCCAGAAGTAACATCATTGGGTTCTTGTAGTCCATGGCGCTGAAAACATTTTTCTGTGACAAACGATGTTTGAGATCCAGAATCAAGCAAAGCTCGACCAGATTGCCAATCACCACAAAAGCGCTCGACTTGGATTTGGACAGTTGGAAGAATCGCTGATGCAGGCTACTGGCAGGCACCTGTAATTGTAATATTGCTTGGTGTTTCTTCTGACGCACAAACTACACTTATGTTTTGCTCTACATTGGTACACTAAGTGCGTATCACTCAAACAATTGTAGCACCTGTTGTGTTTTTTTTATGTATTCTCTGCGCTGCTGAATATCTAGTGCGCGGAAATCTGAACAATCGATGATTTTATGGTCTTTACCACATAATGCACAAATTACTGCCTGTGTAGTGTGCATTGACTTAGAACTCTGAGCAGATTGCTTTGATAATAAGCGCTTTGATGCTTCTTGTTTGATACCTTGTAGGGCGTCCATTATCCTATTATGAACCCCCAATAGTTTATCGAACGTTGGATATTCCAATTCGGATGACTCTTACTTCCAGATATGCCTTGTTTCAGCATCCATTTTTGGAGTAGCAATGTAAATAAGCCAAGGGTCTGAACCCTCCGCTTGTGGACCAAGTGCTTTTGGTTCACGTCCCACCTCATCACACGTATCATGTAAATGTGCTATCGTTTGCGATGTTGCTTGCATTATTATCGCCTGTTAAAAATATGTCTGAATAAATGGATCCACATAGCGCTTCTTGTCGTATCTCTTGCATAACTTCTGATATGCTTCGATATAACTGGCATCGTTTATCGGGAAATGACAAACAAGTGCTAGGATATCGCCTCTAAAAAGATAGTGGCATTTTTGGACAGGTGAAAGAGTCGCATTTTCGTGCACGGTTGATACAAAAAGATCAAAAAAACGATTGACATTCCTTGCAGTTCCCATCAAATGGGGGAATGGTAATCCGAGGAAAATTCGAATCGAAATTCGCTGATTGATCCTTGCGTCGTATTGAGCGTTTGGTCTAAATTTACCGATGGCAAGCAAATTCAATGCAGTTCTTTTCCTTATAGCGCCATATAGTTTTGATACTATCGAGTAGTACTGCACATCGACGGATTCTACATTAGTTTGAATCACATCAGAAAGCTCAATCATGTGGTATTCCAATTACCACATGATTATGCTGTAACTACCCGCACTGTTAACTCATCTAAATTTGTGTCATCCTTAATAGTTTTTACAAAATTTGCGGTTCTGTTAATTTGACCTTTAATATAACTTGTTTTTCACTTTAAGAGATTCATTTTGAACAACCAATGCACAATTTACAATATGAACCACCACTTCCAAAACAACCAACTCTTCAATACGTGGAAACGAGAAAAAAACGCACACAGCATCAAATCACGAGTATAATGGAATTGCAAGTCTAATCAATGATTTTAAACACTACTTCAATCAGAAATATGTTAAACCACTTCTCAATACGCACTATCAAACTACACAATTTGAGTCAAAAACACTATTTGATAATTGGAGTGGAAACGAGAAAAACGCACAACGTAAAATAAATTGAATTCATTCATTATTGACTCCCTTCTTAGTAACGTAAAATAAAATAACAATTGGGTTTCGAAGTGGTGCCTGTCTGTCAGCCTGTCTGTATCCTCTCTACGGGCTAGATGGTTTAACGAATCGAACTAAAACTTCATAATCGACGCATTAGCTTATGGCAGTTAAGAAAAGATTTACGTACACCCTAGAGTCCTAGACGCTAACTATTCTAATTTCCTTTGAAAGACCGTATCGACGTGCGCCCCAGATCACGTAGTAGGTATATTTTGAGATGAGTTCATGGATTCGCGGACTTTTGGTCCAAAACAATTTATCTAAACCAATTTAACTAAAACAATTTACCCAAAAACAATTCATCTAAACACAATTTACCTAAAACAATTTAATTAAAACCAATTTAATTAAAAACAATTCGTCTAAAGCAATTTACCTAAAACCAATTTACCTAAAAACAATTTGCCTAAACACAATTCATGTAAAAACAATTCGTCTAAAATCCGTTTTTTCTTGTTTAAATATTTGTAGTCTTACTTTGGGAATTTTACAACAACAATGCCGTGTATTTTCATTCTGGAATGAATAGTTTCAAACCAAGTTTTTGTTGGTACATATAGAATTATTCTAGCAATAGTTTTGAAAAATATTATTTTTTTTTTATTTAATTTTTAATGTCAACTGATAAAAGTAAAAAGAAAATGGTTATCGGTTTCTATTTTGACTATAATTTGCATTTTTATTTTTATACCAATTACTATTCCAGTTACCAAAGTAAGAAGGCTATTGATAAAATTTAGTGAGGACACATTTTTAAAAACATTGTTTTGGAATGGCCAAGTTTACGTCGGTAATTATTTTTATTTAAATAATTTTAGATAAACTGGGACGATTCATTAGGCTTAGACTTTCACGTCAATTAGACCTACATTTTTATTTTTTATTATATTTTTTCTTAAAAATAATTATTTTAATTAAACATTTTCTGGGAGTATTACCAATCCAAACTTGAACCAGCCAAATGAATCAACTTAAACTTAAGACCTAAGCAATGCCAGATAGTAAATAATAGGTTAAACTGCTAGTGTTAATTTTTCAAAGTTTTAATGTTGGCAAATATCCAAGCCAAGATGAGAAATTGTCATGTTCAAACGTTACCTGATGAAATTCCGCTGTGCTGTGGATGGGAAATCTCACATACACTCCATTGTGAATGAGCTTATGCTCAAAATGGTGTCTAATTTCAGTAGTAGTAAATAAATAAAATTGTTTTAGACTAAATCTATCTAAAGAATATGTTTTAGGCAAATTGTTTTTAGTTAAATTGTTTTAGACGAATTGTATTTAGACAAATTATTTTTAATTGAATTGTGCTTCGACGAATTGTTTTTAAGTAAATTGTTTTTAGCTAAATTGTTTATAGAGAAATTGTTTTTAGGTAAATTGGTTCTAGTTAAATTGTTTTAGGTAAACTGTTTTAGACGAATTGCTTCTGATGAATTGTTTTTAGATGAATTGTTTTTAGACGAATTGGTTTAGATGATTTGGTTTAGACGAATTATATTTAGATTAACTGTTTGTAGACGAAATGGTTTTAGATAAATTACTTTTAGGTCAACTGTTTTTGATCAGAAATCCGTTTTCCGAGTTCATGTGCAAAATGTATTGTCTAGCTGGAAGTTTTTGAGTGGTCCAGCTTCCGAGGTCTATAACAGAAAATAGTCCTCTTGAAGTGAACTTGATTATGTTTTCGATGTACTTCATTATATCTGCGAGATATACACAACTACTGAAAGTATCTTATTTTTAATAGGAAACTAAAATCTACCAAGGCATATATCACCAATGGGCTGTGTTGTTTCGTAACCCACCTAGGAGTGGGAAGGACCGTGACTTTTTCTTAAATATCTCCCCAACTTGATGAATTATTTGAATTAGCATTATTAACATGGTCGTCGTTGCGGGAGGCTCTGGCACTTGAATATTAACAATGAGACGCCATTAATTAATACAAACTCCAGTCGTTGACCCTTCGAGACTCATTGCTGGTGCTAAAGCAACATATACAAGTTGTTGTTTTTTGTTTTTATCGTGAGATAAAATTTTGTTAGTAGTGCCGCCATGTGGTGTACGAATCGTGGTGACGCATACAAGTACGACTGGAAAGTGATTACGCTTAACATTAAATTCTACGACAGTACAATAATAAACATTACTGAGGAATAATAATAAGAAACTAAGTAGATGTTCAATTAAAAAATTAAAATTTTTAAAATCAAGTTTTCATAGTCAACACTATACAGAAATACCAAATTACCAAGTACGTCAAAAGTATGTATTTATTCGTTTCCAAAGTTTCCATGACAACCGTACGATAGCAATGTAGAAATCGCAGGGTAATAGAATATTGCATATTAAAAAAGTTTACGTCATTCCATTCGGTTGATTTATGAGATTACTCTAATACCAAATTGTTTGGTAGGCGAGACGAGACCATTGGTGTGCAAGGATGGCGAGAAATTAAGAAGCAGCCTTTTGTTTTCATATTGTTCTTAATAAAAATTCAATAAGGTCTTTGGGGAATAAAACAATATTATGACAAATATCGTAAATAAATCTGGATGTTTAGTCGATATAAGTACCTTTACGAAAAATCTCGTGTATCGTATAAATACAACCAAAAACATATTGTATCAGCAATAATTTAAGAAAACCAAATATTTGATAATTTGTAACCATCCACTATGGAACACGTGCCTACTTGGTGTACTGTAATCATCGATGCGCAATCAATTTAGTCGATTCCTTGGTTGGTAGTTGTAGATAATATATACGAGTCAATTACATACAAAAATTAAAATGTATTATAAAATGTAGACAGACATCACTGCGGTTTCATATTGATGCAATCCAACGCTGTTGAAGAGATGGCTGTTATTTCTGCGGTTTTGCTTGGTTTTGAAGAAGAGCCATGTACTAACTTCGGGCTAGTTACAATATAACAAACAAATAAAATTGAAAAAAAAAAAGTTTGTTGGATTGAGGGGGGTGAAAAAAAAGAAACATATTAGCGGGGAAAAATGTAAAGATCTAGAAAAAGCTGGAAAAAAGTTAGTCAATGAAGAAAAGTCAGAAAGTGCATTTTGTTTTTAAGTAATGTTTTGTAAAATTGAATCATATTAAAATTTAAAAATTGTATTAAAAAAATAAAAGGTTGCTAAAGCAATGTAAAATTTAAACTGACAAGAAACAAATTTTTTTGATAAGCATTGTTAATGTAGAACTTAAAATTATCTGTAAAAAAAAGGAATAGATAATTGTAACAAACAGATAAAAAAAAAACTGCACAGTTGAAAAAATATTGCTTATGTAATGCAAATTGCATTACATGTAGGTCCAGTGCAAGGCTGTATTACAAAATGATACAAAGCTTGCATTAAAACTTAGTTTGATACAATTTGCATTGATTTGTAATACAGCAATTAGATTAAATTTTAGTGCAACATTCCATTAGAGTATAAAGCAAATTGTAGGAGAAACGTCAAACAACTGCATTAAAATTTATCAAAGACTGCATTAATAAAATATTTTAGAAGTTTTAAGTTTTAAAGCAAATTTTTGGTGCCTTGAGGTTGAGGGTCGAAATCTCAGAGAGATAATAACTTATAAATTAAGAACTGAAAAGCTTACGTTAAAACATAATAGATATTTTCGAATCCGGAAAACTAAATTATTAAAGATTTACTAGGCTGCTTATATATCATGTAGTCGCTTTGATTTAGTGAATTTTATACCAGTAATGCAAAACTCGTCCATGATCTTATTATTCATACATATATTTAAGTCCGCTTGTTTTAGCGAATTTTATGTTGGTATAATTTTTAAATTTGAGCAGGTTGCTTTAAAATGTTTAATAGTTGTATTAAAAATATTTTTTAATGCAAATACTGCTTTAGAAATCCTCATAATTGCATTAAAATTCATTTGAACGCAATCATACTTTACAATTTAATAATAACTTGCATTACATAAGTCGTAATGGCTTGCATTAAAAATTAAAGTAATTTTTTCAACTGTGTGTAGATCAAAGGTTTATGTGAATCTAGAACAATAAATTATTAATTAATGTACTTATGTAAATCTTTAAAAATTAAATAAAATGAAGTTTTGTTAATAATAAAACACTGTTAATTAAATTTACTTAAATAAAGTTCCGTAGTGATAACTTTACAGTGGGTGAAAAATAAACTAATTGTAACAGTTATATTTTGATACTGAAATTATAGTAAAACTGTACATATGTATATTAAAAGCTTATGTGAATGTATAATATTAGACCAATAACCCAATTATATCTACTAAATAAAATAAATAAAAGATAGACAAGTATATGAAGTGTGAACGACGATTTTGTTTTGTGTGAAAGTGAAAGTTTTGGCCCAAACTGTCCAGATTAACATATGTTAACCAAATCATATTGGGGTTTAGTTTATTTCACTAGCGTACGCCATATAAATATTTGATCATTGAACCAATGCGAGGTTTTCCAGCTAAACCCTCCAGCATATGTAAATAGTACATCAGTCTTGTATATATGGACACGACCACCTGGATATACTGACCAACAACACACCTACCACCTATTATAGCCGCCTTTAGTGTGTATACGTATTGGAAACATTATCGTGAGTGGACACCGTCAGGATGCTGCCGGTGACGTATTTTGTAAGATCTTTTTTTTTTGTTGTTTTTGTAATTATTATTATTTCATTATCATTTCATTTTTATTTTTTTAAATACTATTGTTCATGCACGATGCGCGATTTTATTTTTCATTGATGAGCGTTGATAGAAACATGTGGTAACAGGTTTTAAGTTTAATATGGGATTGACCTTGGTGGATAATGCGTTATAACGAACCATTATTAAGGAGTGAGCACACTTGTTAAATTTTTTTTGTTTTTTGTTGTAATAAATGGCATCCGACGTCTTGTGTTGCGGGAAAGATACCTCCCTAGCCACTGACTGCTTTTCTCGGTATGCTGTGTGTCATGTGGCGTCGGAAAGACCCAAGCCAACCGTTACAAATTTTATAGAAAAACTTCTAATTAATATGCTTAAATAAATGAAAAATTTAAAATTATATTTTGTAACCCTCTTATCTGATTATTACAATTAAATGATTTTGTCATTAATTGGGCCCTAGACCCAAAATTCCCTTAATAAAATAGAATTTTTATCGATTAAAGTTCGAAACACGGGTACCCGTGGTTTAAAGGATTAATATTTAAAATAAGTTCGTGTGTATTTCTACTCATGCTCATGAGTATTTTAGTTCAATGTTAGACGGTTTTTCGCTCAGAATTTTTCGGACAAAACCGATTGATGTAAAATTTGGACAGTTAAGTGCCTTTACCCATTGAAAAACGAAAAGAAAATTCGGACTTAGTTTTTTCGATATAATTCCAAAATTATTGTTTTTTTTCGCTAAAAACTTCTCGTTTTTTACCGAGTATATCATGCAATACTATTTTCAATTAAATAATTTCCAAAAAATTTTAATTAGCTGAGAAAATGAAAATTTAATTTTTTTCGCCCGAAAAAAATTGTTTAGAACCGACAAAATTTAATTTTCATTTTCTCAGCCAATTAAAAATGTTTTTAAATTTTTTAAATTGAAAATGGTATTGTATGGTACACTCGATCAAAAACGAGAAGATTTTAGCGAAAACAAAGCAATCATTTTGGAATTATAACGAAAAAACTAAATCCGATTTTTCTTTTCGTTTTCCAATGGGTAAAGCAATTTAGTAGGAAATGGAACTTATAAAATAACAAATTGCTTGTTACTTCGGTCTAAAAAGACCAAACTATGGAAATCGTGTCAAATAACTCATCAAAAATTTGGTTGGTTCAAACCACCTTTCTCGACGTTTTGAAAGTCCCTGAGTCTAAAAAAGCAAAAAAAAAAAATGTCCGTCCGTCTGTCTGGATGTGTGGATGTCTGGATGTCTCAATGTCTGGAATGTCTGGATGTCTGGAAGTCTGGATGTCTGTATGTCTGCATGTTTGTACCCATGGTATCTCAGAACGGCTTGTTCGATTTAGAATTTTTGTTTTGAAAGTCTGTTTCTATGGTCAAGGCCGAGATTTAAAAAGCTTTTGGAACCTGTGCGTCAAGTGGGTCGGGTACCTGATTTACGAATTGACCCAAAATACTTGGTTATAGAAATATTTACCAAATTTTTATTTATACTGGTTTGAATATTGAGTTGGATATTGAGATTGGGGTTAAGTTGAAGGTTAAGTTAGGGGTTAATTTGCGGGTTGAGTTGAGATTGAGTTGGGGTTGAGTTGGGGTTGGGTATAAAATACTTACGATTTTTTTTGGTTTTTTGGTTTCGGATTATTGAATTAGGCATTGAATTTGGGGTTGATTTGAAGGTTAAGTTAGGGATTAATTTACGGGTTGAGTTAAAGTTGAGTTGTAGTTGAGTTGGAGCTGGATAGAATATAGTGAGATGTTGACGAATTTTTTATATATGCTGGTTTGAGGAGTGAGTTTGGCGTGAAGTTTGCGGTTTAGTTGAGGGTTAAGTTTGGTTCTGTTTGCGAGTTGAATTAGGGTTGAGTTGTGGTGTAGTTTGGGTTGGATTAGAGTTTAGTGAGCAGTTCTGCAATCTAAATAAATATATATATATATATATATATATATATATATATATATATATATATATATATATATATATATATATATATATATATATATATATATATACATTATATGGGAAACCTCACTACAACGGAAATCGACGGGACCAAAAACGTTTTCCGTTAAACTAGGATTCTAGATCTTTTTCGGTTTTTTGTGGAATCCAGCATTTCCAATGAAAATGGGTTATTCAAATGATTTTTAGACGAAGTTCTGGAATATGGCCAAGTAGGATGGAACTTGGCTATTCCTTAATTGATTAAGATGAAATTTGATATGTACGTTGGAAATAGGATTCTAACATGATTTTTGGATAAAGCTATGGAATATGGTCAGGTAAGGTGGAACTTGACTGTTCCTTAACCGATTCTGATGAAATTTGATATGTGCGTTGGAAATGGGATTCTAAAATGATTTTTCAATGAATTTCTGGAATATGGTTAATTAGGATGGAACTTGGCTATTTCTTAACGGATTACAGTGAAATTTGACATCTGCCTTCAAAATGGGATTTTAAAGTGAATTTTTGGATATAGTTCTGGAATATGGTTTTAAATCTAAAAATCAATTTAGAATTCCTTTTCCAACGCGCATGTCAAATTTCATTTGTTTATTTTTTTGGCCATATTCTAGAATTTTATCCAAAAATCATTTAAGAATCGCATTTCAAGTTTCACCCAAATTGGCCATACAAATAATTTATTAAAGGTTCAATTTGAATTGTAAAAAGGTCAATTTGAAATGTTAAAGGTTCAATTTGAAGTGTAAAAGGAACAAATTAAAGTGGTAAAGATTCAATTTGAATTAAACTCGTAAAATCTGTATCATCGCAAAAATATCTGACCGTGACCGCTCTAATAAAATTTCAGCTTATCTAAGGGAGGTTTTCTTTGAATACTTCAGTTGTATGGGACTTAAAAGTGTGTCCGTTGAAGTGAGGCAATTGCACACGCATTGAACGATTTGCACCAAACTTTACACAAATATTGTTTAAGACTTAAGAAAGGTCAATATTAATATTTCAAACATTCATCTCTTCATTGAGAGATGATAATCAGGTCTAACATTACTGCAGAGGAATTTCTAAAACTTCAAAAATTTATTCGATTTTGATGACGGTATGATGGGTAATGAAAGTATGATGTTATAATGGTATGATGGTTTCTATATAAGAATTGTGTGATGGTGATGGTAATGGAGATGATGGTATGATGATGATGATGATGGTGTGATGGTATGATGGTATGATGGTGATTGTATGATGGTACAATGGTATGTTGGTATGATGGTATGGGTTGAGCAGAGGGTTGAGATTTGGTTCGAGCTAAAGAGTTGAAGTTGAGTTAGGGTTTAGTTAGCCTTCATTGGGGTTAAGTGAATTGTTCGGTTGGGCAATTATTTAAGAGTTGATCTGGAGTTAGGTTGAGGGTTAATTTAAAAGTTAATTTGAGGGTTTGGTTGGCAGTTAATTTAGTGATTGACGTTAGAATTATGTTGCGATAGAGGTTAATTTATGTATTGAGTTGAAGGCTGAGCTGAATATTGACTGAAGAAATTTATTTCGGAATTAATGTGAGAGTTGAATTCAGCCCTATTTTTCTATATCTGTAGATACGATACAAAACGAGTTGTGGCTCGTTGAAGGTGACTGTTTGTTCTCCGAAAACTAAATTCGAACCTTTCGACGTTAAATAACCGAAAAACGGCGAAGTTTTGGCGGGAAAACTTGACAGACCTTTTTTAAAGTACTTGAGCTTTAGTAAAATTCATTAGCATAAAAACTTAAGTGTTTATTTATGATAAACGTAAAATGGTTGTTACGTTTTTTAAGAAAAAATCAGCAATGAAACCAATTGAATTGAAATTATACGTAATCCATTTACAAAGAATTTTATTTAGGTACTAACAATATGTTGTCGAAGTTTGAACGGGTTAGAATGCCTATAATTAAAAAAAAAATTACTTCAAGTTTAGGATGATTTTTGAAATTTTTGTACTTCGCTAGGAAGAAAATAAATTGAGATATCCCCATTTTAAGTTCGCATTTGAGTACGAGGACCACTTTCCCCGACCACTTCCCCAAACGCCATTCGGTTTTGTCCGTAAGAATTCTGAGGTAATAACCTATTTTTACCATCAAACGCTAGACTAAAACAATCTAGAAACGAATACAGAAAGTCACCCACTTTCAAATTAATTTTTTAATTTTTATTATTTCGAATCGAGATCATTTTTGTTATTTCATAATAACTATCGGTATAATAAAAATGTCTTACTGTCAAGCACAGACTAAATATTTTAATTCCTATAATGCTACAATTTTAAAAAATAATATATTTGTGTAATGGAGTGTAAGAATTAATTAAATACGAGATACATTTGGGAGGGTTAAAATTCATGGATGTCATCCCGAAAATTATATCTAATGATGACAAACTGCATATATTCTAAATACAAAATCGTTATGCAGCATAGTTGTTAACTGGAAGCTCTCGTTTATTGTACGATAGAGTAGATAAGAAGCATAATTTAACAAACATACTACAGCAGAGAGATACCGAGTAATATCTCCAGTTCTCCACTTGGTACATATAGTATATCTTTATATGGTACATGGTTTACATCCATATAATGTAGACGCTGTAGACTAAATATAAAAAATGTCATAACCAGGCAACGAAAAAATAAAATCACACAACGTTTACATTTTTTGTGTGTAGGAGATTGTCTGTTTTGTGTCCTCCTAAGTGAAAACTACAATAATTGATAGTTTTTTATTTTTGTTTACTCGTGTATGTTGATAAATTTTGGTGTTATTTTTACGAGATGTGAAATATGTTTGTAAGTTTTTTTTCGACGTTTAATGTAAAAATACATAAATCCAAAATTATATAACACAACATACGAATATATATGTGTAGGTCGAGTCAAATGAATACAGTGGTATTCTATTAGTTTTCACCATTTTTTTTATTTTTGGGCAGAAAAGGTTATATTTCATCTGGTTTTATTATACATTGATTTAGCTTTTTGTCGGGTTGGTTTTATAGCTCTTGATTCTAAGTAAACACTCATTTAGCAAAAATCTGGTGAGCTAATAAAAATGTTTTTGAATTTTTTTTATTTAATTCGCTATTTTTTTGTGCATGTAAAAGTGCATAAAATATAGGGTCACAGACAGTTTTGTGCCGCTTAATCTATATGAAGTAATCAATTAATTGTCTACTCGTGTAGACAATGTATTTAGACAATGAAAAAAATGACGTCGACAATGCAGACAATGTCAATAATGTAGACAATGCGTCGACAATTCTTAGCAGCAAAATGAGTCAAAGTTTTGATTTATTACATAATATGTATATGATTTTCATTATAATAAGTTGATAAGAAATTAGTCTTTGTATCTTATATCAACAAAAATGGACGAGACGAAGTTTAACTCTAAAAATCTTAAGAATTTCAAAAATTAGAAGAGTAATTTCAATTAACTTCAATTTGTTGTCTGTTCGACTTCCCTTTTTAATTATTTCCGTTAAAATAATAGTAAGAAAGAAATGTTCATATTGAGCGTATTCAGCGCATTGAGCTCTCACATACACGAATGATTTTTAGTACGTAACATGTGTGCGCTTTAGGAAATAACAAAATTAAAAATGTTTAACAATAGCCAACATCTATGAAGATTTTTTAAAATCCTAAAATTCGATATCATTTTATTTTTGAAGCAACGAAACAACAAATCAAAATAAAAAAAAAAATGCAAAATTGATCTGCCCAGTGCATTATTCAGCATTTCGATGCAATTTCTATTTTAATCGGAGGACAGTGATGATTTTCTTACAGTACTGCTTACTTCTTAGCTGTAAATCTGTGGATGTGGCTTTAGCTGCTAGAGACCCTTTGATTCAGACCTTGGTATTCAAAAGGGCTCAGAATATGTATAACAAAGCCTTATCAGAGAATTTTCTTCTATTATATATGAAAATTGTCTCGGCGGTAAACGGAATTGGTAAACGTTCAAGTCTAAGATTAATTTTAGGCCCTTTTTAACTTCTCCTGAAAATGCATTTCTTGCGTTCTTCATTTTTCTATATATTGAAAGTTTACTGAACTGAGTATTTACTCAGTTTACTGAAAAGTTTTCTCAAACTTTCTATATTTTTAACACCATTGAGCACTGACTTCCAGTAATCAGTTGTTCATCTTATTTTACCTATGTAATAATACAATACAGTGAGGTAAATTTAAGGGATTTGTTTATTTATTATTATAATTTTCGCACACCCTATTTTGAGCATAACGTCATTCACAATAGAGTGCACAGTAATTTGCCAACGTACAATATTTAATATAAAATAAAAATTCGTCCAAGGCCATACAGTCGATTATTCACTTAGGTATGAGCAGCTCCAACTCCACGCCACCTTTAGAATACTATGGGTCACGAGTCGGCTGTTTTTTCTTTGTAAGCAATATGCACTTAGATAGCATCAACTCCGCTATTCTTCTTTCCACCAGGATAAGTACTAATCGCACCACTCCATTCCTCAATATACTGGGTTACGAGTGAGCCGTATTTCCTTTATACTCCCTCAGAAGTCAAACTAATGTCATGTGTAAATTATAAAACATCGGGAATAGAACCGCAGAACTATACAGAACAACGGTATAGAATCATTAAAATTCGCAGCCCCTAGTATTTTCAAAATAGCCCGGAATTCAACACACCAAATTATAAATTAGATTTATTAGATGTAGTTTCAAAGGATTAACAAATTTTGGAGCCTCTACTGGTGCTCTTTCTGATTTACTTCTTGGCATTGAAACCTTAATATTCCCAGCTTTAATCATTCGAGCATAAACAACTGCCCCATATGATTGCTCACTCGTGTGTTGGAATCATTAGCTAGCTTGTATGATTTAACTTGTTTAATAGGCTAATGGTGAATGTGTATACATATATATTCGGCACAAAATCCCACCGTAACCCCAAGACTTTTACCATATTGGTATGTTCAGTAATACATTTAAATATCATTCCCTGCTTACTCCTGGATACCCATTTTCCCAGTGTCTATCTTTATTTTGCTAATATATTTTTAATACCTCGGTTCAAATTATTCACTGCACGTATCGAATTTGCGCCAGTCATCAAATCATACACATATATATTTCTCTCGATTTCTTTTGCAGCTACTGGATATTCAATTCGACTTTCGTTCGCGATTTCCTTTAGTCTTTATTGCTAAGAACGGGGCTGGTTTCGTACCATACGTTACCGACGTATGGGTCACTACTGTTTCCCGGCCTAACCAGTACCACCTGCGATCATATTCTGCTACAAGAATTTGGCGGTACATCTGTTGAATGTCGGTGGTAAATGCATACTAATGTATTCTGTAACTGAGTAAAATTGGAGCGCTTCGCTGACGCATCTAATACCACTCTAATGATTATTTATGGCCTTCAAAATACTATGATACGGAATATAATAACCTTGTTCTACAGTTTCTTTAGGTTATAAAAGACGCATTTGATTTAATTCTAGATACTGTTCCATCGATTGTTGATTTAACGCTCTAAATTCACGAAACGTTTTTCTATTGCAAAGTTTCATTTTCCTTAATGTGTAGTCGCACTACAAATGTACCGTCTGGATTTTTTGTCGTCGTTTCCTTATGCAATGATTTGCACGTTTCTTCTTTTTGTGTGAAATGTGATCGTTAACAATCTGCTTCGGTTTCTCACATGGATTTCATATATGTTTCAATTTCCGCTAGAGATATTAGGCTAGTTACATGATAATTATTTGAGTCTAGTTATAAGTTGCCAGCAAGTTAATTGATTAATGGGTCTGATTACAGTCGATAACTTTTATTGAATCATTTCGACACCTATTCAAAGATGTTAAAAATTTTCACGAGTATACATTTTGTTCGGCAGCCCTGCATTATTTGCTAGTTATAGGTTTTTATTTAATAAATCGTTACTTTCGAGAATTCAGCATCTGCGTAGATATTTTAATCATTAGTGCAGTCGAAACAAGAAATCGCGATCGATTGACTACAGAATTTAAAACTGCAGAAACTGCTTTACGGCTGCATTCGCAAATTTGATTTTCGGCCGTCAAATTGCGAGTACTTTACTGCAGAAATAATATTTGAATGGAATACTGCAACATCTGTGCAGCCGACTGAATTCTCGAAAGTACCTAATGTATTTTTGTCCTTCGTATTAAATATTATTGTGCATGTTTCATGGATCGATATTCGATATTATAACTTTTTTGATAACTGATTCTTCGACAAACTGCTCTGCAATTGTTCCACTTCCAACGACCAAATTTTTTCAGGGTAAGCAGATCGCCATCATTTTCAACCAACAATGTTGCTGCTGATCTGCAAAAGCAATGACCGACCGATGTAATCTTGACAATCCTTTTTAGGAACGATCCCTATTTTATGAACCCCTACCACAGCTGTCTTGTGCATTTACTTTTTCTGTAATCTACAAATACACGTTGACATGGTACGCCAAGGGGCCGAAGGGCTGCATATTTTCTATAGAGCGTATAGGCTTTAAAAGGAGCCTTATCTTCCGTAATATTATATTTCTGGCAGGTCTTATTTTGTGTGTCTTTCAGCTTGACGATTATTATCAATCTTCCAGTATCTTCAATATGGTTTGTTTGTAACGTAAGAAGTTCTTTATGGTTTTGCTTTATTATGATTTGTATGCAGCGTATGAAAAACAAAAATTTCAAACACTAAAATAACATTCTCTAGCAAAAAATAGTTACCTAGTGCTTCCAGAAGAAATCTTGTCATTTGCTCATTTGTTAGGATTTTTGCCTTTTTTGGTTTATAAAATTCAAATTTGCGTGTCATACACGTGTCTTCAGAGGAAATAAATCCAAACTTGAAGCAGTCGCTTCGTCACAAATATCTTCGGAAATTTCAAAAACCGCCATATTTTCATGTAACATTTCAAAAAATTATTTTTTGTTTATAAACAAACCATTATTATGGTAAGAAATTAAGACTGTCCGCCAAGTTTCTTGATTTTGTATTTTTGATTTTTTCTAATTATAACATTAACCAGTTTTTCAGTATAACGAAAAATAGTTAACAACATACGGCCGATAAAAGCGATAACAGTTTCGGATAATTTTTATCAGCCACGGCTTTGCCTGTTCTGTCAAAGAATAAACGTTAACATTTGTCTGTGTGAGTTCTTTACGTTGGTAGTTTGGTTTCGTACTGAAAAGTTGGTCTACTCATCAGGTAGCTACGACCAAACTATAAAAAATTCCACTCTAGCCACTTACATTAAGTATCTGGCCAGAACGTACTGACATAGCGAATTATTATTCACTACATCAAATATACAATATATATTAATTGTTCTTGGAAATGTCAATATTTTCGATTTGGTTAATCAGAAAAATATAGAGGCCAATCGCTCATAACATACATATCTACTGAAAAAGGATTGCCATGAACAATTAATATATTTGTCTATAAAAAATGCCGAATATCAACTATTATACGCTTAATATCGTTAAATACATTAATTGAATTATATTGCCTGGGTGTTGCGAATGGTTACGAATAGTTTTGCTGATTCGCGCCTGAGCTAAGTAGGTGGAAACGTCTCAAAAATGATCGAATGTTTTATTGTTTTAGTTATATCTCGACACGGAGTGATGCGTTCATTATATTTATGAAATTGATTATTTGTATTTATTCAAATCGTTGCCGCTGAATTCTACTCAAATTCTACTCTCTTGATATTGATTCCCAACAATCATGGGCAGAAGAAACAGTGAACAAAAATAAACCTACCATCGATGAATTGATTCAATTACTTACGGATAGATGTGACGCTTTTGATTCCTGCATCTCGTCACCCACAAATTGCAAGAATCATCTAAAATCTACCAAAAGAAGTATTCGACTACATGCAACTCAGAGCAATAATACGAACAATAAATGTGCTTTGTGTAATTCCAATCATCCTCTTTACAAATGTTTCGAATATAAAAAGATGAAAATGGTTTCTTGAAAGCAGCTTCTGGGAAGTAATAAATTGTGTCATAATAGTCTAAGTAACCATATCACTGATAATTGCCAAAGTCAAAGTCGGTGTTTCCGCTGTAACCAGAAACACCACACAACAATTCATGTGTTCGATCAGAAACAAGAGGCTAATATATCAACTAACAGAAAGTGTGATACACAATCATATGCCACTAGTTGTTCTACATCAGCGATTGACTCTGATTCATAACGTACAATCAACATGCCTTCAACATCTAGTAACAAAAATTAAAATACTAAAAATTCGCAAAATATCATTACTCACAGTTCTTTAAGCATTCCAGCTCCACACTCATTCGATCCGAGTAAAATTCTACTGTCAACAATTATACGTTACATCATAGATGATCACGGAAAACCACATGTTTGTAGAGCATTACTGGACTCAGGCTCACAATCCACACTTATCGTTTAGAATTGTGTTCAATGAATTGGTTTACATAGAAAACACTCAGCTATCCCAGTCAATGGGATATGTTACATTAAAGTCCAATCTTCTAAAGGCGAAACTAATATCACAGTTATATCTCGTCACAAAAAAGACTATCGACTTTCAATAACTGCTGATATCCTCAATAAATTAACAGCACAATTACCATCAAAACAGCGGTCTGTTGACCATCAGCAGCAATTAATATCTTTCTGGACAATGATATATTTCTGTACGTATTACTTCAACAAAAAATCAAGATCGATGAGCATTTATTTGATCAATCAACCCACTTTGGCTGGATAATTAGTGGTTGACTAGAATCCGCAAAAACAACCATCCCTCAATTTTCAACACATCACTACTACAAATAATGGTAGCGATTTTCAAATGCTTCAACGATTCTGGGCATTTGAAGAAATTTCATCAGCGAAACCTACACGAAGTACAGAAGAACGCTATATTGTTAGACTTCTACTTAGGTCAAATGCTTACCAATTGGCATCAACTTACGAGATTGCATTAACAAGATGATTGATGTCAAAAGTCAATATTTATCATTTATGTACGAATATTAGTAATTGGGTCACATAGAGCCTGTAAACGCTATGGATATCAAAAACTAACATTTACCCCACCATTGCGTTATGAAGCAGTCGAGTAGCACAACTAAGCTCCACGTCGTTTTCGATGGATCGTCTAAGAGTTCTACGGGTATATCGTTAAATGATGTTCCTTATGTTTGATTAACTATTCAGCTAGCTATTCGGTTTCGTGTACATAAAATGGCTGTTTGTTGGGATATCCAGCGGATTCACCGACAAGTCGTCTTACATCCCGATGATAGATGTTATCAAAGAATCCTATGGCATCCCAATAATGAAGAACGACAGAATCAACAATTCTAATAGCTACCGTAACCTACGACTTATATTGTGCACAGTGAAACTCATTTTGATACAGCACTATGTCTAACCATTGAATTTTATGATTTTAATATGAGTATGTTCCGAAGATTGTAAGAGAATTCAATCCAGTTTCGAACTGATGAGCTTATGATTATGAAAAAATCAATCTCCTCATCAGGCCGCGGCGACTGGACTGATTATACCACCATTTACATTCTATATATACAGAATGTGCTGTGCGCTAAGTATTAGCGAATCATAACTAATACAGATGAATTCTCTTACAATTTTTCTTCTTCACAATATTCACACAGCTCTATTTCTGTGTACGCTAATTTTTACTTTATTAATTTTTTGTTGAATATTAATTATATTATTAGTCGGTTTCGTTGAATTACTGTTCGTAAATACTAATATACTTCTCGTGTTAATCGAAACACAATTAAAATGGTCTAACCACCGGTAGCATATTAGATATTACATGAATTAATTAATATTCAACAAAAAATTAATAAAGTAAAAATTAGCGAACACAGAAATAGAACTGTGTGAATATTGTGAAGAGGAAAAAAATTGTAAGAGAATTCATCTGTATTAGTTATGATTCGCTAATACTCAAACTCACAGCACATTCTGTATATATAGAATGTAAATTGTGGTATAATCAGTCCAGTCGCCGCGGCCTGATGAGAAGATTGATTCTTTCATAATCATAAGCTCATCAGTTCGAAACTGGATCGAATTCTCTTACAATCTTCGGAACATACTCGTATTAAAATCATATTAAAACAGTTATTAATGAGAAAAGGTGTTGTGTGACATGATACGAATATTATTAAGATAATAAGTAAACATGTTAAAACAGAATTAGTTTTCTTGAAGAAAAAGGTATTATGTGATATTATAAAGAAAACAAATTATTACGTAAATTTGTCATATGATTCTGTTGTATGGTTATTCCATGTTACCTAATGAATTGGTTCCGGCTTGTAGTGTTGATGAGTTGACATAAAATATTGTGTTTTGTTGCACTGTTGATCTCAACAAATTATTTTCCGAAATTTCTTCAGAAAACCCTATAAGAAGCGGCCACCAAAATGCCCTATATTCTATGTTGTCATAAGGTCTTATCTATTCGAAAATACTTCACTTTTGAAAAAGTAGAAGATTAGGGTATTTAGGCCAACTATGTTTAACATAATCTCCTATGATACATCGAATATATATATAAATGTTTCGGAAATAAAAAATTTCGCACATTTTTCATGCTACATTCGATCTACATACATACATTCATACTAAATCAGGTATGCTCTGAAGGCGCTGGCTATCGAAGATGAAGTGAAGTCAGTTATTAAGGCATCTACGACCTCCTATTCAAAATTTTTCACTGCGTGTACTACCTCAGATTGCTAAATGGCCATCTTTTTTTGAGAGTTTGTTATTTTGTCCAAAGTGGTGTACTGTTTTGTTAAAATAAAACAAACTTTTGAACAAAATAAATGCACCAATTATGAAGAACTTATAAGTATTCTAAAATCACAGGCCGAAAAATGCTTACCACCGCTACATTGTGCCGCGAATTTGCTTGAACCAGCTATTCGAGGAAAGTGTCTTTTGGAATCACAGAAACTTGAAGCGACTGAATTTATTTTTAATGTCGCAGAACTTCACCCAAAACATAAATACAAAAAATATAAGGGCAACAAAATATATCAGTCTTTGGCGCATTACAATGTTCGAAGTGAAGTTTTTTCACGACCGTTTGTGGTTGCTTGTGAGCAGCTCTCTGGTAAAATTTGATGCATTCTGTGCAGCCTAATAATATTTGCACCATTTATTATTATAAAAAATTTGTTTTAAAAATATGTATCTTGGAAGTAGAGAGTACACTTTTTTGCAAATTAATTTTTTACCGGCCCCAATTTATTAGCACTTAGATAATCTATCAAACTAGTTATTAAGACTTTCTGCACGTAAGAATCCTCGCCTTGTATTACTATTTTAGTACAACACAATTTTAAAAATACAAATAAACGTCGTGCTAGTACTTTTGACCGCACAAAAGAAATGGGGAAAACATGAAAATTTCTAATGGGGTCTAGGTGGTTTCAAAGTTCGATTGTTTCATTTATTTTAAAACCAATTGTTTATTTTATTAAGAAGGCGTAAAATCTATTAGGCTACTAATTTCACATTAAAAACTTAGACATAATTCTCTTTAATTTAAAGCAAAAGGACTAAAAAAATCTGTAAATTTTGTCCAAGTTACATGAATTTGAATCTTGGTCAATTTTACGAAAAATGCATGTGTTCTGTTCCACAGTTTATATTTACCACCGAACTGACATGAATATGGAGTGGGGCCAATAAATATTTTGTTTAAATGATTAAAATATATAATTAAAACAACTGCCGAAATTCATTCTGTAGAATACTAATTTCCCGGTCCATTGTTATTTCCATTTCCGGCCGATCAGCTTTTGAAAGTCGCCCGCACAACATGTTTGAGTTAAGTTTTACCGCATAAAATAAATACAGATGTTTTCCTAAAAACCGATTTTTTATTTATGAATAACGTGACAATAAGGCGTAACAGCTTAAGTAAAATTTGATGATTTTACAGTAGAGTAGAAAACTTTAATATTACATTCGTTTCTCACTAGTGTAGTCTTAAGTTTGTACGCCTTTTTTTATTTTGTTTTTTGATGCGGCCAAACCCTCTGACCCCGGTCCAGCCTTTTGTAATCGCTTTAGTCAAACTTGGTAAAACTTAAACGGCCACAGCTGCATATTTTTAATTTACATTAATGAGAAAAAATATAAAATAACTCAAATTATTAATTAGAATAATAAAATTCCAATAATTTACCAATTTTAATTGAAAAATTACCATTTAAGTCAAAATGCGATTATGCGAACGGCAGAAATGAAAAATGATTAATTTAAAAATGCTAAAAATTTATTATTAATTAATAATTTGGGGTGGGAAAGGGGGCTTAAGTAATTGGTCTACAAATAGTCCAAATGTCATCCTCACCTGCATGTGGTGCACCCTGCTAGATAACTAACGAGGCTCTGGCGACCGAGACACGGCGGTATAACTGACTATCGAGAATTTAGTAAATGATCTTCTCAAACCAGACCCACTACCAACTCGTACTGGTCAGAGTGGTAGATGCTTTATGACCAGTAAAATAAACAATGAGTACAACGGATTCAGGAAATTGTACCCCATGTGGTAACCCAGCTAATCAGCTGGCAAATCCACCCTCTAACGAGGCTGGCTCAAAGGATTCTGGGGTGAGCCAATCATTGTCTAACAGCCCTGTTGGGCAACCCAACCCATTTAAACAACAATCTAGGGTGGGTAGATCACCACCACCAATAGCGAACACCCTAGAAAGGGATAACGCAGAACTGCGCAATAAGATTTACGAAATAGAAAAGTTAACGTTAAATCTAAACAAAGACCTCAAAAACTTACAGCGAGAAAACAAGGAGTTAAAAGATGCTCTAAATGCAGTAATGTCTGAGAAAGAAACCACTAAGATAAACAACACCAATGATCATATGGAGGTTATGTATGAAACAGACGAGGAAGAACTCAATAGAGAAACGGGATGGATTCTGAACCGTAACAAAAAAAATAAGAAACGTAAGATGAGTAAATCACCACAGATTTCACCCGATTCGAAACAATCAGTTGAGCAGCTTCCAACCGGAAGTAGGCACGTGCAACAGGAGGATAAAGCTCAGGTTCCGTCGGAACAGAAACGGTCAAGTAATGAACTCCCAACCGGAAGTAAGAATGTACAACTAGAGAAAAAAGTGCCACGGCCACCTCCAGTAATAATATCTAATTGCAATAATTATCAGAGTATTAGAAACATCATGGACAACAATCATATAAAGTTTCAAGCTACAGCGTTAAATAGTAGTGATATCAAAATAAATGTCACAGATAGTGATAGCTATAGAAAGTTAACAGGAGCTCTTAATGAAGAAAAGACAGCGTGGTATTCCTACGAAGATAAGCACACAAGGCAAACCAAAGTCATTGCTAGGAAGCTACACGCTTCATGCAAACCAGAAGAGATAAACGAGTATCTTTTGGAGAAAAAATACAAAATTAAAGAAGTTACACAGCTGCTAAAAAGAGGTGACAAAACACCTCTTCCATTATATATGTTGTCTTTTGAAAGAACAGAAGACATTAAAAATATTTATGCAATCAGCGAAATACTCCATATGAAAGTGCAAATAGAAGCAGTTAAAAAATCTAAGCTGATCCCCCAGTGCAAAAAGTGCCAAGTCTACGGACACACGCAAAACTTTTGTAATAAGGAGCCCAGATGCGTGAAATGTGTAGGAAAACACCGTACGGCTGAATGTACGAAACTAAAAGACACCCCACCAAAATGTGTTAACTGTGGAGAGACACACCCAGCCAACTACAGAGGTTGCATTGTTATAAAAGAGCTGCAAAAAATTCGCAACAAAACAAGGGAAACTTCAATAATTACCAGGCCAGAAATTAACTTAGCCTCAACAAGAATACCTACAAATTTAAGGCCACACCAAACATTAATCCAGCCATCAAGAACTAATCCAAATGTAACATTTGCTGATGTACTATCTACTGGAAGTTCGAGAAGACAACATAGTTCTCTTTTATTAAATGATTCAAATAATAACCAAACTAATAAAATACTACAAGATATTCTTGATAGACTTAGTTCACAAGAAGAAAAGCAAGAAAAAGCCCTTATATCAATCCTACAAAGGCTCACTCTACTCGAAAAACATGGCAAATAATTTAAAAATTCTTGCATGGAACTGCAATGGTATATTGCAACGACAAAATGAAATACAACTATTTCTTGATTTAGAAAAAATAGATATATGTTTATTATCTGAAACACACCTTACTACTCAAAGTCATATAAAAATCCGCGGCTACGAAGTTCACTCAGCAGTTCATCCTAATAATAATGCACGAGGGGGCAGTGCCGTGATTATAAAAAAAATATTAAATACCATCTGCAACAAAAACTTGAAAGTGATGAAATACAAGCAATTAGCGTTAGCATTAATATCCGCAACCACAAGTTAGTGGTATCCGCAATATATTGCCCACCTAGATATAAAATCAAAGAGAATGCTTATACTCAGTTCTTCAAGCAGCTCGGTGAAAAATTTGTAGTCGGGGGTGACTTCAACGCTAAACATACTGACTGGGGATCAAGACTAACCACAACTAAAGAGAAAGAGCTTCATCAAGCAATAATTAAATACAACTGCAACTGGCATGCTACTGGAAAACCAACTTATTGGCCCAGTGATCAAAATAAAACACCAGACCTAATTGACTTCTTTATAACAAGAAAAATCCCGGTTGATTATATACAAGTGCAGGAAGGATTGGACTCCACATCTGACCACTCCTCTATTTTAATGATAATAAGTGATACAATAATTACTAATGATAAACAGCCATTGTTAACAAATAAATATACTGATTGGAAAAAGTTCAGCAATGAACTAAACAATAGCATCATTTTAAACACACAACTTTCATTAGAAGAAACATTAGAACAGGAGGTGGAGAAGTTCGTCAAGGACATACAGGTAGCGGCGTGGAAAAGTACTAACACAACAAACAAAAAAATAGCTGGCAAATGCTATCCAATGGAAATTAAATCACTAGTTATAGAGAAAAGAAGTACCCGTAGGGAGTGGCAACGTACACGAGACCCAACCGTCAAAAATAGATTAAATAATTTAACACAACGAATACGTAGAGAAATAAGGGAATTTAAAAATAAATCACTAAATTCATACCTACAATCTCTCACCTATGATAAAAGTAGTGATTATTCATTGTGGAAAGCAACTAAATATTTGAAAAGGCCAGTTATGCATATACCACCAATAAGAACAAATAATGGTCACCTGGCTAAAAGCAAAGAAGAAAAAGCAGAAAAATTCGCGGATCATCTCGAGCGTACCTTTCAGCCGAATTTAACAACACTTAACCAACAGGATATATTGTTCGAAAACCAAACAACTATTCTGAGACAGGAAATTCCATTAACTAATGCTAAAGAAGTAAAACAAGTAATAAAGAACCATGTAGTACTTAAAAAATCACCAGGATATGACCTGATAACTGGAGAGATTCTAAAACAACTACCTAATAAAGCTATTAAAAAAATATCGGACATAATTAATGCTTCCTTCAGACTCCGTTATGTCCCTCTATCTTGGAAATTTGCGGAAGTGATAATGATACCTAAGCCAGGTAAGCCACCAAGTGAACTGGCCTCGTACAGGCCAATATCACTTCTTCCAACTATGTCAAAACTATTTGAGAGATTGTTATTAAAACGAATTAAACCAGAAGTTGTAAAATCAGGAGCTGTTCCGTCCCATCAGTTTGGATTTAGAGAGGAACACTCCACAATCGACCAAGTCCATAGAATAACAGATATAATAGAAAAATCCTTAGAGGAAAAAAAGATTTGTTCAGTCATATTTCTTGACATAGCGCAGGCATTTGACAAAGTCTGGCTAGATGGTTTAATATTTAAATTGGAGAAAACTCTGCCATTTGAGTATTGCGAACTGCTAAAGTCATACCTGAAAAGGAGATATTTTAGAGTTAAACAGGAAGGAGTTTACTCCAGTATTAAAGAAGCTAAAGCAGGAGTCCCGCAGGGGAGTGTCTTAGGGCCTTTCCTTTTCGTGCTGTTTACTAGCGACATACCGCAGACGAGCAATACAACTATCGCCACGTTTGCAGATGACACTGCAATTCTAGCTGTTGGTGACACAATCGGTGAAGTCACATTCAAACTACAAATAGCCGTAAATAATATACAAGATTGGCTAGCTAAGTGGAGAATTAAAGTGAATGAATCGAAGTCTACTCACATTAACTTCACTAATAGATCAATAGAACCACTACCTGTGACTCTCAATAATATCTCTGTACCACATGCCAATCAAGCAAAATACCTTGGTATGAACCTTGATGCAAAGTTAAAGTGGAAAGTACACGTGAAAAAGAAAGCAGAAGAGCTTCAGTTAAAATATAGAAAAATGTACTGGTTAATTGGAAGAAACTCTCAGTTATCCATTCATAATAAACTTATGCTTTATAAACAAGTACTCAAGCCGGTCTGGACATATGGTATTCAACTATGGGGATGCACCAAAATCAGCAATCAACAGATAGTTCAACGATTTCAAAATAAAGTCCTCAGAGGAATTGTAAATGCCCCTTGGTACACTCGTAATAGTGACCTTCATAGAGATCTCGGAATAGACACAGTCGCAAGTGAAATAAAGAAATGTGCTCAAAAACACCAGGAGAGGCTCCATCATCACCCTAACATCGAAGCTGCAAGACTACTTCATCAAGAGGGTATAATAAGAAGACTCAAAAGACTAAAACCTTTTGAGTTGCCTGAATAGTCCGCACAATGCAACATCAACCAAAACAACACTTTATGTAAAGAACACATATGAGTGCTTTATTATTATATTGTCAGAGTCAAACGCTGTTAGTCAAAAATGACTAGTTACTTTGTAAAAAAATTTTATTGTTATCATAAATAAAATTATTAAAAAAATAAAAAAAAAAAAAAAAAAAAAAATAAAAAAAAAAAAAAAAAAAATTAATAATTTGAATTATTTATATTATTTCTCATTAATTGAAATTAAAAATTTGCTGTCTTCATTTATTCATAAATAGAAAATCTGTTTCTATTAAAACGTCTCAGAATCTCATTTTCAAACACTTTTAGTTTTTAATTTATATGATTTTAATATGTTCCGAAGATTGTAAGAGAATTTAATCCAGTTTCGAATTGATGAGCTTATGATTATGAAAAAATCAATCTTCTCATCAGGCCGGGGCGACTGAACAGATTATACCACAATTAACATTCTATATTATACAGAATGTACGTTCTTATTTTAGTTCCAACCCGAATATGTAATATTTTTAATAAATAAAATCATCAAATGTGATATTATCCAGGTACGGTTCCCAGCGGCGGCGTAGCCACAAATTTGTTGAGGAGGGGGTTCTTAAATAAAAAATAATTTATTAAATTATTTCATTTTAGAATTAGATTTTTACTAGTTTTTTATAATTTTATGTTGATTCTCCGTACCACTAAGGCCAATTCTTCGAGGTCACCATCGATTAATCTAACACAAATATTTTATGCTAATCTTCTTATTATAGATAGAATCGTTCAAGATCTACCTGATCGTCTTTTAAACATTTTAATTAAGTTTGCTTAGGTAGTCTAATTTCGATTTAATCTGGAAAGGTTTACATAGATCTATAAAAAATACGGCTAATATTATGCCGCTTTGAGTCAAAAATAGGTTACATGTATTATAACTATCACAGTTATTGATTATTTTCCTTATTCGGATTAAAAAAATTTTGTTTACTATGTGGATCGACACTTCACCATGTAACTATTGTATGATATGTGAAACTCAGGGGGATTTTAACGCCCTGCAACTGCCCTTCCCTACGCTGCTCTTGACGGTAATTATAATAAGCCAACAATTATTATTCTTTACAATAAGGGGCAGAATGAACGAAAATAAAAAATAAAGCTAGGAAAGGTTTTCAATATGCCAGTATAATACCAATACCAATAATATATTTAATATAATATTTTAAAAGCAAGTATTAAGTCAAATATGAATCTATAGTTATTACCTTGGACATCATTTTTTTGACGCACTGTCAGCAGATATATAAAATGTGTGAATAGTTTGCCCAAAATTAATATTTTACAGTGAAGTATACTTTTACTTTACAACCGGCATAATTAATTTTGTGACCTGCTATTGCATACCGCGACATTTGATTATATTAAACCAAGCCAAATTAAAAAATTATAGAATTTCGGATTTATTCTACGATTGGTAAGCATAATGAATGCGTAAAAGCTGATAAAACCACAGCTCTCCTAGTAAACGAATTTGAAGACCGATTCGAAAAAGGTCTGCATATAAGCGAAAGGAGAGTTAGAATCTTCATGAAAGTTTGCTATCATATAGGAATGCATAGTAGACGTACAGCTTAAGGAGATTACACGAAGTTAACCTTCAAACAAATGCGGTTAACTCACTTCTTTGAGACAATAACAATAAGAATGCAAGCCTATAGCCGCATGTATTCTGATAAATATTACATTAATTGGTGTTAAAACTAGATAACCATCCCGGTTTTTCTTTTGCGAATAGTAGTACACTTTGCAATTCAGTTTAATTTGTAAATAGGGTTATTCTCTGATAACTTTGAAAATTATCTGGAACTTCCAGATTGTCCGAGCTTTGATTGGTTTGGCAATGGTATCCTCTGCAGAATGCTCACATTTCTGTATTAAAGACAAAACAAACCCCAAATTAATTTATTGAAAAAGGCTTCTTAAGCTTTTGGGTCAGATTCTGGAATGACAACGTCCTTGCTTCCTTTTTGAATTTGTAGTAAAAAAAAAAATAAAAATATCAAAATTTTATTAAATTTGCGTCACCCCCACAATTATGTCTTCAACTTTTCATCACATCCCTGCGGAAATTGAAGCACCGTACTTTACAAACTAAACGCCAAGGGTTTAACTATAGTGTGAATTTCTAAACTTATATGTATGAATTTATTCGTTAATGTGATTTAACATTTCATTAGTATTATGAAAAAGTTCATGGTATCTTTAATTTCTTACGTTAATAATGAGAACTTATTCATCCACAAATACTTTTAACAGCATTAAAATAATAACATTTTTCGTATTTTATATGAACCAATTATAGTCAAGATTAAAATAAAAAAAATTACGTGTTTCACTATATTAACGTATGATTTTCGTAATATTAACGAACAGTTGTTCCTACATTTGTGTAGGACTTTTTTCTGTGTAGTGTGCCATTTGGTTGGCGTTTCAGTTGTTAATATGATGCAGAAAATCACTAAACGTAACATTAAAACCTTAAACTAACATTAATCTATTAAGCATACCTCACAGCAGTGCCGCCGCGTAACTGTGTTTCTCAGATTTACATAATATAAAAAAGACAAAGAACTGTAAAATAATTTGTTTCTTAACTCTTCTTACAAAAATAACACAGTTTTCTTGTTAGCTGAAAAAATTTGGAGATTATCGGATGAGGTTTTTCATGCCGAAAATTTTAAAATATTAAAGGTTGTTCTAATACAAAATTGTTATCCAAGAACTGTAGTTACTAAGCGTATTAAAAAGGCTGTCGACAAACACAGCAATTTGGAAAATATTGTGGAAAATACGGGCGAAAATCCAAATTTTATCGTTGAAAATAATCGCGGTTATCATTTCGGTCCCGCATGTTAAAATTTTGTTCGAAAAAATTAAAATTCTTTTACAAAATTATGACATACAACTTGTTGGTAGAGCAATTTAAAATTTGGACACGGTTTTATTAATTAAATTAAAAGACAAAATTCCTGTAGAGTTACAATCAAATTTAATATATAAAATAAAATGTTCGTGTGGAAAAGAATATGTTGGTCAAACTAAACAAAATACCGAAGGAACTACCGAAGGAGCTTAAGAAAAACGCTCATTTTAAAGGGTTATATACTTTATATAATCCTTGGGGTAAAATCACGAGGGCGGGGAGGAGGGGATGATACTTCTACTGTTTATTAGTAGATATTTTATGAGTAGCTGGCTCTTTTTTACTGTCTCGAAAAGTCACAAATATTGGGATTGTTGTCAAAAATAATATAAATAAATAAAGCCGAAAAATCATACTCATTATTAGCACAAAAGAAAGCAAATGTATTCGCACTTTTAAATTATCGCATAAACTCTCTCAAATTTCAACTTATATATAGCCGCATGAATTTCTCTGCAACGATTGGTGAAATTTTACCATTGAAAAGTTGTGTTGTTTTAGCAAACTAAACCAGATAACACTGGTTGACAGAAACGCTGGTAGAATCACGATTTTCCAAAATTTCGTTTATTAATTTCAGCAATTTTTTCAGATGTACGAATTTTATATCACCTTATATTTTAATAATAATAATAATAATAATAATAATATTTTATTGACTAAAGCGTAAGCCGATGGCTTTTGTGCATAACATTTTTACAATTTAATAACAAACTTAAAATTAACAATAAACATTTTAAATAAAGTATAACAATGAACAAAACAAACTTCCACTTACATAATCAATAATAATTTACAAATATGTACATGTTCTATGTTATAGATTTTAACATAACAGTTTTAAATTTAGAAACAGAACTAATATTTTTTAATTCCGTTGGCAAACTGTTCCAGGTGAGAATCGCATTTATCAATCCGGAGTTATGGTAAACATTTGTTCTATTTAGTGGCAAATTAATATTCCTTGTGCGTAACGATGCAGAAAAATTTAATTTATCATACAAGTACGTGGGTATACCTGATTTTATTATACGGAAAACAAACATAGCAGTTCTATAACAGTAAAACTCAAACAAGTCGCTTCCAAGGATTGAGCTCCTAAATTCAGATATATGGTCAAACTTTCTAAGGTCATAGACGTATCTCACACAATTATTAAAAGTAATCTCAAGTAAATGTTTTGAGGAACTATCACAATTAGAAAATATCACATCACAATAGGTGAAAATTGGAATAATTAAAGTTTTGACAAGATATATACGTAACTTAACAGGACAAAACTTTTTTATTAATCTAAGCGAATATAAGCTATAGTTAACACGCTTACACAGAGAGCTTACATGATCAGTCCATGTAAGAGTAGTATTCAATACTAATCCTAGATTATTAATTGTTGGAACAAATGAGATTATATCATTATTCAAAACGAGCACAGGTTTTATATAATGTACTTTATGTCTAGTTAAAAATAAAGCTTTACTTTTATTAGGATTAATAGAAAGTGAATTATTACTAGACCATAACGATATCCTATTCAGATCGGCATTAAGTTGTATAATTAAGTCATCCAATGTTACCAAATCACCACCAATATATAACTGCAAATCATCAGCATAAAGATGAAATTGACAGTTCAAAATATGCCAAGGTAGGTCATTAATGTAAATAGAAAACAGTAAAGGGCCTAAAATTGATCCTTGAGGAACTCCAGCAATTACATCACTTAGGTTAGAAAAATCATCACCAAGTTTGACGAACTGTTTCCGGTTACTTAAATAAGAATGAAGCAACATAATAGCGGAATCAGAAAACTTATAATACAATTTTAACTTTTGTAGCAATTGCGTATGATTGACACAATCAAAAGCTTTTGAAGAGTCTAATAAAACTAAAACAACAAAGGAATTACTTTTATCCAAGATAGCAGTTATATCATCAACTATATTTACAAGTGCAGTAGAAGTACTGTGGCCAGATTTATATCCTGATTGAAACTTGCATAAAAAATTAAAATTATTAAGATGCTCAAGAATTTGAATTTGTATAATTTTTTCAAGAACCTTGGATAGTGCAGGCAAAATACTAATTGGACGAATATCACTTATATTATTGATTACATCCTTTTTAGGAATGGGAATAATCGAAGCCACTTTCCACAAATCCGGAAATACAGATTTAGTCAAGCATTGGTTAATGATGAATGTAATATGTGGTAAAAATAAATCAATAAATAGTTTCAGTATTTTGAAGTTTATCATGTCATATGCCATCACATCTGATCTAATGACACGGATTGCATTCAACACCATAAGTTCATCTACACAATCAAAAACAAAACCACAATTATCAGAACCAGTAAAATTTAAATCAGGTAACGGCAATACCACTAAAGATTCAGAAAGTTTACTAAACCCAGCTAAAATGTCATCAGCGGAAAAGTCATTAACAGCTTCAGTCGAAAAACATGATATACCAAGCTTTTTTAAATTGTTCCACGTTATTTTAGTATTACTCATATTACCAAAATAAAACCGATTTTTAGCTTGATTAATACACCTGTTTGTTTTATTTCTTAAATATTTAAAAGATTTTAAATCAAATTCTGATTTAAATCTTTTATATTTACCATAAGCCAGATCTCTACGCTCCATTAAATTTAAAAAAAGCATTTAACCATGGAGCTGTGCGACACCTCCTAATGCCTTGTTTTCGTGGTACACAATTCCTATCCAACTCTAAGATATTTGAATTAAATACTTTAATAATATCATTTACATCATGATAAAAATAAAGATCATTCCAATCTAACGAAGAGAAACCAAGTAAAAAGTCATCATAATTAATTGCCTTGTAATCAGGTACCACAGTATAAGAAATTTTATCTCTAATACGACTGAACCTATAACAGGCAAAAATCAAGTCATGATCGGAAATAGCTGGAACAGCAAGTTGACCAAAAGAAATGATATTGTGTACATCAGGCTCATGCAAAATAATTAAATCCAAAAGACTGCTATCTAATCTTGTTGGGTTAAAACATAAATAGCTTAAATTATTTAAACTCAAGCAAGCACTAAGTTTATTATTAATTAACATATTAAAGTTAAAATCCCCACAACAAATAACTTTTTCATACTGGGATAAGTATTGTGAAAACACAATTTGTAAATTAGTTATATCATCAGTACCAGCCGGAGGAGGATTATAAATAACTAAAACAAGAATTTTACCAAAACACCCAATGAACTCAGATGCTAAAATTTCAAGTTTGCCCAAAGTTCCACAAAAAAATTTATTGGTTTTTAATGTACTCCTAAAATATATAGCAACCCCACCCCATCGCGTGTTGTTAACTCGATCAAACCGCATTATATTATAATTATTAATATGAAGCGACCCGTTTGAAATCTTATCGTCAAGAAAAGTTTCTGTCAAAGCAAGGAAATCAAATTTATATTCATTCAATAAAATAACAATATCATTAAAATGTTTTACCAAACTACGGACATTTAAATGGCCAAATTTCAGACATACATTAATATTTACCTGCAAAACATCACCTGTAACAGATTTGCTCTCAGATTTACAATAATTTAAATTTAATATATTGTTGAATTGACTACAACTGGTTTCCAAAGCTTTACATTTTGAGGCAATGTTGTCCGAAAATTTTTATTATAAAATTCCCGAATTTGTACACCTAATGGCCAGGTATCAGGATCAAGCGCCTTAGTTCTAAAGTCACTACTAACCCCCACTTTGTAGCATACGTACTCCAAAGATTCAAAAACTCGATCTTTAGGAATCAGTTTGAACACTTTGGACTTATCAATGCCCAGGCAAGTTTGCACCATCGATGTAATATCCTGTTCTGTGGTAGCAGGATCGAACTTAGACACACGTAACCATAGCATAGGAATATTTGCCTTAACACCAAAATCCTCTTCAAATTGCCGAGTACCAAGGATCGGTTTGGTACTTAGATGTCGGGAACTCCTTTTCTTTTCCTTAGTTTGTGTACTCGAACAGCCAGATACCACCTCAGCAAAAGTACTAATGGGTTCCATATTATTATTAAAATTATTTATACTGGAACCAGCAGATACAGCTTTAGTACGTTGCAGGGAAGCTGGTATAGTCGGCACTAAGGTTTCATCACCAATCAAACACGCAGATACAGCTTTAGTAGGTTGCAGGGAAGCTGGTACAGTTGGCGTCAAGGTTTCATCACTAATACACAACTCACATTCATTTAGGCCAACAGCAGAAGCAATTGGTTTGTTTGCAATAATATTCTCAGCTACTGATTTAATGGAAATGTCAATTAATTTTTCCAGTTTATTTACATATTGCACATATAAAATTATGCAACTGTCACAAAACCAACGTATGTTGTCAGAATTATTAATTAATTCGAATGCAGCTTTTCGCAAACCAACACATCTGAAGTGTGCAACTTCTTTGCACAATCCACTGCAAACTAAAATGTTCTCACATGCAGTGGGTAAATCACATTTAATGCAATTACTCATATTAAGTAATAAGTAAAAATATATACGGTATACATATATTTATATATGTACATATGTATATCATTATACAGTTATTGAATTAACTATTTATTTTTTATTATTATTGTTATTAATTTTTTTTTTTTTTTTTTTTTTTTTTTTTTTTTTTTTTTGTATCCAGTATAACTGCAATAAGTAATTTTTACTATATTTCACTTTATAAATATAGATTGTAGAGTGTGTTAACCTTTCGTTTCGAAAAGACACTCTTTACACACTCTTTTTTACTATTAGCGCATAATAAAGCAAGTAATAATAATAACCTGATGTTACTATCCACCAAAGATTCAAATCCTCCATCCGAGCTTAGGAAAGGGTGCGTTTTCATAAAGTGTTAACCTAGTAATAAATTACATGACTAAAATAAAGTTATTCATAAGGCGAAGTCAGGTGAAATTACCAGGTCAAGTGAAACTTCGTCTTCATACTTTTTCCATTGACTGGATGTCAACCAACATTATGTTTTGCTACCATCCCCTTCACAATTTTTGGTTAAAATGCGTGTAGTGAACATTAACAAAAAGCTTCAAAATTCTAAAGAATTATGTGATCTCTCGTGCAAAAATTCTGCCTCAGTATTTTCTTACTATACCTTAATTTAACAAACGAAAATCGTAAAATAATCATTTATCATTGTTTGCTCTTTTTTCGTTACGGTTACGTTACGTTACTACTACCTTATTATGTCTATAAGAAAAAATATTCAACACACAATAGACTTCTTTCTTAAAAAAAAATACACAGACACAAAGATCTACATACAAATTTTATCATAAATCAAAAATTACTAAATTATAAATAAGTTTCCATTTCAAATAAAAATAAAATTAAAAAAACAAAAAAAAAAACAAACGAAAATGCGAATTTATACATAATCATATCCCTTAAAAGCTATAAAAAGCACTTCTATTTAAATTTCCGCATATTCCGTACATTTTTCTCCATAAAAGTTTTACATTTCAGTCGTCGTTTGCTTTTTTTTCCGATCCATTTTCTTCTTTGTTGGAAAAATGTTGAAATTTCAACACAACCACCACCAAAAAAAAAAAAACGAAACACAACTACGAGTTTGTACAATGTACATCCATACACATAGTACATAACGTATCAAAGTTTTTTTTTTTTTGTTCGTGCTTTTGTACTTTTTATAGTTTCAAGCAGAATAACTAAAAATGTTTTAAATGCACACAGAGCAAAGCAGCAACAAAAACAACGCAGCATTAACTTAGTTAAATTATAAAATGATAACTTTTATCACAGCATACACATACATATACACAGTTTTAAAAGGAGGGAAAATTGTTATAAATTGAAATCATGTGGGTGGTAATAGTGGTTAGAAAAAATTTTACCCACGTTTTTTTTTTCACATTTTTTTTTTTCATTTTGATAAAGTTTTTATCTCTGTTATTAGTTTGCGGTTTAGTGATGACGTTTTGTTTTTGTGTTCAATACTGTGAATGAGAACAGTGTTAGAATACAACGGCAATAACAACAACAACTAAAATAATAATAATTATAACGGCTGTTGAAAGTTTTTTTTAATTAAAGAGTTTTCAGCATGATTTATTTGTGTGTGTCTGTGTATTTCGAGTTTTACTTTTTGTGTTTGCCAAAGAAAACAAATGACAGCAAAATGAAAAAAGCACTAACAACACAAACAAAGGTTTTCATATCAACCGAGATTTATCGTACGTAATCCACATATCAAATATTCTATGTGTATATTCATCATTGCAATATTAGCAATATTCAAATTAACGTTTGACATTACCCGAAATATTTGTCACACGATGTACAAATGTAGCATTTTATTATTATGTATAGTAGTAATATGAAAGGTCGTCGAAAACGTGTTAAAATTTAAATATCAAATTTGCCTGATAACCTTTTTTGAATTGGAATATAGGTTAGGTTTATGAATTTTTTTTTGCGTAATCAACCATAAATAAAATTTGGTATCCTTTATGTAATGTACAGATAAACACATATTGTAAAGTTTTTATTCAATATTAATGTAGTTTTAAGTTGGAAAATTTATCAGGCGAAACATTTGTGTTGGTCGGTCATGTTTTAGGTACAGATTATAAATAACTGAAATTTTTTTTATTACAAAACTTTATTTTAATCGATAAAATTATTTATTATGAAAAATATAAATGATGGATAACCATTTGATGTCATATGCATACCTTCCTGCAGGCGTTAAATATTATCTGGTATAATCTCCGCTGAACTGTACAATATTTATGTTATGAATAAAATCATCTCTAAATGTTACAATGTTTTTCCACAAGAACTGATAAAATTCGAATTAATAATACGAAATTAATTAAAACAAAAAAAAGCAAAAATGGACCCAGTGGGGATGAGTGAATGTTAGCAAAGGTAAATTAAAACTTATCGAACCAAACAAATGTTACATCATTTTATCAATGTTGACTAACTAGCTTAGAAACTAGTGGCTAGATAGAAATAAATCCGCCTCAATAAAATTAAGTAAGTCGTTTCAGTTATTTAATAAATCCGATCACACGCACATTAGATTCGATTAGCATCCGGTACCATGCAGAATCAAGAAATTATAGTACCGAAACTGACCGAAAGAGGCTTATATGAGGCTCCTCTCGGATCAGAAATGCCCTCTAAATGTGTGTCCACGAATATGGTCAATTGGTGGAACGCAGCGCTGGAAAAACCAAGGAACAATAAACAACAAGTTGACCTTTACTGAATTTGTAACGATTTTCGGTTTACCCTGTTATAATTATTTAGTTAAGATATCTCGTATACTCGATTTATTATTAGTTTTTAAAATTTGTGGAATAACCGGTTTTTTTGAATTACTGTGATGGGGAAAATACAATAAATAAAATTACGGGATAACGAAAAATAAATTGACAAGTCAGTTGATTTTTTGGATCAAAACGAGGAGGTCTAACGAAAGGCCTAAGACAAAAGAAAAAAAAAATATATAAAAGTCATAACGTAAATTTGAGTGGCGTGATTTTTGATAAACTATGAAATAGTAATAAAATAAATTAAAACATTTTAAAGCAATAAACAAACACAGTGAGTAGTGACCCAACTTATCGTGTGGGTACTAATTTATATATATGTATACAGATATATATATATATATATATATATATATATATATATATATATATATATATATATATATATATATATATATATATATATATATATATATATATATATATATATATATGTGGTTACGGTTGCAGAGATGTATCTGCCAATACCGCCACTACAACCTGTATAGTGAAATATGGTAATGTTATACCAATCAATAATAAACAAAAACTGTACAAATAATGTATTATTAAATAAAACTGAACCAAAATAAATAAAATTAGATAAAAAAAAATATAAAAAACAACAAAACTAAAAAAATTAAATTTAAAATTTGTGTTAACTATAATTGGATTTGTGGATGAATAAATCTTAGTGAAAATAAACCGAAAACCTGTCGAGTAAATTATTCGAATAAAGGTACAAATACTCCCTGTATCTATTTCGAGGAATATCCTGCATCTCAGTTGCTATTAATAAAAAATAAAAATAAAAACTTTGCAACCACAACAAGAGGAAATTTTCGTGTCAAATAGTAGCAGTATCTGGGGCAATAACGGGCCATATCCTAATCAACCTTGGTTGATAAACGGACCAAAACAACCACAAAAGCAGCTGATGACAGCACCAATTTTGAAGAGGTAATTTGACAACAATTAAATAATTTTTTTTTGATTTTGTAATTCCGAACTATTTTTGCAATATATACACTGCGCCAATTAAAAAACGGAACAGAAATTTTCTTCGAAAAAATACCCAGATTTGAACGCTTGTATCTTGGTGAAATAATACCATTCAAAAAAAAAATTTTTCTAGTTGAAGGAAATTTTATTTTATTTTCGATACTGGAAACCAATTTATTTTATTTTGCTTTTTGTGACGTTTTTGAGTAAAACAAAATATGTCTAAAAAAAAAAAAATTTGCTGCTGTTTGAAACTGTAAACGAACTTGCTCGATATTTCATTGAAAAATCCAAATCGGCCATTTTATAGAGAATTTAGAAACCTTGCAAAATGAAACTAGTAAAATTTCTGTGCGGCCACTCCTTGTCGAGTTATTGAAGTTTTAGAGAAAACGTGTCAAAAAGCGTATACACGTTAACAAGTACATTTTTTGATCTTGTAAACTAAGCACTCTACGATAAAATTTTGAGCCACATTTTGATATCAGGCGTAATTTTGCTGATCCAAAATCAAGGAGAAAATATGTTTTTACAATGAAAAATATGATTTATTTCATAAGGTTAATTGCAAACAAAATCCTTTTAAACTTTATTCAAACGAAATAAAACTAAAATCTACGAACAAACTGGAATTTTCAATAACGCGTATTACCTCCTCCAGCCGGCATTACTTCATAAATACGTCGTGGCATATTCAAAACATTGCGTATTTGTTGCATGGTGATTTGTTGCCATTCTTATTGTGAAGCGCCTCTAAGTTCCTGCAAATTTGTTGGTTGCCTTGTCCGTTTTCTTACACGCCGTTGTAACATATCCCAGAAGTGTTCTATGGGGTTTAAATCTGGACTTCGCGGAGGATGGCTTATTGAATTAATGCGGTGCTGTTGCAGAAATTGGCGTGTGTTTAGAGCTGTGTGCAGCCGGGCATTATCATGCATAAAAAAAAAATTGCGCCCAATTTGCCTTTTCATGGAAAGCAGATGAAGCCTTAAAATTTCTTCCACATACCGTGCTGATGTTAAAGCTGGATGTGATATTACTACCAAATCTGTCTTCTAATTCCAAGAAATATCCGTCCAAAACAATCACCGAACCTCCATGAAATGCTACGACTTGCATCACGCAATTAGGGTGTAATCGTTCCCCTAGTGAACGGCAAACTCTGCATCGGCCGTCTGATGCATACAAATTGAACGCGATTCATCCGAAAAAAGAACCTTACAGCAGTCCCTCTGAGTCCAGTTGTCATACTGCAACGTATAATTTCCTCTTTGGTACGGAACTCTGACAGGTCAACGTGATCTTAGTCGATAAACTTTCAACCGATTTATTATTAACTGTTTTGATGTCTGGTTTTGTATAGGTCATTACTTCTTATTGCTTGAGCACTGTTTGTCCTGTTTTTTCTAGCATAAAGTGCAATAGCTCGATTTTCTCTTGATGTAGTTTGTCTTGGTCGACTAGACCCTTCGCGCCGACTCACACTGCCTGTTTCTAAATATCGATACCAAGTCCAGTTCACAACAGACACACTGATATCACAGATTTGCCCAATTTCCCGATAAGTTTCACCGGCTTCAACTAAAGCCACAATTTTGTAGCGCGAACGAGTAATTGTTCTTTTCGATTCATCTCGCTTGACTCTTCAAATAACTATGCGATAATAGTTATTTGTGTATCAAGAGCGAAAAGTGCCAGTTTGTCACGCGAGAAAGGAAATTGCTGGCCGACGGGACGGAGGCCAGCAACCTTTCGAGCGTGACAAACAACTTTGCGGACGTGTTTCACACTTTATTTTTCCTACAATCATTTTAAAAAATATAATAAAAAGATAATTTTGTAGTAAAATTTACTATACTGACAATACGATTTTATTTTAGGACCGACATTTTGTTCAATCGAGTAGTCAAAGATTTTTTTTATTTTTCATAAAGAAAAACAAAAATTTGGTTTGATGTTTTATACAAACATTAGTCTTTCTTTAAACATGCGTGCGGTTTTAAGTTTTGTCACACGTTTCTAAGAGAAACGTGTGACAAAGTAATTTGTTTATTAACTTTCAAAAAAACAGACACTTTGGGCTTTGAAAACAGAGAAAAAAAGCCTGCTTTTCACGGCGATTGTAGGAAAATTAAATTATTGCTTTCCATAAAAGAACGTAAAATTTAAAGTGGCTCAAAATTTTATCGTAGAGTGCTCAGTTTACAAGATCAAAAAATGTACTTGTTAACGTGTATACGCTTTTTGATACGTTTTCTCTAAAAATTCAATAACTCGACAAGGAGTGGCCGCACAGAAATTTTCCTAGCATAATTTTGCAAGATTTCTAAATTCTCTATGAAATGGCCGATTTGGATTTTTCAATGAAATATCGAGCAAGTTCGTTTACAGTTTCAAACAGCAGCAAATTTTTATTTTTTTTAGACACCTTTTGTTTTACTCAAAAAAGTCTAAAAACACAAAATAAAATAAAACGGTTTCCAGTATCGAAAAGAAAACAAAATTTCCTTCAACTAGAAACAAATTTTTTTTTTGAAAGGTGTTATTTCACCAAGATACAAGCGTTCAAATCTGGGTATTTTTTCGAAGAAAATTTCTGTTCCGTTTTTTAATTGGCGCAGTGCATATATATATATATATATATATATATATATATATATATATATATATATATATATATATATATATATATATATATATATATATATATATATATATATATATATATATATGTACAGTTGGAAATACTGCAATTGGAAAGAGAACTAATCATCCAAATGGTCATTCATAATCGGTTCCAAACGATTCGATGTAGAATTATCATTTTGATCTGCGCTGGAAATATTACCGACATTAACTGTATTCTGCCGTGCTAAGAAAAAAAGTCACATATGCCTTTTTGTAGTTTTGAGTAATTTCAATTTTTCTGTTTCTGTTTGTCATGTCTTACTATGAAACTTGACTACTAAATAACTTTATTTTATGGCAAAGGATATTTGGCATTCTAAAAAAGCAGAAAAATAGGTATTTGTTTGCAGAATCCAAATATGCTCTCAAAACATTTTTTGACTTTTGGTGCTTGTGACTTTTTTTCTTAGTACGGCAGTATTACTGTTTGCATTAATTAAATACTGAGTATGTATAGATGGTGGAATTTTCATTTCTCTTTCCAATTTCAGTATTTCCAATTGGTTTTTGTATATTTCTGTCTTAAGTAATTTTACTTTTAAAGAGTTAAGTGTCTCTGCTACTTCTGGTGCTTTACGTTTATTTGGTTTTGATGTTAACCGTTCCTTAGGTGTGATAATAGCTTCAGGAACACCACCAGCTTCAGGAACTCCACCAGCTTCAGGAACACCACCAGCTTCTGGTAAACCCAACCCTTCTACTACAGCTGACTCTGAACCCAGGATGTTCAAAATTTCCTCGTCTACACAATCAAGTTTGGCTTGTTTGCCACCACCAGTGCCTGTTTTTCTGGCATTATCCCTTGTAGTGTTTAAAAAATAAATTTTTTTAAAACTTAATTTTATATAATTATATATAACCATACTAATGTTCTGCTCTTCCATTGACCAAATAAGTGATCGCGCGCGTAAGTCCGACAACGATTAGCTTTTGCTAATCCAATTGAGTTCGCCTTATTTAATACTTCCGTCTACGATTTAATTTTATCGCCTTTTTCTGTTTCATTATTTTGGAATGAACCAAATAGTATAGCCTAAAAATTTAAATTTTTTTAATTTGTATATAAGTAATTAAATATTTTTGGAATACAACAATACCTATGAAATGACCAAAGTTGTAAAAAGGCAAATAAAAGTATAAAATTCGATTAGAATAAATAAAAAAAACTAAAACAAAATTTTAGCTTTCACTAATTGCAAAATCGCTAATTTTTTTCTTTATTTAATGAGCGTGCCATCTTATTAAACCAAACTTTACTAATATAGGTACACTAATGAAAATAAATTGTTTACGTTTAAGTACTGTTCAAAAATTATTTACAGTTAGAAAAGTAATTTTATTTTAAAAGCAACAAAAAAAAAAGTTATACAATTGATTCTAAAACCTGAAATAAGAACTCTCAATTGAAAAACGTTTCTCTTCAAGTATTATTATACGCATGCAAAATTGTTGTTGTTGTGGAAAGCACATTATAGTAATTTTCTATTGATCATTACAACTTATCACAAAAATTTGATAATTTGTCAATTGATAAGTTATACACATTCTGATGTGCAACGACGCTTATTACTTATCATTATCAAAATTTGATAAGTTTCAAATTGATAAGTGAGTGAGATTTTGTTGCTTTTGGTGAAACACTTATCACTTATCATTATCAAAAAAACTAACTTATGATTAGTTGATAAGTAATAAGTGATAAGCAGTTGGTGCAATAGGGTCCAGGTCAGGCATATATATAAATTTTCTTTCTTGGCTCTCCATCACTTATAAAATTAACACTACACAAATTTTAACCCAAAAAATTATAAAGATTTTCGATACTAAATTTCACAAACAAAATTTAAAAATCCTAAGAGATATGTTAGTGCTTACCCAATATCCCGAAAAATTAATAAAAAAGATAATGTGGAAAACAAGAAATTTTCATAGAAATACTTTTTGGCTATTCCATATATAAAAAACCTTTATGAAAACATAAAACGTCTGTTCCAGAAATATAATATCAAAATTGTGGAATTTGCAGCCACAAGTCTAAAAGGAAATATTTTTTCCAAAATTAAAGACAAGGCACCTTTCAAAAAAACAATCAAATGTGGTTTATCAAGTCCGTTGTAGTTGCAATGCTACCTACCCTGGACAAACAAAACAATTTTTTTGATTTTTTGCATCTGAAAAATTCAAATCATTCAATCAATTTAGATAACGTCAAAATTCTCGATTAACAAACTAAATTTTAGGCAAAGATCGATTTTGTAAATGTTACATATTAAATCAAGTACAAATTCGATTAATATTGTTTCCATGAAAAATCGGTTTTTAATAATAAATATTTAATTGTTTTATGTGGAATTTTTATATAAAAAGGAACTCATTTTGAGAATCATCCCGAAATCGAACTTCATCCAGAATTGGGATTGAAAGCTTAAGCTTAAATATGCAAAAATATAGAGCCCTATACCAATAAAATAATTTTGGCTAAAGAAGATTAATTATTAATTTATTTTAAATAGCATGATTTTTTACAAATTCATTTGTATCAAATCACAAATTTAAAAAAAAACTTGTCAATAAAATGTATTTTTTACAACCTAAAAAGTAGCTCAATTTTCTCACCTTCTATATTGTTTATTTGGGCAAAATCGAAAGAAAACTGTCGGACAAAATTGAAAGGCGAGAAATCAAACGAAAATTAGTTTCTTGCCTTTTGTGCGAAATACGGGCCCTGCCCTTACAGTCTGACAGACAAACATCACTTTTAAAATACATCGCCTGACTCAGCAGGCTTTTTCGGGTTTTGTTCCGTAATCTATAATATAATTTGCTAATGAAGCTGAAAATTGTGAAGCCGATAATGAAACATCTAAATTTTTTTTAACATAGTATGCATTGCTTTCCTTTTTTACTGTGTTGGTCGAATATTATTTTTTTCGTTTTCTTTTTTTTTTTTTCGGTGGTTTTGAGTTTTCCTTTTGTTATTTTTTTTTTTTTTTTCAGTAGCATATATGAACCGTTATTGACTTGGTTTAGTGTGTTCTGTGTTGGTATTTTATGTAATTGAATATTATCTTTTTCGTTTTATTTGGGAATTTATTCGCTGGTAAGTTAGCACCTGTAATTTTTTATGAATAGGTGAAGTGATCTGTGATAGTTTCCAATATTCATTATATTTTTCGTTGTTTATTTTTTTCAGTTGCTGGCTAAGCGCTATTCACTTTATACCGAATTTATATATTTATATAGGATAACTGATTTCATAATATTTAGAATTAAAATAAGAAAACATATCATGTTATATACGCTGGTAAGTCAGCACATGTAATTTTTATGAATAGGTGAAGTGCTATGTAATAATCTCACTTAAAAACTGAAGCAAACCGACATAATTACGTTCAACGGAGGAGATTTTAGGCAGACACTTCCCGTAGTTGTGCATGGCAATCAATCAGCAATTGTCGAAGCCAGTATAAAATTTACTAATTTGTGGGAACAATTTAAAATTCTTAGGCTTCAAAACAATGTAAGATCCATTGACTCAGAATATAGTGATTGGTTAATCAAACTAGGCGATGGAACTTTAACTAACGAATATGGACTTCCTGATGACGTTATTGAAATTCCAGCGCATCTCATTTGTAAAGATTCGATAATTACCGAAATCTTTGGGGAAACATTATCTCCTAACGAAGTTGATAGGTATTCCAAAATGACAATCTTATGTCCAAAGAATACAGATGTAGATAAGATAATCGAAAAAGTGTTGTTACGTTTTTAAGGAGAAATTAATACCTTTCTGACTCTATTGACGATGCAAACGACGAGGATAAGCAGAACTATCCAACTGAATTTCTTAATGAACTTACACCTTCAGGAATGCCGCTTCACAAGCTTAAGTTAAATATAGGGAGCATTGTTATATTATTAAGAAATTGAAATACTAAACGCGGCCTTTGTAATGGAACAAGAATGGCGGTTAAAGATTTGAAACCAAATTTAATCATTGCAGAAGTACTTACAGGAAGTGCAGAAAAGGATACTGTATTTATTCCAAGGATAGATTTGGCATCAGTAAATCCTGATTAACCATTTATTTTACGGAGAAGACAATTCCCAATCAAATTAGCATTTGCAATGACAATTAATAAGTCACAGGGGCAAACTATGGAAAAGGTAGGTTTATTTCTACCAGAATAGCTTGTATTTGCTCAAGTCAAAACATTAAATGGTCCGAACCAAGGCAACCTTATTGCTGGATCTGACGCTATTTTTACACGAAACATTGTATATATGTAAAGAAATATTTTCAAAATAAAGCATGTTATAAAACCTTAAGTAAATTGAAATTTTAATAAAATTGTATTCTCAAAAAAATAATAATATTAATGTTTTGGAATCAAACAAAAAAAAATCTTTTCCCAACCAGTATTCTTTATTTCGTATTAAGATACACACAGTAATTAATTTCCGCGACTGTCTTATTTCCACGACCAATATTTTTCACCTGCTGCTTCAACCAAAACTCAAAATGAAGTGTCCATTACCACTCCCTTATTTTTCTATTATTGTTGTTTATAAATGTAAAAGTCATAATCGAAAACCCGTTTTTTAAAACCATAACAATGTTCCAGTTAATCAAGAGACAATGCAAAAAATCTCCAAGTCGATAACGTAACTAAAATCTGCATAGGCGACATTCAGGGGTTTTTCCGATTATGACGTACGGTAACCTTTCTTTATTTTTACATTAATTATACTAAGCTTTAACATCCCGGCCCCCGTGAATCGTCTGATTCACCTAATGGAATGACCGCTAATTTGTGGATTGGTCTTTTTAGTTCTCCCAATTGTGTCCTAATTGTGGCCGTTCGTACCAAGCCATCTTTGCCTGGAAATACCGCTTTAACTTTCCCCATTGGCCATCTCGTTGCTGTCCAGTTATCATCTTTGATTAACACTATGTCACCCACCTGGACGTTATTCGACTTGTTGAACCATTTGTAGCGGTGTTGAAGGAGTGTCAAATACTCTTTATGCCATCGAGTTGAGAAGTCTTGTACCAGTTGTTTAACCATTCGCCATCTTGCTGTGTAATTGGTTGCTTCACATCTTGGTTCAGGAATCGCAAGAAGATTCTCCCCAATCAAAAAATGTGCCGATGTTAAAATATCAACATCGTCATTGCTATCACCGTGGCACAACGGTCTGGAATTGAGTAACGCTTCAATCTCAATCAACAAGGTTGTAAGCTCTTCGATGGTGAGTACATTGGCTCCAATAACTCTCGTTAAGTGTACTTTGACGCTTTTAACAGCCGCCTCCCAAATTCTCCCGAAATGAGGCGCACTTGGTGGGTTGAAATGCCAATTTATTTTGTCTCCCAATAGAGAATTAGAAATGTGTTCCTTATTGACCTCTAGCATATGGTACCACTCTGCTAAAATTTTATTCGCCCCTACAAAATTCGTACCACAATCACTGTAGAGGTCTGTACAAATTCCTCTTCTTGAAACCATACGGCGCAGCGCTGCTAGAAATGATTCAGAAGTGAGATCATTAACTAACTCGATGTGCACGGCTTTGACAGACAGACACACAAAAATGCAAATATACACCTTTACAGCACGTTGTCCTCTACGTCGTGTCAAATAGGCTGAGAGTGGTCCAGCATAAGCGACCCCCACCTTCGTAAATGGCCGCGTAAATTTCACTCGACAATCTGGTAATGCTGCCATCTCTTGGGTTGATAATGTTGGCTTCGCCTTAAAACATTTAACACATTGCCGGACTACTGTCTTTACCATTCTCCTCAACCCCACAATGAAATATCTCTGACGTAGAATACTGAGCATCAACGTTGGACCTGCATGTCGATACTTTATATGATGTTCCTCAACCAGTTTTCGTATAATCCAGGATTTGCCATCCAATATAATCGGATGTTGTATGTTAAACTCCATCAATGAGTTCTGGATGCGACCGCCGACACGTAAAATACCATAAGCATCGATTATTGGATTCAGAATCTTTAACCGCGACTGTGACGGTACTACTTGATTTTCTCTCAATCCGGCTAACTCCTTTCCAAAATAGTCTCTTTGAATGGCTCTGAATATCACAAACTCTGCATGCTCGATATCGATTCTATTCAACGGTGTGCGTAAAGTTGATGGTGTCTTAGCGTTTTGACAAAATTTAATTATCCAGGCAATAACCTTAGGAGTAGTGACAAATTTGGAGTATTTTGTGGCCATTGAATCGACTATCCCTATAGCTATTTCGACATGATGATTAGTGATACTAGGGCATGCTACTGGATGATATTCATATTGTTGCACAGGCCATTCTTGCGGAGAATTCTTCAACCATATTGGCCCATGCCACCATATATTATTGTCGTTCAACTCTCTGGGACTAAGACCACGTGATACTATATCAGCTGGGTTATCCTCTGATTTAATATGATTCCATATGTTCCGGCCATATAGTTCTAAAGTTGCTGCCACTCGATTCCTCACGAAGATTTCCTTTATTGTAACAGATGGTTACCCAGTAAACCAATCGAGAACAATGGTTGAATCTGTCCACGCGGTAATTGACGTTATCCTGACCACGTTCATTTCGGCTTCTATAACTCTCAATAGTCGTGCCAACAATAATGCTGCGCAGAGCTCCAACTCAGGAATGGTACGACTCGCAATTGGTACCACCTTCGATTTGCTTGTTACTAAATGTATATTGATAGATCCATTACAATCGATAGTTTTAGTATAAACTGCAGCGCCGTAAGCGACAGTACTGGCGTCACAAAACCCATGGATTTCAACTGATGATCCTGCATTTAACCATCTTGGTATTGACATACACTGCAGCTGGCCTAATTCGCCCCGCATCTTCAACCATCGAATACGAAGTGGTTCTGGTAGCTGGTCATCCCAGTCAAGCTTCTCGCGCCACAGATCTTGCAATAAAATTTTAATTTGGATAATACATGGAGCGATTAATCCCAGCGGATCAAATACCCGGCTTGCTTCACTAAGTACAGCTCGTTTGGTACATTTTGCGTCAATACTCAATTTAATGGTGAATGTGAATACATTATCCTTGAGATCCCACCTCATACCCAGCACTTTCACCAGATCACCGTTGTTAAATTCCTTTTTCGATAATTGAACATCTTCAGTTGGCATTTCTTGTAACAATTCCGGACAATTAGATATCCATTTTTTCAGCACCATCCCGCAGCTCTTAAAAATGTCGACAATATCCTTCTTTAAAGTTTTTAATTCCTGCACTGACCGGCAGCCTGTCATCAAATCGTCCACATAAACGTCGTGCTCTATCTTGCATGCGGCGATCGGATATTTAGTTTTATTTTCCATCGCTAATTGTTTCACTGAGCGTGTAGCCAAATATGGTGCTGCTGCTGTTCCATAAGTAACCGTGCGTAATGTGAACTGCTTAATTGGATCTTCTTCCCTAGCCCGCCAGACAATTCGTTGAAATTGTGCATCTTCATCTCTCACCAGAATTTGTCGATACAATCTGTTGCACATCGGCAGCGAAAACAAATCTAAATGTCCGGTATCTCAACAGAATTGAGTACAACGACTGCACCGTAGGTCCTACAAGTAATATGTCGTTCAATGATTTTTGAGTCGTGCTTTTGACAGATGCATCAAATACGACGCGTAACTTCTTTGAACCGGCAACTGTTTGTGTAAACACTCCATGATGCGGGGTATAATATGCTGTTCTGCCTAATTCTTCAGGCCTGATTTCCCTCATATGACCCAATTGCTCATAATCTGTCATGAACTGGCGATACAATTGAGCAAATTCGTTGTCACGGGTAAACCTTTTCTCCATGGCATTTAACCGTCTCACCGCTTGAGTGTAAGTGCTCCCTAATTCATCTGGTGGTCCCTTAAATGGCAGGTGCACCACAAATCTACCCTCTACGTTACGCTTGGTCGTCTCCATATAAATTTTCTCACACGCTTCCTCATCGCGCGAGAGTGATGAACGCTCTGGAACTCGTTCGACTTCCCATAATGCCCGCAAGAACTCATCAATCCGCTCGACCACTGATTCAACGACTGCAGCCATACCCAACATAGAAATTGTTTCAAACAGAGCCGGTGCCGGACCTGCCACAACCCAACCAAACACTGTGTTCTGCGCTATCACTTTATTGCTAATCGTCTTGATGTTACCCTCGCGTAATACGGTAAAAAAATGGTCAGCCCCCAACAATATGTCGACATCACGTGATTCATGGAAGTCTGGGTCGGCTAAGTTGATACTGATCAAATGCTGAAGTTCATTCCTATTAATCGAGTACTGTGGCAGTTTTGTTGTTATTTTCGAGAGAACAAAGGCTTCGACAAATAACTTATCAGCTGACTGTGTGCTTGCTAACACCATTTTTACAACACCTTTTGTAGACCCGGCCGCCGCTTCTCCAACACCATGAACTAAAATTCGTTGTTGTCGAATAGGCATCAAATGTCTTTTGGCAAATGCCTCTGAGATAAACGAAACCTGGGAGCCACAATCTAGCAGTAAACGAGCCTTCCCCATTGCTTCCCCATTCTGATTCAAAATGTTTACCATTGCGGTTGGGAGAATTGTGTAAAGTTTATCTTCTATCGTCCTTACGTGATAACTAGCCTCAGTTGGTTGTTCTGATTTTCCCTGATTATCTTTATCGTCACGGCTTGGTAATGCGAGATTTGAAACCGACGAACTTGATGGTTCTTTTAAATTAGCTGGGTGTAGCAAGCTATGGTGCTTTCTCGTACAATCTTTACATCTACTTTTAGCCTTACAATTGAATACCCCATGGTTTATGTTAAGGCAATTAAAGCACCTTCTTTGTGACTGAATCCACGAGTGCCGTTCACTGACAGATGTTGCAATGAATTTACTGCATTCATGTAACTTGTGACTAGCTTCTTGGCAAAATGGGCAAGTTTCCTGGATTGCGGCTACATGACCATGAACCGTAGGCCTACGATTATTATTCTGACGACTGGTTGGTTGTATGGATCTTAAATCGTCTAGCTCATCACAGCGATTTTGAAGAAATTTGAACAATAGTTCTATGGATGGATACTCCTCATCTCTCGACTCATGAGCCCATTGGGATTTTGTCTCCGGATCAAGCAAATTCAATATTAATCTTGTGATCCAAGGGTCACGTTGTTCAGCGGCTGATCCAATAGCTTTTAAACCGCGTAAAATTTCATCTGAAGTATCTAGAATTTTGCGAATACTTGCAGCAGATACCGTTTGAATTGGACGCTGCTCCAGGAAGGTCCCAATATATGAATTAACGATTTGCCTCTTGCGGCTATATCGATTACGAAGTTTGTCAACAGCTTCAAAATAGTTCGCATCAGTAATTCGGAGATGTTTCACTAACTGGCTAGCTTCACCTTCTAAATAGCCCCGCAAATGTTGAAACTTTTGCGATGGCGTGAGGTTGACCTTGTCATGGATGTTTGCACAAAAAAGGTCATAAAATGTACACCATTCCATGTAATTTCCCGAAAATGTAGGTATCGCCTTTTTTGGTAATCGAATGTCATAATGACCTTGATGTGTGGCATTCATTGTATCGTTCATAAAGTGCGTTTGTGGCTCAGTAGCCTTACGAATCCATCTTCCTAGATTACCTTCAATGGTGTAATAATTGTTTTCGAATTCGGTTGGATCCAATTCTTCATCTGAATTTGCGGCCACTATCTCCAAGTCAATCTCTTTTACCTTTGTAGCTGCATCCCGTACTTCTTGCAATCGAATTTGAACTGCTTCATAACTTGAATCATCAGGAATATTTTCTGCGAACACGTGAATCCTCTGAATTTTTGATAACAGTGAAACTCGTTGTGCCCGAAGTTGTTTTAACCGGGCAGCCATCCGTACACAATTGTAACAGCACTGATCACGATAACGGAATTACTGATTCACAAGTTCTAGAAAATTGTTAATTAACAGCATACAACAACTCGATAAAATTCACACCAACAAATACGTATATTATCCGCACTGTGGAACAGTAATAACTGATTCGCGCACTTTACGGCCCGTCGCCTTTCGATTCTCAATTTTATTTATCGTTTATGCACTGTATTTTGTATTTTAACTAATTAATTGAGTGCTTGAAATAACGGTGTTGCGTTTAATTTATATATTAAAATATTTTTTACGGCACTCAATTTGTTTTGTATCACTATGTTTTGTAATCAATCAGTAATCACTATTTGTATTAATTACAAAACCACCACGAAAACGTAAAAACGGAAAACTACGCTCTGCTACCATGTTTTGGAATCAAACAAAAAAAAATCTTTTCCCAACCAGTATTCTTTATTTCGTATTAAGATACACACAGTAATTAATTTCCGCGACTGTCTTATTTCCACGACCAATATTTTTCACCTGCTGCTTCAACCAAAACTCAAAATGAAGTGTCCATTACCACTCCCTTATTTTTCTATTATTGTTGTTTATAAATGTAAAAGTCATAATCGAAAACCCGTTTTTTAAAACCATAACAATGTTCCAGTTAATCAAGAGACAATGCAAAAAATCTCCAAGTCGATAACGTAACTAAAATCTGCATAGGCGACATTCAGGGGTTTTTCCGATTATGACGTAGGTAACCTTTTTTTATTTTTACATTAATTATTCTAAGCTTTAACAATTAATTTACAATCCAAAGGGTTCGCTTCTCTTGCACTAGGAGAAAACTTGTATTCTGCAAACATCATATTCAATAATTGCAATGTTATGAAATTTTTTCTTAGACCGAGTAGTCAATAACATATAAATAAGTAAATATTTTCGCCCGTATCACGGGCTTTTTCTACTAGTATTGTTATAAAGATTAAGAAGTTCAATTTATATACATTTATGTACTAAATTTGATTGATACAGCATATAATTGGATATACTATATATGTTTGCTGTCCATTGTAATAAACTGTTCCGAAAAACGTAGATCAACCGTATCAAAAACTGATTTTCTGTTTTACTCCATTCTTACCAAAAATAATAAAATTTTTGAAATCCTCCCGAACACAAATTTTCATGTTTCCCGAAAAACTTACAGACCCTAAATATAACGTAGTATAATAATTCAGATTGTTAATTCGCTAAACATTTAAAACAATTTATCAACACATAGAATTTCTGAATAAATAACCAAATTGTATCTTCTTTGTAACAAGGAAAATTTTTATAATCTGGCACACATTCATTTTTATTGTTATTATTTATACCAGTAACAATTTTATAGTTCCATCCAGTATGTATGTGTACTTTGTATATTATATGTATGTATATAGCTAAGTACATATCAAACTCCCAATCGATTTATTCAATAAAAGGAAACTACTACAAATAAGAATAGCACAGCAAGGACAAATTCACATTTCTGATTTATATTGCCATCATAAAACACTACTGTAATACTGTACGTATGAAAAGAAAACTAAAAATACAAAAACAAATAGTTTTCAGTTTTTTATTTTATTTCATGTAATATATAAATTTCAACATATTGGAAATAATTTTTCTTCCTATTGGGAAAACTTTTTCTTAACATTTCGTTGTTTTCTTTGCTCCTTCTTTAATAGTTGAGATTTATTAGCACAAAAAAGAAAAACGGTATTAAAATATATAAAAAAAATAAAAAAATCATAAATCGACTCTAATAAATTGTTTCTTTCTTGTGCTAAAATTTTCTTTTGTATGAGCGCTATAATAAAAATTAAACTACATACGTACGTACATTCCCGACTGAGAAATAATTAATAAAAAGTTCAAAAGGAAAAAAGAAAATTCAAGTTTGTACTCGTAAAGTACAAAAAAAAAAAATTATTTGCATTCCTGCAATTCCATGCTCTATTAATAAATATCTGGATTTCGTTCGTTTTTTGCTTTGTAATTGATTAAAAGTAAATTCAATTTGTTTGGAAAATAATTGTGTATTCGTTTGAAGTTTTTAATGATTTTCGATTAAATTTATTGTAATTTTGCAAGAAAGAATAAATTATATTATAACGTAAAAAATGCTTTGGTACTTGGATCACGAAATTCTTTTTTGTTTTTTTTTTCTCACCGTAATTTTTCTAAATTAGATTTTGAATGAATCTGCATGAAGGATTTAATGGAATCAACAAAGAGTTTTCACTTTTCCAGTTATATTGTATGTACTTATGCGAGCGATTGAAATATTTCCTAGATCAATTCTAAATAGAGTATTACAAAAGAATGTTCAGGAATGGTTTAGGAAAAACGTCACGCGCGGATGAACGGTTATGAAATATTTCATAAATAGAGAATTAAAGAAAATATACTTGTGCTTATTTGAATGTTTGTCACCGGTGTGAAGTTTTTAACACTTTTTTTAACACATTTTACGCAAGTGTACAATTATTTGATAGTGTAATTCAAGAAAAAATTGTTATATGAGAAACAAGATCCTACCATAAGCCAAATAACCAAATCTTTAGAAAATCATGATTCTACACTTTGCTAAATAACACAAATCTCAGAGATTGGCTCGCATAGCCACCATATAGGATAGAAAGAGGATACATTAGGCTTTCCAAATCTGTATGTGCTATTCCATAATTTAGGGTTGGGCTCTGATGACATATTTTCAAATATTACCAAAATGATCGAATATATGGAAAATCATGATTCTACACTTTGCTAAATATCACAAATCTCAGAGAACGAAATTGAAAAAGCGCATAATATTATCGAAAATTTGAACACGTACGGTGATCACGATTCATCAGATAGCTCCAGAGTTGCCATTCCAGTATGGGTGGCCCTGACTGGTATTGCCTCACAAAGCACACAAAGCAGGAAAGCATACGACTTGGTAGATTTTGAAAAAAATAATACAGTTATCGGAACCAAATGAACCATAATTATTAAAGAGAAAAGTGATTGCCAATTCTAATCCTGATGACCTTGACAGTGGTATACACGAAGAAATGTGGAATAAAATTTAAAATGCAGAATTCACCCAAACATTTTGGAAAACGAGTTTTAACTCGTTTTTTGCAAATGAAAGAAGAAAACCCAAGTTTAAGTTCATTAATATCAAACCCTAAAGAAGAGAATAGCTGACATATCTTACAAAATGGATATTCTTTTGTAGAAGAAAATAATAAATTTATTAAATAACTAATACGTGTGCCTTCGACGCCACAGCACAAATTTTCATTTGTTTATTCTCCGATTCCGAATATTTTTAAGGTCTGTTTCGCTCATCAAGTAATCCGTTTTTTTAAGTTTTTAAGTGATCTTGCAAATATAAATTACGATGACATTTCATTAATTTATAAAGAACGGTCTAGATTATTGGTAAATATTTACAAAAATAGTTGAGAACTTATAACCACAGTGAAGGTAGTTTGGCGTCTATTGGAGGGGGGGATCAAAGTTGAGTAGATTAATCTACCAGCTCCGTAACCTTCCAGTAGGGTGCGCATCACGTGAGCTGTTCCGGTCTTGTCATTAGGCAGCTGCGTGATGGGTACAATTGTGTAAGGGGTAACCTGTTCACAATTCGCAAGTGTACGTACTGCCCCCTCGTGGCAACCACTGGTAACTAAGGCCACTTGGCACATTTTTGGCCATTTGGCACAGGCTAGAGTACGGCGCTAAAGGAGAAAACCTTGACAAAAAACCCTAATCTAAGGTGGAACAGCATATGCCGAAAGATGAATGGCTGATAGGTTAATCAGTCCAAAATATGCAGACTCTGGATACCAGGCACCCTCCAGTTTTATTTAGCCTTCCTGTAGTAATGCTGGGTGACCTACAAGTGATTTGCAATTCCCAGCAACTCATAAGAGTAAAATCAAACGGAATACGGCAGGAGTAGGAATATACGGGAGTGGGACAACCCTCTTGAGGTCCTTGAGCTCCAATGCTACCGTCTTTCTAGCGGAACTATATGCTGTAGTAAACATCTAGGAGGGAGAGTAATAAGCCCAGATAGTATGTATCACGTACCGGGAGGCAGTATTGTCAGGTTCATTAAGAACCTGAATATTGACTGGACGGATAATTAAGCAGGGGCCAGCACAATAGATCTTCTAGGTTGCAGTGCAAAGTGGCTGATCGCCCGCATGGCCCCCCAATAATAATAATAACCACAGTGAAAGCTATAAATTTAGATGCTACATGTCATTTATTTTGGAACAAGTATTTAAATCTCCATTAACCGAAACAAGAAACTGCTTAACTACTAATATAATCCTACACCTAATTTAAGGTTAACATTTTATTTGCCCCTTGAAAATGTTTTCAATTCAATCAGTTGTCACTCACTAATTTGCAAACCTTTCGAGATTTCGAGAGCTCAAATTGTCCGATATGCCAAGGATGTAGAATGAAATATTATTTTTCAAATTACGGTAAACAATAATATTTATAACATTACAATAAGGGATATTAGTCTAAATGTTACTTTATTAACTGATAAATTTCAATTTAAAGGAATAATACATTTTGAACAGCTGAATGTAAAAAATATGCCTGGCCACTTTTGTTCATACATCAAGCGATTCACTACAAAAATGGTGAAAATTTTGCAGTCACAGTTCGCAAAACTAAAGCACTTTTTGGTCATCGTGAAGCACCTTTCCCGGCCGGCAATAGTGAAACTGGTGGAAAAATTTGAGCTGCTGTGACAAGTTAGTGATGTGAAGAATCGAAACCGTGTGCGTCGCTCAAGAACAACTAAGAATATTGCTGCTGTAGCCCGTAGTGTTGAATAAAACCCAGGTTTGTCGATTCCTTGACGATCTTTGGAATTAGACATTCCACAAACGACATTACACCGTATTTTGCATAAAGACTTAGGTCTTAAGGCTTTTAAAGTTCAGTTAACATAAGAACTCAAACCGGTCGATCACCATAATCGTCGTATCTTCGCTGATTGGGTCCTTCAAATGCATCAGTCTCTGAGATATGTGATATTTAGCAAAGTGTAGAATCATGATTTTCCATCGATCATTTTGGTAATATTTGAAAATATGTCATCAGAGCCCAACCCTAAATTATGGAATAACACATAGAGATTTGGAAAGCCTAATGTATCCTCTTTCTATGGTGATTTGGCGTCTACTGGAAGGGGGGATCAAAGTTGAGTAGAGTAATCTACCAGCTCCGTAACCTTCCGGTAGGGTGCACATTACGCGAGCTGTTCTGGTCATGTTTTAGGCAGCTGGCGTGATGGGTACAATTGTGGAAGGGGTAACCTGGTCACAATTCGCAAGTGTACGTACTGCCTCCTCGTGGCAATCACTGGTAACTGAGGCCCTTTGGTACTTTTGACCATTCGGCACAGGCTAAAGTACGGCGCTAAAGGAGAAATCCTTGATAAAAAACCCTAATCTAAGGTGGAACAGCATATGCCGATGGATGAATGGCTGAGAGATTAATCAGTCCAAAGTATGCGGACTCTGGATACCAGGCGCCCTCCAGTTTTATTTAGTCTTCCTGTGGTAAAGCTGGGTGTCCCATAGGCGACTTTCTTTTCCCAGCAACTCGTGGGAACAAAATGTTTAAACATAGTGAAAATAATAAGGATGATGACGCTCCTAAAGCATCATGCACCAGCGATAGTTCCGCGGTGGTGTTCGAGGACCTCGGCCCTCTTTCCTTGTGGGACTCTCGATGAGTGGTCTATCGGATGGGGAGCTCCGTTCGGGGATTGAGAAATTAGTTCTCAACTCCGACATGGACACCTCAGGCGATGAGACCTCGGCCCCCGTAAGTGGGGGTATCGCCTCTGTGAAAGCAGGGGGGAGCAAAGTCGTCGGGGAGGACCCGAAAGGAACTGTCAGCAGCACTGACAAACCTTCCGCGGCTCTTCGCGTGAAAATGTGTGGGGCCGCGAAGAAGCGGTACAGGAGGCTTCTTGCTCAGGGCAAACCGCCCGGAGTCAGCTTAAGACTGTCCAGGAGGGCATCCTGGATAAGGTGCTAGAGCAAGAGGCCAAGGAGCTTAAACCTAAGTTCCTTGGCAGTCAGCTTCGGCCTGGTTGGCTGGTACTAACCTGTGCTGACCGGGCCACTGTTCATTGGCTCAGGGAGGCCATAGGCAGTATCAAACCATGGGAGGGTGCGCAGCTGATCGTGGCCGAGGCGGAAAATCTGCCTCGAGCCAGGATATTGTTTGGCACTTTCCCAAACAGTGCTGAATTGCCCACGGAGAAGCTTTTTGGTTTTATAAAAATCCAAAATGAGGGCATGCAGGCGATCAACTAGAGAGTGATCAGGAGGGAGGCGAAAGGCTCTTCGGCCTTTTTCACGTTCTCTATGGACCACTCTTCAGTTGAGCAGCTCAGGCGGGTTGGCTTTAAGGTCAACTATAAGTTTGGGACTGTACAATTGCATCCCAAGGGTGGTCAGAGCGGAGCTAAACCGGCTTCTGTCGGCGGGACCCAAGTGGTGAAGCCTGTAGAAGCTACGGTAGCGGCACCTGTAGCGAAGACCACCGACCGCCCTCTCCAGGAGACAGGTGAGGAGAAGGCGGGAAAAGGAGAGGAAGGCGTCAGGTGTTCCGCGGGGGAAGGCCCCACAAGGGCTCCCCCCGTGCAAGCCACTGGTTAGGCTTGGGGGCTCTCAGGCAGCGGGGGCCAGCAGAACGGCGATGGAGGACACTGGGCAGCCATCGGCCGGACAAAAAAAGCATGCGGGTGGTGGCGGTGCTGAAAAGGAGGCTGATCAGGGCCTTCAGAAGGGGCCTTCGGTAAATTGAAGACACACATCGCCTGTGTTGGCCAGTTCGCAAATTCGTGTTGGCCAGTTCGCAAATTAATTTTATTCCCATTTCAGAGTTCATCTCCAGGGACTTGGTTGCAGTAATGGTGGAGGTTCTGGGAGAAAGAGGCAAACAGGAGGCTATAATGGCCTCCGCCTACTTTCCTGGAGACTCAGAGTTAATACCTCCACTTGACGTTAGGCGGCTCATAGCTCATTGCAAACGCAATGGGTTGGCCTACCTGATAGGATGCGATGCAAACGCGCACCACACGGTGTGGGGTAGCACCGACATCAATAACAGGGGTGAGTACCTTTTAGAATTTCTGATCTAAAATAATGTAGACATTGTCAATAGGGGAAGGAAACCTACTTTTATAAATTCGATTAGGCAAGAGGTCCTAGATCTGACACTTGCTAGTCCGCATTTTAGTGACTTAGTCAAAAATTGGCATGTGTCTGAAGAGGCCTCATTATCGGATCACTTGCACATCAGATTCGATTTGGCGGCTGAGACCATGCAGCGGCAGGAAATCAGAATTCCAAAACTGACCGACTGTGACTCTTATAGAGTCTCACTCGAATCAGAAATGCCCTCGGTTGTGGGGAACATAGAGTCTCCAGAGGGTTTGGAGATCTGTTCAAACCAGCTGCATAATTCTATACACTTGGATTACGAGAACAGCTGCCCAGTTAAGCGAAGAGAGTCCACAAAGATGGTCCCTTGGTGGAACGGGACGCTGGGTAAACAGAGAAAAAAATCGAGAAGATTATTCAACAAGGCTAAACGCACCGGTGAATGGGGCGAGTATAAGATGGCATTGACGGAATATAATCTCGAACTAAGGAGATCCAAAAGGGCTACCTGGAGGAATTTCTGTGAAGGAATCAATGAATTGCCCTCTGCAGCTCGTCTCCAGAAAGTCCTTTCCAGGGATCATTCAAATGGTTTAGGACTTCTCCAGAAGCAAGATGGGGGGTTCATTGAAAACCGGAAGGAAACCTTAGAGGTACTGTTAGAGACCCACTTTCCGGATTCAGTAGTGGTAGGAGCCCAAGAGGACTCGCATGATCCTTCAAGTGAGGTGGCCTATGCGCCTCACAGTAGGATCTGGAGTCTCTCTGGGAAAATTTTCACACCCAGCAAGGTGCGATGGGCTATTGGGTCTTTCAAATCCGCTGGAGGGGATGGTATCTTTCCAGCTTTACTTCAAAAAGGTATTGAGGAAATACTCCCCAGCTTGATCCAGATGTTTCGGGCAAGTTATGCTTTTAACTATATTCCGAAACTGTGGAGAAAAGTAAATGTGGTCTTTATACCAAAGGGCGGGGGTCGTCCAGACACCCAGGCCAGGGCATATCGACCAATTAGCCTCACATCGTTTCTTTTGAAGACGATGGAAAAAATCCTGGACTATCAAATAAGAAGTGAGGTCCTTGGAAAGAATCCGCTGCATCGGGACCAGTTTACGTATCAAACAGGTAAATCCACGGTTATGGCCCTTAGCGAGCTAGTCTTGAGGATTGAAAAAGCAGTGACGTATAAAGTAATTGCCCTTTGTGCCTTTGTGGACATTGAGGGGGCGTTTGATAATACCTCCTATGGATCTATAGAGAGGGCAGCAATGGGAAAAAGGGTTCCACTTTCTACAATTAGGTGGATCCGTTCCATGCTGGAACATCGTGAGATTACTGCCAGACTAGGTGGCGAATCAGTAACCATCAAGGCCGTAAAGGGCTGTCCCCAAGGAGGCGTACTATCTCATCTTTTGTGGTCATTGGTTATTGACAGACTACTGGTCCTTCTGAGTAGCCATGGGTTTGATGTCCAGGGCTATGCGAATGATGTGGCTATCATAATCAGAGGCAAGTTTGATGAGGTCATTTCTGATCGCATGCAAAATGCACTCAATATAATATGGCAGTGGTGTTACCAGGAAGGACTCAGTGTCAATCCAAGCAAAACTGTCATTGTTCGTTTTACGAGGAGGAGAAAGCTTGCGCGTACAGCTCCCTCGTTAAACGGTACTACTGTGCCTTTTTCCAGCGAGGTTAAATATCTAGGGGTTATCCTAGATCAAAGACTGAACTGGAACCAACATTTGTTCACAGTTCAAAATAGAGCCATCAAGGCTCTCTGGGCCTGTCAAAGACTCTATGGGCGTACTTAGGGACTACAACCAAAAATGATCTACTGTTCATTTCTTACAATCATTAGGCCTATGGTCACCTACGCATCGGTTGTATGGTGGCCTAAAACTGAGCAGAAGACAACGCAAACCTTATTGAATAAGGTTCAGCGTGTAGCCTGCATCGGTGTTACGGGCTCAATGAAGTCATGTCCAACCGCGGGGGTGGAGACACTTCTAGGACTAGCACCGTTACACCTGCATATAAAAAGGATGTTGCAATTATGGCCCTGAAAATGCAGGCGGAAGGAAATATTAAACCAGGCAATATGGTGGGTCATCTGGAAATACTTAAGGAATTTCAGACAGACCCTACCATAGGAATGCCTTCCAACTGTATGCCAGCTAAACTGGACTTCCACAAACCATTCTGTGTTAGGCTACCTGACCGGGATGTGTGGAGGGCAGGTGGACCATCATTTGAGCTAGGGTCGATGGCATGGTTTACAGATGGATCAAAAACGGAAGATGGGGCGGGGATAGGAATACACGGGAGTGGCACTACCCTCTCGAAGTCCTTGGGTACCAATGCTACCGTTTTTCAAGCAGAAGCACATGCTATAGAACTTTGCGCTAGGATAGGCATAGCAAAAGGCCTAAACGATGCAAAGATTTATATTGTATCAGACAGCCAATCAGCCTTAAAAGCTCTTAGGCCTTGTACCGTTGAGTCAAGGCTGGTATGGGATTGTCTGAAGGTTATTAAACATCTGGCAGGCTCAAATAAGGTAACACTTATGTGGGTGCCAGGTCATACTGGAATCGAAGGAAACGAGGCAGCTGATGGCCTCACCCGTGAGGGTTCTGGCTCTCCATTTATTGGACCAGAACCCTTCTGCGGTGTCACTAAGGGACACCTTAGAGCAGCGGTAAAACGCTGGGAGGATGTTCAAAAGTCCTCCTACTGGCGCAGAATTCCAGGTTTACGGCAGGCGAAGAAATGTATATCACCTTCGTCTGTCAGGGTTAAGGAGTGTCTTGAACTTAGGAAACCTGAGTTGAGGCTGCTTACTGGCTTCCTCACAGGTCATGTCCCCTTAAGGTATCACCTTAAGAAGATGGGCCTAAGTACGACAGATGGATGCCGCTTCTGCGGTCTGGAAGCGGAACATGTTCTGTGCCATTGCCCAGCCATTTCCCAGCAAAGACTGCAACATCTAGGAGGGAGAACAATGAGCCCGGATAGTATGTATCTTGTACCGGCCACTAGTATTGTCAGATTCATTAAGAGCCTGAATATTGACTGGACGGATAATTAAGTAGGGTCCAGCACAATAGATCTTTTAGGTCGCGGTGCGAGGTGGCTTATCGCCCACATGGCCCTCCAGTAAATAATAATAATAATCCTCTTTCTATTCTATATGGTTCCTATGCGAGTCAATCTCTGAGATTTGTGTTATTTAGCAAAGTGAAAAATCATGATTTGCTAATGATTTGGTTATTTGGCTTATGGTAGGATTTTGTTTCTCAAATAATAATTTTTTCTACAATTACACTATCAAACAATTGTACACTTACGTGAAATGTGTTAAAAAATCTGTTAAAAGGAATCGTTAAAAATTTTGTTTAATAACTTGAATTACACTGTCAAAGAAATGTAGGAACACTTGCGTAAAATGTGTTAAAAAAAAAGTGTTAAAAACTTCACACTGGTCTGTTTGTCTACGCATAGGAAAGCCTTTTAAGTATTTAGTGAATTTTTTAGTGAAATGAATTGAAAATATTTTAAAGTCTCATCAATGCTATCTTGAGTAAGTAATAATCTATTATAAATATTTTTTGATAAGGGGTGGTTTTAGGTCAGTTGTGGTAACTTTCCTCTTAACATTTTTTTAAGAACATTGTCTGTTACGATTGGAGGCAACGAGCTAAAAAAGCCTTTGCCAAACCAAAGAGTTGCTTGTACCAATTATTGTGATTGACGTACATCTATTTGTATGTTTTTAAATAATGATACAACATCGACTAGTGCTTTATTTTCATTTGGCTATGTTGAGTATTTCTTTAAATTCAAAAGAATTCTTGATACTGAACACTATAGTAGGTCTGAGCTGGATTCCTATATTATGGACTTTTGGAAGGCCATAAATATATCACGCGAGAGTGGATACCATTTTGAGAGATCTTCTGTTGTTTGTTACTGTTGTAATTACATTCGCTTTACATATTTAGTTGGTCAATCAACTTAGTAAATTTTTTGTTTATTAACCCTGGCTGAGATAAATATAACTCTTTACCAATTTTCGTTAATTTTTATTTTATTTTTTATTTTTATTAAATTGCGTTAATGCGTTATTAGTAGATGTTCTAATGTCATTAACATTATATCTTCATTAGAGTATTACCTCAGGATATTTTCTACGTCAGCTAATATGTCTATTGCATCTATGGTTCCGTGTGTTATTGGTAAATTAAATTGGGGGCCGTAACATATCAGCATCAAAAAATCCGTAGCTATTTGAAAGTGAGTAAAGTTAGCTACATCAGAGTAATCCACGGTAAGGTATAAATTATTTTGTTGTTTGGTAAGTCTCATGAATTAAGAGTTTAACGTATTCGACATTAAACGAGTTTAACCTTAAAATCACTTACTTGATTTTTAAGGTACAATCGTACATATACAAATTTTAATTTCTGGATCTAACATTTTTTCAGCTCCTTCGTTCTTTGGTTGTTTCTTTGAAACGGGTAACGTCGAATCTCGGTTGATCGAAAACATTTTGCTTTGTCCATGATGAATTTTGGTACAATACTTTCGTATTTGCATTTTAATAAAAACGATTTACGTTCTTTGGCCACAGATAACTTTTTGGTGAATGAGAGTACATAGTCTTAATATTGTAGTTCTATCAGAGAAATTTTGGAGTATTATGTACAACATTTCTTGTAGTTGCTATACATTTTTATATAATTTTATTAACACATTTCTTAGGCGGTAATATTTTTTGCTTATTATAGCTATAAACAAAGCTGGCATGTAATATACTTGTGAAAACAAATTAGTTTTTCTACGATGGTGCAGTAACCTATGCTTGAATGATGAATTTTGAATTTAAATTATTTAAGAAAAGGATGCTTTGCACAAATCGTGTTGCGATTTGTGATGAAAACCCAAATGTTTCAATTATATTGTGAATTTTTTAGTTATTAGTTTTGATGATCCGTACAAGTTTGTTATTTTCAATGTTGTTGATTATTTATAAATATTACAGGACTATTGTATAACTCATGTGAAAAAGTTTAATTGCAATACTCAAGTGATTGCAGCCCTCGCTATCGCTTAGGCTGCAAATTTCACTTTAGTATTGCAATGAGGCGTTTTCTTCACTTGTTATACAATATAATATTCTCATCTTTTTTGATTATGCAATCAAATTAATTGCAATTCAATAATTTTATTGCTTTTTGATAAACACTTTTAATTATTAATGTAATATAAAAATCTTTTAGAACCCTATTTTGTTCAAGCTTACTGAATTTTATCAAAATCAGGTAAATATACCCAGCCTAAGTTCCATCATTCAATCCTGTTTTTTTTTTGTTTTTTGAGCAAAATTTGCATTTTTATTCCAATTCCGATTCCAGTTACCAAAGTATGACTACAAATGAATGAAAATGAGAAATCGATGGTGTTTAACTCGAAAAATAAAATCCTCCCACTAAAAAAGCAACATGAATTTTACAAATTTTGATTTACCAATCATTTGTGAATGAAATTGGGGAAAATTCATTCCGCTTTTTAAGAAAGTGGGAAAATGGTTAGTCGATAACTAATTGCAAACAAAAAAATTTCATTTTTTGTAATTGTACAGTTTTATTGTTTCTTTATTTGTATTCTTTATTTTAATTTTTACTTGTTGTTGCTTGATTTATGCGGTAGTCTGACATAAAAATAAATAAAATATGTATTAAGTACTTTTCATAGCAGGCGTTTGCCTCAGAATTATTGATTGGCTCTTAAGCAGCCATTACACGGTCAATAATAATGTCATTACCTTCTGATAATGACAGTATTATTGATCGTGTAACTTGAAGTATTGACGAATGATGGTCGGTAATGATGAAAATCCGGATTTTCTGATTTTGAGACATCAATACCGTTGAGTGGTGGGGATACTGTCACTATTAATGATAGTGTAGGGTTCGCGTCATTATTATCGTGTATTATTCCTCTTCTTTAGTTCTACCGTGTTAAGAATTTGAGGTTAATGTGTCAAATTAAATAAATTTCTCTAACAAATTACATACTAGTAAACATACATAGTTTTAATTAAATATAAAGAGTTTAAATATATTATTATTATATTACAAATATAATATTAGAATATTTATTATATTACTATTATTAAAATTAGAATATTATTATATTACAAATATTAAAATCATCAAAAATCAAAATGGATGATGACATGTATTGTGTTATAGAGGATAATGAGTTGAGTGTGGATTTCTCCGACTGTGGGGAGATAATTAGCGAAGATACCCAGTGTAGTGAAGATCATACCAAGGTTCTTCGGGATTTCATAGAGCTGTATGAAACACTACCAGAGTTGTGGAACCCAACCAATCCTGGTTATGTGAGAAAAGATAAGAGAAATAATGCATTGGATAAACTTCTACCAACATTTCGCAAAATCAAGGCTGGTGGTAACCGAATAGATGTCCGGCGGAAAATAAATACACTTCGATCAAATTACAGAAAGGAATTGAAGAAAATAGTGGATTCGAAGAGATCGGGTAAAGGTCATGATGAAGTGTATCAACCAACCTCATGGGTGTTTTATTCTCTCCAGTTTCTAGACAAATTTGAAAAGCCAGTTAATACAAAAATTCAGCAAACATATGAGGTCACTATTAATAAAATTCAAAAATGAAATCGTTTAATAATATAAATTTATTTTATTTTCAGGTTTCTGAAAGTGATAGTATCAAGGGTGAAATTCACATGGGGCAACGTCCAATACCCACTATGTCTCCTACTGTATCCCGTTCAAATATAATGTCACCGCCACCACCGCAACTTGATAAACGTCGAAAAAGCCACACGACAAAACAAAATGAATTGTTACAGAAGGCGTGTGAATTTTTGGATAGTTCGACATCGGGGAAGAACAATGTTCCAACAATTGCCATAGCTTGGGGTGAGGCGCTCACAACATTGGATCCTCGGCAACGAATGTTTGCTGAGAAAGCAATAGGAGACATTATTTTTGAGGCACGGCAGGGAAACCTTTATAAAGATTCAGTTAAAATAAATGAGGAACCATGGCCGGTTAGATCACAAACCACCATCTCAAATTCATCATCAACCTCTTCTCTTCTCCCCAACTGTTCTCCTCAACCTCCTTCAGATGAACAAACACAGAGCACAATTTCTGGATTTTTTTCAAATTTTGTACCCGAGTAAAATAAATTAGAGTAAATAAATAATAAATAAGAATAATAAGAATAATTAATAAGAATAAATAAATATGAATTTTTAATATGTTTCGTATATTTTATTTTAGTAATAATTTTTATATTTTATAAATTTCATATATCAATCAACAGAGCGTTACTATTCCAATTTGCCTTCATTGTTGTAATAAGCACATAATTTATCTCTGTTTTGTTTAGCATCTGATGTACTATTGCTGCTTAAAGTACTTTGGACATCAACAAAGTTATAGTTATTTGTACTTTCTTCATTTGATGCAAAGTATAATTGTGTATCTTCTTTTGCGAGAAAGTTGTGCAAATAGCAACATTCCATGGTAATAATTTCGGACTTTTGAGGTTCAAGGCTAATTGGTTTTTGTAGTACTCCGAATCTGGACGCCAATATACCGAAAGTGTTTTCCACAACTACTCGTGCTCTTGATAGTCGTTTATTAAACTCATATCGATCTTTATCTAAAGATTTCTGTGAGTATGGTTTCAGCAAGTTAACATTTAATGCAAATGCCTCGTCCGCGACGAACGCATAAGGATATTTTTCGTTAGTATTTGGTAACGAACGAGGCTTTGGTAAATTTAATGCTCCTTAGTGCATCAGTTCCCCAAATTTCGAGTAGTACATAACTCCTCCATCAAATATTCGTCCATTCATTCCGACGTCTACCATTACAAACTGTTTTTTTGCATTTACAATAGCCAATAGTACAATGCTATAAAAACCTTTGTAATTGTAGTACAACGAACCGGAATTGGATGGTTTTTAATGGCAATGTGCTTGCCGTCGATTGACCCTAAGGTATTATAAAACTGATGCAATTTGCCAAAATCATCGGCAATTTCACCCCATTCGTCAGAAGTTGTGGGAAACTAAATATAAAAAAACAAATTTAAAATGAAATAATAGGTATTTCTATTTTTACAATCGAGCACTTACTTTTATATAATCTCGCAATACGTATATGAGCACTTCACATGTTTCAATAATAGCATTGCTTATTGAAGCAGGTGACATGATAGCGGAGAATTTTAGATCTTCAAAATTCCTCCCAGTCGCTAAGTATCTAAGTGTTAATGCGAACCTTTCATTCGCTGGGATGCTCTCCCTCATATTCGTATCCTGCCTTACAATAAACGGTTTCACCATTCGCAGCAATTGTACAAATGTTTCATCGCACATTCGAAAATAATTCATAAAATCGGCTGCTTCAGTTGCACCAATTTCTTTTAAGAGCGCTACATGTGAATACTTTTTACGTTTTTGTAGCCAACCCTTCATCCAGCGTGAGCGCCGAACATTTTTTTTTTATGGATAAAGCCAAAATTATAGCAATACAAGCTTTTTCCTGAGAATCCATTTTGTATACTTTCACTTTAATGTCACTTTAATTTCTTACTTATTCACTGAGAAATACGCAGTAATGATGATAATACTGATGTGTAGGAATGATCGTGCAATGCTGCAAATGACTAAAGAGAGTATTGACGCAGATAATGACAATACTGGTATTGACATTATTATTGACCGTGTAATGGGCGCTTTAGGCACAATTCATACCACTGGCATAGACTTGTTCAGTTGCTATTAAATAATTTGTGTTATTTTATTTTACACAAGAATTATAGCAAAATCTAAATTATTATTGAATTTGTAATTTACGTAAGATCAAGATTCTTGTGTAAATATAAAACAGACAAGTCAATTATGTAATTTTTATGTTATGTTGACAACACTCTTGGCTTTATACAATTTTAATATGTTGGAGTCTCATGTGGTACGTAAAACCAACATATTATGATTTTTATTAAAACATCAGTTAAAAATAAATTATTTTATATCAAACTGAAGTTATTTCTGCAAAATTAATCGTTTTTAATCAAATAAAACTAATTTACGTAATTTAAAAACTACACAAAGAATTTTCATTTTTTAACCTTAAAGTCGAGGCCTATATTATGAAAAGTAAAGTTATTATTAAGGACTGATACTTTGTGTTAATTTTCTGTTTCAATTATTTTGACAAAAGCCCCCATAATACATTTTACTTCAGTCTAAAAAGCCCAAAATATTGAAATCCTGTGAAAAATGACAAAAAATTTTATTGGTCTAAAACCACTTTTCTCGACGTTTTGAAAGTCCCTTAGTCTAAAAAAGCAAAAAAAAAAAAAACTGTCCGTCCGTGTCTGGATTTCTGGATATCTGTATGTCTGTACCCATGGTATCTCGAGAACGGCTTATTCGACTTACCTATTTCTTAACTGATTTTAGTGAAATTTGACTTCGGCAATCGAAATGGGATTGTAAAATGATTTTTGGATAATATTCTGGAATATGGCCAAGTATAGGGAAGCTTGCCTATTTTTCAACCGAGTTATGGAATATAGCCAAGTATAAAAACTTGTCTATTTCTAAACGGATTATGATAAAATTTAACATGTGCATTGGAAATGGGTTTTTAGAATGATTTTTGGATGAAATTCTGGAATGTGGCCAATGGATGGAACTTGCATAATTATCAACAGATTATGATAAAATTCGACATGTGCGTTGGAAATGGGATTCTAAAATGATTTAAATTCTGGAATATGGCCAAGTATGATGGAACTTGCCTATTTCTCAATCGATTATAGTGAAATTTGACATATGCATTGGAAATATGATTCTACACTTCTATTCTATGGAACTTGCCTATTTTTAATCAATTATGACGAAATGTTGCTTACACATTGGAAATGGGATTCTGAAATGATTTTTAGATGAAGTTCTGGAATATGGCCAAACATGATAGAATTTATTTATTTTTCAACCGATTAATTCTGGAATTTGTCCAATTAGGATAGGACTTATCTTAACGGATTTTATATGATATTGTTAATTCCAAAACTCTACAATACCGTTACTAGTTTTATTACTGCGGCTCGTGTCCGCCATACACTATATTTGTCTATATTTACCGCTCTAACCGCAAATACTCAGAAAACATAACCCAAAGTTTAAATTGAAGGATTGACAAGCAAAGTTTCTAACTGAAATTGTTTAATGGAGTTAGTATTGATTATTTAGCAATTGAAATAGTACGTTTACGCTGTCTCAAAGGAACCTCAAGAGCAGCATGATTCACAGAAACTTAAACAGACAACTTTGTAGAAGCCATATTGACATATTTCTCAAAACCTCGTCTAAAAATAATTGTTGGGTCACATTTCGTTCGTTGGAAACGTCAAAAATCATCATATTCGGTTAGAAATAGCTAAATTTTATTCTTATTAACCATATTCCAGAACTTTATCTAAATATGTTTCTAGAATCCCATTTCCAATGCACATGTAAAGTTTCATTATAATCGGTTAAGGAATAGCCAAGTTCCGTCCTAATTAGCTATTTTCCAAAACCTTATCCAAAAATTATTTTTGTCAGAGCCAATTTTGATGTATTTATCAAAATGAAAGTTCGAAAAATATATTTTAGAGATAATTTAATTTTAATATTTCAATATAGCCTTCTTGTATATTGTTGTTATAGATATGTATAAAACTTTTATATAAACATTTTCTAATATTTTTGCTTTTTTCATTGAAAAACCTGAAGGTAAAAAACACCATTATAACTATGGATTCCTATGGAAATCAGTGAAAAGTTATACCAATAAAAAAGTTTCTAAAAAATACGTCAATATGATTATGGCTCTATACTCTATAGAAGGCTCTGGTTTAGGTCGTCGCCTAAAAGTGGGCAAGTAAATATTTTTGTTATTTTTCCTATTTTTCCCGCAAAAATGGGTTCACACAATTATTTCACATTTTTTAAAATATTTCTTATAGAAAATATCACAGCGCATCTTTTCCTACATTTAACTTAATATCTAGCCTATCTAGGTTTCGAGCTAGCTGCAGGTAAAGTGAAAAAATGTTAGGCATTTTCCCAATAATTTTCAACTTTGGTTAACTTTATCGCGGTTCACTCAATCACCACTACAATATAACATCTATTGTACATCACAAGTCTGCTGGACATATCGCTCGTGGTAATATCCGCCAAATTATTTTTTAGTGACATACAATACAGTGGTAAAAAATAAAAAAAGTTTGTTAAAATAATAAATTATTTTAATCATAAAAATAAATAAACATAAATAAAAAAATTTTAAACTACATTAAATGGTGTATACAATACACAATTATTTACTAGTGTCTTCTACAATTTTCATATAAAAACAATAAATCCGGTAACACCGGTAATGTTTTGTGTCATTTGCTTGAAACTGCTCATCAATATTGTTTCTAGTATGGAAGTAATGCTTGTTATTCTCAATATTGGCATTTTACAACTTGCTGTAGTTTTTTTAACATAGTGTGTTTAGGTCGTTCCTGAAGCCCTAACAAAAATTATATTTGTCACAGTCGCGCCTAATTATAAAAATTAGTATCATCAAATTAATTTTATAAAAATGTTTATCAAACATAATGCTACAGCATTACAAGTAAGACGTCCTTGCAGTATCAAGTATTAATTTCTTAAAGTGGCAAACAAGACGTGAATTTTGTTATGTTCTCACGCATTATATTAAAACCCATGGTAATACAAAAAATACAAACCCAGTATTATGTAGAAAACCCAATTAAATTTCCATATAATCGTAATGTTAACTTGCCGACTTGAATACACATAATACTTATAACAGAAATACATGAAATTTCACATTTCCTAAACCTAACTTGTCATGATATATTTCCTTTTTTTTATAACTACTCGTATAATAGTATCTAAGACTATAAATTTTTCGAATGTGACACATTTAAGCTATTTATAGAGTTGATATTTAATACAGGGTAGGATCTGAAAATCAAACTAAACTAAATACATAACAATTTTTTTTTTAAATATAAAAATTATTTTCAAATAATAAAACAAACTGAAAGTACTTGATTTTGGTAATTGCATCTAAAAACTTAGTTTATTATTATTTAAATCTATGGATATTTGGGCTGGGTATCACCTCAGGTGGAGGGAATTTGACGTAACGCGGTAACTTCCTTTAAAATAAAAATAAATTCGCCACCCTGTGAATTACTAAATATTTAAAAGCGAAAAATGTTCGTCTGTTTGTTATTGTAATTTTTACAAAAAAGTCAAAACTATATTTAATAAGTGTATTAAGTATTTCTCAAGAGCGTTAATGAAAAAATGTTTTGTAATAGTCATGTAATTTTTGCCTTTTATCATTTTGTTTTTGTTCAAGCAAAAACTTTAAATATTTAATTTTGAAAACTTGGAAGAATTTAAATGGTATATAGCTGTAGCTTTTTATATAAACAGTAATACAAAGTTTCTTTTTTCAATGTGATGATAACAAAAAATATCTTTTACTTTTGAAATGTTAATGATGTATCAACAATTATACGGAAAAACATTCTTGATTAGGGTAACCAAATGATATTTATATACCTATTTCCTTGTAGATGTAGAAGTGCAGCTATAATTTTACTACATAATCCCTGATGTTCGGTGGCTGAGCTATTTTAGAAAAGAGAAATACCTAACACCTATGCTGCCGCACTTAGCATGTTTTACATAACTACATTTTTGGTCAAATTGAGTTAATGATGCAAATCGATACCTATTAATATTATTTATGTTATAAATTAATAAATTTACTGAAAATGTAATTAATTAAGACGTGATTAAATAAAATAAATTTCCTTCTAATGGAAAAAGTTAGCATGTAAGAAATAACAATGACTTAACTACTCTATTTTAAACATAAATACCTTATTTACTCTACAAATAAGGTACTTTTGCTTCAAATATGTTAGTTAAGTCAAATTTGTTTAGTTACATTAAATGAAATTTCACTTAAGGTAATTTTTATATTCCAGTGAAAATGACTTATTTGTAATTATTAAAATGACGATTTAATCAAAATTAACTTAAATACTAGAATTTTCACCTTATCTTAATAAAAAGTAAAATGTTTTTAAAAAAAAACACATCAACTGTGACACACTTTAACTGTAAAAAACGACAACTTCGTAAACTAATTAAATTACGAATTTATTTATTATATTAAATAATTATAATTATTTATAATATTACACATGCAAAATATAAATATTATTGCTCTTTATGTAGAAATAAATAGGTAATTCCCCTTATTCCGTTTTTGCGTCTATCTTTTCATTTCCATTTCAATTTTCAGTAAGATTTGTGATGTTTTGTTGAGGGGTTTAGACAAAAAATTAGAGAAAAATAAATGTTTCTGTTTTAAAACGACAATTAAAAATTAATTAGTGCAAATTTTAATAAAAATTAATAAGTGCAAAATTACTGTGTTTCTACATTTAACGATTATTATATAATATAATTATTATTAAATACCGTATATAATAATTATTATGGACACGATAGATTTGCTATTCGCTGAGTATGAGGAAAACGAGAACGACTGCCAAATCGTTGAGTCCGATGCGGCAGTTATTATAGTTTCAAGTTGCAGTAGTGAGAGATCAACCAATAACCATGATTATGAAAATGTTGCTAAAACTCCGATAATGATTAAAATTGAAAAAAATTGCATTGGTACAAATTATAATGTAAACTATCAGAGCGATAGTCCGCCATTATTTGATTCTGAGGATAATTCTATTTTTCCATCCAAAGTTAATAACGACGATTTACTTGAATGACCAACAGCAAGTAATGTAGTGGGACATTATGATTCATATCAAATTGAGAACGATGATTTACTTCAATCACCAACATCAAGTAATATAGAATCCAATGATTCATATCAAATTGAATATTTAGAAGACGAAGAAAATCAAGTTCGAAACCAGAATAGCTTTATAGAAGTATCATATTCTTCAAACGACTCAAATGGTAAGTGATAAGATTAGTTGAATATTTTTATACTTTAGATTTTATTTGTTACTAATTATTATTTGTTTATCATTAGATATAAACAAGATAGACACATCCTTAACTAAAGCGGGTAATCCACGACAAAGAAGAAAGTTCGTTTTAAAAAAAAGCGAAAGGGTTAACAAATTAAAAACCAAAAGAAGAAATCTTCACCAACTAAAGCCACCATGCGCATCATCTAGCAAAAAACTATGCAGTACTAAAATTTCGAACATCGGTCGTCAAAAAATAAACCTTATGTTTTGGAAAATGACGTGGTGTGAGCAAGGGAATTTTATAAAAAATATGACATCTATAAGAACCTTGTAGCAACAAAAACAGTTAATTCATGTAAAAGACAATATACATTAAAATATTTACTGCATAACGAGCAAGAAGAAGTACAAGATGTGTGTCAAACTTTTTTTTTGGCCACTCTTGGTTATAATAAAAACAACAACACCATTCTAAAACGCATCCAGTGTGAGAAAAACGTACCTACTGTAGAAAATAGAGGGAAATATTCCAGAGACGTTGCATATAAAGATATAATTAGAAAGCATATTGAGTCTTTCAATCCGACCATCTCACACTACCGCCGTGAGCACTCGCCGAATAAAAAGTATTTGCCCTCGGATGTGACGATTACGTTAATGTACAATTCATTTAACGAAACATACCCAACAATTATATGTTCTTACGACACATACAGGAATTCAGTCAAAGAGCTTAATATTAGTTTTACGGCCTTAGGAAATGAGGAGTGTGAAACATGTACAATTTACAATAACATAAAATCAGAACACCAAAATTGTGATTCAGCATGTGAAATTTGTACAGATTATAATTTCCATAAAACTCGATCATTTAAAAGCCGACAAGCTTATGACCTGTGTAAAGATATTCCTTGCTTATCTGTTGATTTGCAAAAAGTTATCATGCTACCGCGTATGGAAATGAGTGGTGTTCAATGAAAGTTTTGTGCCTACAGGAAAATGGAGTAAAACTAAACAACCGATGGCTATAATTTGGCATGAGGCAAGATCTGGTCGCAAAAAGGAAGACATTATTTCCGCCTTTAATAAATTTTTCAAATACTACCGTGATGTTAAACAAATTGTGTTGTGGCTTGACAACTGCGCGGCACAAAATAAAAATTGGACCTTTTTCTCGTTTTTAATAACCATCATAAACTCAAATCATATTAATGCTGAAGAGATTGAGCTAAACTATTTTGAATCGGGGCATACATTTATGTCGGCGGATAGTTTCCACCACCAAGTGGAACTAAGCTTAAAACACCAAAAAAAAAACATATGATTTTAACGATTTTCACGAGGCGGTTAAAAAATCGAGTAAAGGCAATTGCATTGTAGAGGTTATGACTGAGAATGACTTTTATCTTTGGCCAGATAATTCGTCGCAAGCAAAACTAAAAAAAAAACCCCGGCCATATCTTAAGGATATGGTGAGGGTAAAATTCAAACGACACCAACGTAATTTATTTTATTCTACAGAATATGACCAGGATGATTTTATTGAGCTGTCTTTCTTAAAAACCTCCATAGAAAACAATGTTTTAGTGCTACCGGAAAAAAGGCAACGTTCTAAAGGAGTTACTGCAAAGCACCATGAACAAATAACTAAAGAAATAGTTCCATTATTGCCAAAAAACCGGCATACTTTTTGGCAAAATCTTTCTATTACCGACCCGCTAGAAGTCAATGATAACCCGTAAATTATTTTTTATTTATTTTTAAATTTTTTTTTTGATTTTTTTCTGATTTATTTTTAATTTTAAATGAAAAGTGGATTTTATTATTGTGATGATGAATTTTTTAAAAATTTAATAAAACAAATACAAATTAAAATTATGGTTTTATTACAACCGTACATAAAAATTATCGAAGAATTAATATGAAACAGTTAAGGTTTATTTGTACAGTTAACCTATTTTTTATTTCGATTGGTAACTAAACATAAATGCATTAAATGGCAGATAAGGTAAAAATGCATCCTATTGAAAAATAAAAATCACTTAAGTTATATAATTTAAGTGACTTAATGATTAATAAGTCATTTTTGATTAGTATGGGTCTAATTGTCATATTTACATTTTAATGCATAAAACTATTTCTTCGTTTTCGAATAAAATTAATGTAGTTTATTAATTCTTTGTATCACAAATTCATTAATTATAATGCAACAATACAAAATACGTTTTCATAAATCAATAATAGTGTTTTATTTTGGTTTTATGATCAAAAATTATTTCAAAATTTTAACATCGATTTTCTCAAAACTCAATTTTTGTAGTTATGTAAAACATGTTTTGTACGGCAGTATGTATATGTCATACCGGCCAACGAGTCAAATTACCACGTTTTTTTTTTAATTTAATAGTTTATGGTAAAATTTTATAGAATAATTTTGACAACAACCGACCGACTTGAAATAAAAATTTGTGAATCCTAAAAAGACGATGGTTGTGACCTCAACTGCCGATTGCTTCGTCATTACCTTCTTTGGCGCACGTTCGACTGGAGGAAGCCGCTGTTTTAACTGTAATTTAGGGATGGATTAATGTTTTACACCATTTTGATTCGACCACCATTTTTAGAAGATTTTGATTCAACCACAATTTTTTTGAAAGTGGCTGACTTTTCACTCTGTTCTCGTTATTGTGGAATAGCATTAGTGCCGTTGACCGTTTTAAGGGAAAGAAGAAAAGCTGTTTCTCGTGCTCCAATCGTCAAACCATGATAAACATAAATATGTATTCATTTTTTGTTTTTCCTAACTGGATGAGTTTGTCATGAATAATAATTAAATAATAACTGCGGTCTTCCACCATAAAAAACGCCTAGGCACTTTATTCGGGAATAGCTGAAAATACGAACATTTTAAAAATGAAGGAAAAAATTCAAATAAAACGCCTAAGCGCTGTATTTGGAAATTCAAATACCACTAAGAAAATTTAAAAAAAAATGTCAACGTAAATTTTGTGTTATTTTCCTAAAACAAGGAGCAATATAAGGTACGTTTGCGCCAAAATATCATGTTTTATTAAAAAAAAAACGCTTCAAGCAACTCGAAAAAAAAAACGAAATTGAAGATTGATAAATTTGGAAATGCGATATCTACCGCCCGAAAGTAAAGATTCGTACCAATTAAAAAAACCTGCATAGCTTTGATATAGTAATCAATATCATATAATATTTGAGCGAATGATATAAGCTAACTGTGATTATTTTTTTCAGATCTGGGTACGAAATTTTTTGTTCTCCGATAAAGCACATGGTCCACTCGTAAATAAAACTATTACATTTCTTAAACTCAATATATAAATAATAAAAGTTTTCTAATTGTTATTTGTTTATTGGGGACACAAAATATAATGGTGTTATCCATTACACACAATGTAAACCAAAATAGATAATTGTGTCATTGCCAATCCTAGCTGCTTCCGTTATCAACTTGTAGGTAAGGAAAGGGGTCAATTATCTAACTCATTCTGTAGTGGTACCGAGCGGTTTGTACCATACGTTTATGATGATTTAGGCACTGGTGGGGCTTTAAGTATGTCAAAACACGATAGCAAAATGTTTTATTTTAATTTATTATTATTTTATTTCAATATCATAACAATAAAGTTTTATATAATTATTATTCATTTAATTATTATTATTTTATTTTATTATAATTAGAATGATCTTCATTCCTCGATGGCTTAACACTCTCTAACATTTTACATATTTATTTAATCTACAAAATACATCGGTTAAAGATCATAAAAATATCAATATACATTTATATAATTCATTTACAGTAAATTCTTAAAATTTATCTTATTATTAATCTTGTGATGTTAGTGCTTTTCCTCACTTAAAAAATTTATTGGTTAAATAACTCGAATTTAGGATTTTGTCAACCGAACTTGCCTTGGAAAAATTTATAATTTTACCAATTATAAATTTCATTAAGAACCGAGTAACAACATTTTACTTCCAGTTAAGAAAATCTGAGCTATTACGTTTAAAATTTATTCACGTGAAGTTTATCCTAAACTATCTTAAAAAAAAAAAAAAATAAGAACGTTTAGGAAAAACTTCACGTCTTTGCAGGAATGTGTGAAGTTTTTCCTAAATTTTAATAGCTTTGCATGTGTTCGTGATTATAATATACTTAATTCGAATTAACCGATAGTCAGCATTATATAAAAAAGAAAACGCGATTCGAATTACATAGTTTATAAAATGAATGTGGCCTATAATGAGCCCAAACCTAGACTTTCCTAAAATGGGAACATACTTATTTGAATAATAAATAAAAATAAAGCGAAATACCTGGTCTACTTTTATATGATATTGTTGTTTGGTGGCCAGCCTTAAATAGTAAGGCTAACCAAAAGTTGCTAATGAAAATTTAGAGAATTTTCACCCTGTGTATTAGTAGTGCACTCAGAAGTATAACCACTCAGGCATTAAGGATCAAATCCATTTCTATGTGGACCTGTAGTAATACAGGACACTCATTTTTTTTGTGTAAACGAGATATCCTTGGTAACCACCGATTACTTGATTTCATTACCATCTTTTGAGGAAAGGTTTCGTACTGTTATTCCCTCCAGAGAGGAATGACTTAGTGAATAGATGTTGTACCCTGAAGTTTTGAACTTCTTCACCGATGGTTCGAAAATGGATGATAGGGTTGGTTGTGGTGTTTCTGTGAGAAACTAAATGTGAACCTCCCGTTTCGTTTACCCGATTATTGCAGCATTTTTCAGGCTGAATTAACTGCGATAAATGAGGCCGAGGATTGGTTGAGGTATAATGTAGTTACTGTAAGGGATATTCGCATTTTAACAGACAATCTACGACCTTATTTTCTTACGTCTAGGTAGCCCAGAGCAGTCTTACATTTCTTAACGACGTTGTTACTTAGATTTCAAGGCACTTCAGCATTGCGAAGAATGAAATGATAGACGAACTCGCTTGGAAAGGTACAAATTGCTTCACATTACCAAGTAAGGTAAATGTTTAAATTCCGCTCGCTGATTTCAAAAGTTATAGAGACTAGGGTGTTTAGTATAACAAAATCATATTACGGCTTCCGTTTATGTTTTACGTAAATTTCCCAAACATTTTCCGCAACTTAGAAAAACCGGCCAAAAATACTAAGTATATTTTTGAGTAACTGCGAATGTCAACTAACAGAAAAGTATCATCAATTGTAAAATTAGAGAGACTAAGGGTGTTTAGTATAACAGAATCATATTACGGTTTCCGTACATTCACAGTTACTCAAAAATATACTTAGTATTTTTGGCCGGTTTTTCTAAGTTGAGGAAAATGCCTGGGAAATTTACGTAAGACATATACGTGGGAAGCCGTAATATGATTTTGTTATACTAAACCCCCTTAGTCTTAATAACTTTTCAAATGATGATGTTTCTCTGTTAGTTTACATTCACAGTTACTCAAAAATATACTTAGTATTTTTAGCCGGTTTTTCTTAAGTTGCGGAAAATGCTTGGGAAATTTACGTAAGACATATACGGAAGCCGTTATTTGATTTTGTTATACTAAACACCCTTAGTCTCTAAAACTTTTCAAATGATGATGTTTCTCTGTTAGTTTACATTCACAGTTACTCAAAAATATACTTAGTATTTTTAGCCGGTTTTTCTTAAGTTGCGGAAAATGCTTGGGAAATTTACGTAAGACATATATGGAAGCCGTTATTTGATTTTGTTATACTAAACACCCTTAGTCTTAATAACTTTTCAAATGATGATGTTTTTCTGTTAGTTTACATTCACAGTTACTCAAAAATATACTTAGTATTTTTGGCCGGTTTTTCTTAAGTTGCGGAAAATGCTTGGGAAATTTATGTAAGACATATACGGAAGCCGTTATTTGATTTTGTTATACTAAACACCCTTAGTCTCTAAAACTTTTCAAATGATGATGTTTTTCTGTTAGTTTACATTCACAGTTACTCAAAAATATACTTAGTATTTTTAGCCGGTTTTTCTTAAGTTGCGGAAAATGCTTGGGAAATTTACGTAAGACATATACGGAAGCCGTTATTTGATTTTGTTATACTAAACACCCTTAGTCTTAATAACTTTTAAAATGATGATGTTTTTCTGTTAGTTTACATTCACAGTTACTCAAAAATATACTTAGTATTTTTGGCCGGTTTTTCTAAGTTGTGGAAAATGCTTGGGAAATTTACGTAAGACAAATACGGAAGCCGTTATATGATTTTGTTATACTTAACACCCTTAGTCTCTAAAACTTTTCAAATGATGATGTTTTTCTGTTAGTTTACGTTCACAGTTACTCAGAAATTTACTTAGTATTTTTTGCCGGTTTTTCTAAGTTGTGGAAAATGCTTGGGAAATTTACGTAAGACATATACGGAAGCCGTTAAATGATTTTGTTACACTAAACACCCTTAGTCTCTAAAACTTTTCCAATGATGATGTTTTTCTGTTAGTTTACATTCACAGTTACTCAGAAATATACTTAGTATTTTTGGCCGGTTTTTCTAAGTTGTGGAAAATGCTTGGGAAATTTACGTAAGACATATACGGAAGCCGTTATTTGATTTTGTTATACTTAACACCCTTAGTCTCTATAACTTTTCAAATGATGATGTTTTTCTGTTAGTTTACATTCACAGTTACTCAAAAATATACTTAGTATTTTTGGCCGGTTTTTCTAAGTTGTGGAAAATGCTTGGGAAATTTACGTAAGACATATACGGAAGCCGTTATATAATTTTGTTATACTAAACACCCTTAGTCCCTAAAACTTTTCAAATGATGATGTTTTTCTGTTAGTTTACATTCACAGTTACTCAAAAATATACTTAGTATTTTTGGCCGGTTTCTCTAAGTTGCGGAAAATGCTTGGGAAATTTACGTAAGACATATACGGAAGCCGTTATATGATTTTGTTATACAAAACACACTTAGTCTCTAAAACTTTTCAAATGATGATGTTTTTCTGTTAGTTTACATTCACAGTTACTCAAAAATATACTTAGTATTTTTGGCCGGTTTTTCTAAGTTGTGGAAAATGCTTGGGAAATTTACGTAAGACATATACGGAAGCCGTTTTTTGATTTTGTTATACTAAACACCCTTGGTCTCTAAAACTTTTCAAAAGATGATGTTTTTCTGTTAGTTTACATTCACAGTTACTCAAAAATATACTTAGTATTTTTGGCCGGTTTTTCTTAAGTTGCGGAAAATGCTTGGGAAATTTACGTAAGACATATACGGAAGCCGTTTTTTGATTTTGTTATACTAAACACCCTTAGTCTCTAAAACTTTTCAAATGATGATGTTTCTCTGTTAGTTTACATTCACAGTTACTCAAAAATATACTTAGTATTTTTAGCCGGTTTTTCTTAAGTTGCGGAAAATGCTTGGGAAATTTACGTAAGACATATACGGAAGCCGTTATTTGATTTTGTTATACTAAACACCCTTAGTCTTAATAACTTTTCAAATGATGATGTTTTTCTGTTAGTTTACATTCACAGTTACTCAAAAATATACTTAGTATTTTTGGCCGGTTTTTCTAAGTTGTGGAAAATGCTTGGGAAATTTACGTAAGACAAATACGGAAGCCGTTATATGATTTTGTTATACTTAACACCCTTAGTCTCTAAAACTTTTTAAATGATGATGTTTTTCTGTTAGTTTACGTTCACAGTTACTCAGAAATTTACTTAGTATTTTTGGCCGGTTTTTCTAAGTTGTGGAAAATGCTTGGGAAATTTACTTAAGACATATACGGAAGCCGTTATATGATTTTGTTATACTAAACCCCCTTAGTCTCTAAAACTTTTTAAATGATGATGTTTATCTGTTAGTTTACATTCACAGTTACTCAAAAATATACTTAGTATTTTTGGCTGGTTTTTCTAAGTTGCGGAAAATGCTTGGGAAATTTACGTAAGACATATACGGAAGCCGTTATTTGGTTTTGTTATACTAAACACCCTTAGTCTCTATAACTTTTCAAATGATGGTGTTTTTCTATTAGTTTACATTCATAGTTACTCAAAAATAAGGTTTATTTTGGGCCGGTTTTTCTAAGTATCGGAAAACGTTCGGAAATTGGACGTATGGTATTGAACATTGGTATTTTTATCAACATAAATTATCATACAGAAATTAATAATGGAATATTGAAAAAATATTACATGATAATGTTTAGACGTATCAATACAAAAGTTTTAATGTCGTTTACTTAATGAGTAATGTATGTATAACTTCTTCGTTAATGCGTAGTTTTACTCATACATTCTCACAATTTGTTGTTTTTGTGATTTTAGGAAAGTTTAGGAATAAAAGCCAGCGAACTGCAATAACGAAGAGAAAGTTTCAATATGTTTTTTGATTTTTGTTGGTATAAGCGTCTAAATTGTCTAAAAAGTCGAGATTAAAATTCGAAATACTTTAAAAATAAATAAAAAAAAATGTATGGCTGAGAGGCCGGAATCGAGCTTATGACGTTTCAACTAGTACCTTTGTTGTAAGCAGATCTATTAATGCTTTATGTATGAAGACAAATATTTGTTAAGCCTTCATAAAATAATTCTGAAAAAGAGTTGTACAGGAACTCTAAGACAAAATAATTCTTTTACATGGTATAGTATGAAAATTCAATAGTTTCATAATTCTTCCACCACATCATTATTCTTCCTTCTAACCATGTAAAAAACGATGATTTTCCTTAGGTCAAATTCACTCGGCATTTAAACTTAAAATTAGATATTTTGTTTACAGAATACTAAAGTCTGTATTCGATGAGAAAAATTGACTGACAGTCAAAAAAAACGAAAAGAGAAAAACAATCTGATGCCCTTACAAGAGACAAGGACAACGTTTTTTTATTTTATTTTTTATTTTACAACAAAATTGTTTTTCTACAAAATAAAAAACGTTGCCTTTGTCTCTCATATATGGGGCATCAGATTATTGTTCTCCTTTCGTTTATTTTGACTGTCAGTAAATTTTTCTCATGGAATGCAGGCTTAATTTACCGAACAACCTATTATGCTAATATAAAAAATACAGATTTTTGGCCATATGCCTTGAAAAATAATGAATTCTTGGATTTTAACAAGAACTAAATTTGAATTGGTTCGAAACACTATCAAGATTGACCTTTCATCACATTCCGGGTTAAACATTTAACAAATCGACTTTCAGGAATTTTACAGAAATTTGGAAATACATGTTGACAAAATCTCAGAAATTCAGGCTTAAATATAATCCTCTATTTGATCGCAAATTAGATCATACTATAAGAAATATGAATATTCGATTGATTTTGACATTACTTTTTCAATTGAGCATTTATTTTTTCGAGTCTTACTTTCGAGCCGCTGAACTTCTTACGTCGTAAATAAAATCGACGACAAAAAAGTCAAGACAACCACGTAAAGTAATACATGTAATATATGAATTTGTCGAGTTAATTTATATATTTTGTAATGAAATACCTCACAGTGTTACGACGAATTATTCAAATTCCGAAAACAGTTATATTTTAGTAACTTAAATCATTTAACTTGAATAAAATGCCCAGTACAGGCGCACTATTCGTTTAAAGGGCCTAAGGTAGTAGCCATTTATCACTAGTACAAAATAAACAGTTTGTTATTTTTTTTAAATTGTATCGCATAATTTTATTAAATTTTGTTGTTTATCTCACCTTAATTTTATCAAAATGGTAATTAAAAGTTAAGACTGCTCTGCGATGAAATAGACCATCTTGTAGAGCACGGTTAAGTGACTTCAGATTCGTTTTTGTGAATCGAATGTCTTTTATTGTAGCTGCAATTTCTCGTTAATCACTCCGAAAACAAATTTATTTTCCAAACCAACACAACAAATGTTTGTATGTGGAATTTTCATATAAAAATAACTCATTTTTCAGCTCAAGCTTAAATATGCAAAAATAAAGAGCCCTATACCAATAAAATAATTTAAGAGAAAGAGAAGTTTGTCTGTGTATTAAATCAATAAGATTCCTTCGGCTTTTTATAGACAAAATATATTAACAATAATGGCTTTCACAACATTTTTCGATTGATTAATTTAAAAAAAAAACTAGAGAGGCCAATCAATTATAATATTGATACCAAAAAAGTAGAAATATCAATCCCCCCCGTACTTTACCCCAAGATTTATACAAAGTGTATAACCCTGAACAAAAAATGGGAACTTTCCTTGAGCTCATTGTGTTGGCAGTTTAGCTACGACCAAACTACAAATATACAATTCCTACTTAACACAGATAGTGTCAAGTACGAACGTACTGATTTAGCGAATTATATTCACTAAATCTAAAAACTCAAGGAACATTATTATTTCTGTGTGTTTCATGCCCACACAAATAATTAAGAGAAAGGAAAGTTTGTCTGTGTATTAAATAAAAAAAGATTGTTTCGGCTTTTTATGGGCAAAAAATATTAACTAAGTATTGGCTACGAAACCAAACTGCCATGAGCTCAAGGAAAGTTCTCATTTTTTGTTCAGGGTTATACACTTTGTATAACTCTTGGGGTAAAGTAAGGGGGGGGGGGATTGATATTTCTACTTTTTTGGTAGATATATTATAAATGATTGTTTTCATGATTAACCAATTCAATCATTAGTTTTTCCTTTTATGATTTGTGCTATTGCTCAAGTGACAGCATTTTATAATTAAAACATAATTTTACTAATACATAATATTCTTAAAATATGTGATAGTAAATTTCAATTTTTTAATTACCTATAATGTGCAGATGCTAAAACATCAACTTAAAATTTATTGTTCCTACTTCTCACCCATGCTACACATGGTCAAAAATAAAAGCGAGAGCGAGTATCTACTCGCATAGTGCAAAATAGTGCAAAATTCGCTACGGGAAACGAAACGGTAATATTTCGCTGAAATCAAGCAATTGGAAGTGGCAGTTTACCATTATGATCAAAAATTAAAGTGATTTTTTTAAATAAAACACATTATGTACATAGTAAGTATTTATTTATTCATTCAAATTTGTTTTGTCTCTTTCAAACTAATTCTCTTCCACTACCATAGACTTATTCCAACGTTTTTTTCCAGTCATCAGAAAAGCTTTTACACTTGACTTCTGTGATTTCCTTCAAAACGGCCAGCAAACTCTCTTGAATGCCTTCTATAGCCCTATTTTTTCGGCCATTAAAACCTCGGAGCGACAGATTTAAACGTTTTTTGTTCGAAGAGATTCATGCCGGATAGTGCTACATTAAAAAGTAGATTTGAGGCTTCCAACTTTATGCAATTCTAACATTAAAGGACTGTAATTGAATTTAACACCTTGGCTGTGTTTACTTCTTATAAAATAATTAAGTGAATTTATAATAAGTCCCTTATGGATTTGTGAATTATTGTACGTGGTAATAAATTTGTATTATGATTGGTGGTCTACTATAACTGTATACTATACATATATTATTAGTGCAATTTAATTATAATTAATTTAATACATTAACTATGTGCGCTTTGAATACATTTTATGAGTAAAGTTTCTTTTACCTTGACTTTTGTGGGTTACAGCGTGAGAATTTTAGAACTGTAAATTAATTTAACATCTTGACCTCTGTTTAGTTGTCAATTAATCAAGTGAATTTAACTTATAGCTTTTAAGCCTATAAGGTCGGTTTTCAACAAATATTGCTATGTGTTCGTCGACATAGATGCGCTAAATTATAAACATAATGATTAATGAGTTTATTGATTCGGCAGCAAGCTAGTTTTTCAAACTTAATGCCTTCTATTGGCGAAAAATTGTAAATCTTATTGATTTTAACAAAATATTAGGTCACTACAATCCAAGATATCGAATTACTACTCCGTGAATGAAATATTGTCAAATCAAAATACATTGCTGAGTGCGGAAATATCGAAGGCGTATACTCGTGCTAAATCCATGGGGTTCCAGAGACTACAAACGAAAATTTAGTGATCATCTTATTGCAATATTTCATTTCTTGCACCCTGATTCTCTAAAAAATAAGATAATGTGTAGACGTAATACATAAAATAAGCCTTGCTTTTTACAAGTTTACACGTCTACACATTATCTTATTTTTTAGAGAATCAGGGTGCTGGTAGTGATATAGCTAAAGCGGACTTAAAAAATAAATTTAAATTAACTTAAATTTAAAAAAAAAAATATGCTCTTGAATGTTATAAAATAAAAAAAATAAAAATTTAAAGCCTCTGCTATTAGCTTCCAACTTGATTCGAAATTTTTTATAGTGGAGAACCTCTCACCAGCTTAGAAATAATTGTTGTACGAAGCCAGACAACTGTTACAAAATAAGGACGCAATCAATCGCTACAAATATGTTTGGACCAACCGCGGAAACATTTATTGCAAAAAATCCGATTCAGATAACACGCAGCTAAGATATCTTATCTCATGCAGATTTATTAAAACTTAATTTAATTTTCTTTTTTTTAATCTCATTTTATAGATTATCTCATTGTTTTGTTAATTTGCTGATCATGGAGTTTTACTACCAAAATACCAGCGGTACTTAAATCGTTCTGTACTGTTCTGTAGCAGCTTTAATATTATCTATTTGATCGAGACATGTTTTAATGAGTCAACCAATTTCGCGGAAGTTTTCGATGAAGGATACCACGAGATTGGTTCCCTCGTTGCCCTTCACATAGATTTTAAATCTGTTAAATCTGGGAGATTTTAATCTATAATCAATAGAGTGGAATAGATTCAATTCCTTGAACATATTTGCGTCGAACTATGAAGAATGCACAGCAACATACCTAATAAATACTCTAGAACTAACATTGTTGGCAAAATCCAACCATGTGAAAAAATTGCTAAGAACCGTGGATATTAGAAAATAGGATTACTTGTTAACTAGAGTTGATAATTATTATCCTCCATTCATGAATTCCGGTAATTTAACTGTTTTACGAAACCAGCCATCAACTTCTTTTCCAGGAATTAATTTTCATCCAAAAGATTTCCATTGAATTAGACGGTATTGGCCGGCCTTCATTATTTCAGAACTTGGCTCCTGATGATGCTAGTACACTATTTGATATTTTCAAAATACAGAACTAAAGTAAAAACTGAAATAATAAATTTTAGAATTTTAGAAAATCTCAGACTTGGTACTCTGTCTGATTATCCCAGCTCAATTTTTCTTCAATCTAGAACATCGATTATAGGCAAGCTTTTTGCTGATCATTTCAGATCAGTATATATAGCGGTTGCTAAAACTTCTATCACTTATTTACTTTGTAATACGATTGGTAAGACGTCTATGATTTGTGAAATTGAGGTTCTGATCATATTGGATTCATTGATACAGGCCCTGACCGGTTACCTAATTTATTCCTAAAAAATCTCAAATATGTTCTTATGGTCCCACGCTCACGTTTTTGTTCAATTTTTCGATAAATATGAGTTGCTTTCCATCTAAGTGCAAAGAATCATTTTAATTGCCTATCCACAAAAGGGGTGACATAGCTAGTTTAAATGTGATTGGATACACCAATGCAGTATGGATTTTTTCAAGGCGTTCAACCTTAACCAATTTAGCAGAATTTTTTGATGTTGCTGCTATTACTTTGGAAAAAGGTGGGCAACTGGATTTTATTTACACCAATTTTTCTAAAGATGTTGACAAAGTTTCGCACTCTATTTTGCTGACCAAAGTAAAATCATTTAACGTATGTACCACCGATTTTGCTTAAAAGTTTTTATTCTTACCTAAGTAATAGATTTCAAATTATAAAATTTAATGACATCTTATCGAATGGTTTTGAACCTACCTCAGGAGTTCTCCAGAGGTGTATTTTAGGGCTTAAATGTTTATTCTTTATATATATATATATATATATATATATATATATATATATATATATATATATATATATATATATATATAGATATATATATATGTATATATATATATATATATATATATATATATATATATATATATATATATATATATATATATGTATATATATATATATACATATATACATATATACATATATATATATATATATATATATATATATATATATATATATATATATATATATATATATATATCTATATATATATATATATATATATATATATATATATATATATATGTATATATGTATATATGTATATATATATACATATATATATATATATATATATATATATATATATATATATATATATATATATATATATATATATATATATATATATAAATATATATATATATATATATATATATATATATATATATATATATATATACATATATGTATATATATATATATATATATATATATATATATATATATATATATATATATATATATATATATATATATATATATATATATATATATATATATGATATTTCAGAAGTTATAACATCGGGCCACTTACTGTATACAGATGATCTGTAGCTCTTCAGAAATATTTACACAACTGATGACACTGAAGCTTTGCAAGCGGCTCTAACCGCCATTTATAACTGGTCTATCGAAAATCAGCTACCACTGAATGTCAAGAAATGTAGTAAAGTGACGTTTACTAAGAATGTTAATAAATTTGAAAAAGCAATAGCAAGGCATTGACAGAGTACCTTTAACTAAACAGGATACAATTAAAGATTGGGTGGTTACTTTCGACCAGAAATTAGGTTTCAATAAATATATCGATAAATCTAAAATATTAGGATATACTCTCTTTACTATAATCTAGCCTTGTTAGAACTATGTTTAGCTCACTATGTAAGATTATTATTTCTCAACAGTACGGTTTTTTTTTCCGGGGGGAAATCTACTGCTACTAATATCGTATAATTTGTGATAAATTCTATTGAAGATGGTAAGCAAGTGGATGTATGCTTATTAAATTAAAGCACTTAATAAAGTGCAGTCACTATTTTAATACATTCCCTCGATCGTTCACTTCAGAGCTTATTTCTCTTATTTGTATCATGTTAAATGAAAAACTAACAAACCGAACATTTAAACACACACACACACACATACACACACACACACACACACACACACGTAATTCTCAACTCAATCCTCAGGTTGCAACCAAAATCGCTCCCCAGATATATTTTTCGTAGACTACATTTAGTTGATGATCATGTTTCATAAGAAGTTATTCTGTTCTTAAATTACAGTCCCTTGAGCTCAGAAGGTCAGTTTTCTCAGCTTGTTTCATTTTTGATGTTCTGGGTGGTAATTTGGATGTTTCCTCGCTGCTTTTTAGTCTGGGCATTTCTGCGAAAAACTAACACATTCAGAATCGCAGTATAACTGTCCCCTGATCTGATTTTAATATTGAAAAATAAGTGTTTAAGCGTAGAATTTCTTCTTAAATTGCTTTGTCTTATTTTATAACTAATTCCAAATATGATGAACTAATTCCAAATACATATAGAAGTTAATTAGTTATTGTGTTGTTAATATATAATTTATGAGATTGTGTCCAGTGTATTAAAAATATGCTGATCCAAGATTAAAAAAATAAAAAAATACTAGAATACAAAAAAATTGCCACTAAAGCTTGAAACTGTTTGAAGCCTGGTTTCGAACAATCTATACATAAAACTAAGCGTGCCACTTGCTTGGATGACAGAGAATGGTTTAGTATATAATTAGTATATAGTCCACCAAGAACAAATGGGCTATTTGAATTGAATAAGCGGTTAAGATCCCCTATAAAACTGCAATGGCTAGATTTGGGCACGTAACATGAAGTTATTTTTAAGTACGAATCAGGCAGTTCCAATTAAATAGAGATATTTTCAATACTTTGAAAAGTTAAAGTGGGAAGTAGAGTATGTGGAATGGAATTTTTGATGATGATAGCTACACCTCCGCCAGATTGGTTGTCGCGATCATTTCTATAGATCAGGTAAAGTGGGATGTGGAAAACTGTGTCTGCTTTAAGGTATGTTTCTGAAATAAGCATAATGTCAACGTTATATTTATCAAGGAAATGAATTACCTCATGTTTATTTTTTACGCTGTGAGCATTCCAGATGCAGACATTCAAATAGTTATTTACAGACATATTGAATAGCTGTTGCCAGAATGACCTGGACCTGTTCCGCTGGCGTACGGCATCTCTTGAGTCCATCTATGATGTTTTCCAATATCAATAATAATTCACTGGAAGAGTACAATTTAGAACTATTTGGAATTCCGGATTGTTGCATTATAGGAGCTGTATTTGTTTAAAATAAATTTGACCAATTAACTTGTGAAGTTGAGGCTTCTATGTTAGTTGGTTTACTGAATTGCTGATCTTTAGAATTCAACAAGCGGGACTGCTGATGCCCCCCAATTGAAAGATTGCGTAGACTTAGATTGGTTACGTTTGTTGATCTGTGCCATTGAGTTGGCAATGTGGTTTCCTCCGCAGTTGGCACATACATGTTTTGTTTCAATACTTTTAAACGGGCATTCTTCATCATATATATGAGCCTGGGCATAATATCCACAACAAGGCTTCATATTACAGTTGCCCGAAGTGTGACCGAGCCTGAAGCACTTCAAGCATTGTGTGAGTCGTTCCGGTTTTCTATGGGGAATATCCCAAGTACAAGCAATGTGTCCAATAAATCGATGGCTTTTCAACTGGTTTAGAGTCGTTGTTTTTGGAAACGAGACAAAATACATTGCACTATCGTTATTCATATTCTCCTTACGCATAACTTTTGTAATGCGCGATGGTGAGAGACCAACCTCTGTAATGTAAGCTTCCACCTCCTCAATAGGCATGGATGGTAAACCGAACAAAACGAATCTTGAAGTTTTATTCTCATCTGGTGTGAATGAGAAAAATTCTGCATTATTCTTTTTTAGCTCCTCGGATAGCTGAGTGTAGTTTGCTTTGTCATAAGTTGTTACCCTCAGGTCAATATACGTAAGCTTCATATCGAATTTGTTTACTTTAAGTTTATTCATTATCTCTCTAATTTGAGCTGAGTTCAACTTGGTGACAATCGGAGGTAACTTGTATTGTTATTGTTGTTTATTCGGATTTTTATTTTTATTATGATCATTGTTTACATTTTTATTTTGTAGAAAATTTTGGTAAGTATTGTTAATCGGAACAGTATATGAGAGCGGGTAGCCAGTACCGTTGTTTCTTGTATTATTACTAGACATGACTGGTCTATATTTTTTTAAATGATGATTGATATAAAGGTCACTATCTACATCATCACATGATCGTTTTTTGTTCATAAGTTAGATAAATCTAACTTATGGATTCACTAACTGTCACTAACACTATAACTATAAATGTCTATAAATTATAAATCCAAACTGAATTATTAATATGGTTGTAATTGTTATTAAATTACAGTAAATTATTTTTATTTTTTTCAAATAAGACACGTCTGTTTAGGTTGGATCACACAATAGAACTCATTCCAAATGTTTTCTCGCAATTAAATTTTACAACATAAATTTGTGACTCATAACATTTTTTTTTGTGACGCTACAATATCGTTTCTTAATTTTTACTCTACAACAAGCTCCGCCATCTCTTAACAACTAGATCGCAAAATATAAAGGTACTGTGACGGTGACACCTAGTGTGTAATAGAATAAGTTAAAATTAATAGCTCAATGTTAAACTGTTCTAAATGGAATTTTCCATGATAAAGTTGTTCTACACTATTCTACCTAGAAAAATCATAAGCTTTCTAGAAGTTTGGTTTGTGTATATAAAAAGGCGAACGAAGTCGAATTGGATTAGTAGTATTTGGAAAGCGACAGTGTGAAGATTAAAAAGTAATTAAAAAGTTATTTAAAAAGTGTTGTAGTGCCAAATAAAAATTATAAGTGAATAGTAAAATTGTGTAAAAATTATTTAAAGTGATTTTGTGAATTTTTATTGATAAAGTGTGTTGTAATAATTCTTGTGTGAAATAAATAAATTCGTTGGAGATAAATTAAATTGATTTTGTATTGTTCACAATCCAGTGATACGAACCTTGATTGACAAGGCAAAAACGTAACAGTACATTATACTACTACAACATTATCTATTGTGAATTACATACTACTTAAGGTAAGACTATACACATGAATTAAACGTCAAATAATATGGGTATACAAAGTATGTAAAAAAATTTCTAATGTAAGATTAAATGAATTTAAAATTATAACATATGTAATTAAATTAAAGTTTGATTTTTAGATGGTAAACGTAATACAATGTAACTATAATATATTATTAGCATCACAGATAAGTCACGAAACAAACGATGTAATTTATTTATGTATTCTGTGTTTAAATTAATATTTTTCTCTCTTCAGATGCATCAAAGTTCTGCTGCTTCAACAGGGCCTATAAAGGGACAAATGACAAAGCTTCATAATTTTGTTCAAGCTGTCGTCGATACGGAAGATATAGATGAGTTTCAGTCTAAGCTAGCACGTGCTAAGGTACTTCTCAAACAATTTGAGGACACTGAGAACAAGATGTATGAGTTAGACCCCAATCATGAATGTGCTACAATTGATTTCGCTGAACAATTCTACGTCGTCGAAGCGAGGTTAAACAGGCACATTCGAGAATACAACGCAGACCATCAACAACCGGGTGATAGTACGGTTAATCAAAGCATGAATATGTCAACAGCAGCGGTAGAGGTAAGACTCCCTAAAATCAATATAGAAATGTTCACAGAGGTGGGTTTTATGACTTATTTGTCAAAACAATTCATGAAAATGCAAGTTTATCACCAGCTCAAAAGTTCCAGTACCTGAAAGGTTTCTTGAAAGGGAACGCATTCAATTTGCTGCTGAAACATATTTCGGTCACGGAAACCAACTATTTCGAAGCCTTTTGGAAGTTATGTGAGAGATATAACAGGAAGAAACACACCATTAGAGCTTTCATTCATACATTTATGAGCCAACCATCTATCAACCAGGCAAACGCGACGAATATTCGAAAGCTATTGGACACTTCGGCTGAGGTTATTAGAGGATTTAAGGCATTGGGAAAGGAAGCTGAATCCAGGGACGTTGATGTTGTGGCCAATATGATTCATGGACAATCCCTCCTTTTCGAATTTTTTTTTACAAAAAACAATGATTTCTGTTTATGAGTACAAAAATCAACAATCAACGGATATGACACAGCATCAGCACCGTCGTTGAAACAAATCGTTGCACAAATATCGGCAAATGCTTTATCCGCCGATTTATCCGTCCGTCAAAAAATGTCGATCCTGCCCTCCATTGAGCTAATCATCTCAGAAAATGGATGATGCTACAAATAATTTATTTTGTCAAAATGACCTCAAAGAGATAAGGTATTTCCGAGAAAATGTCAATGTATCGATCACCTAAATAGGAGTTATTTAAGATGATTCATTGGGGTGTATCTTAATGCTTGTTTTATTTGTTTACAAAAAATGTTGAACAAAACACCAATGCCATTCTTACAAAATCTATTTTGAGCTAGAGGTTCATTCTCACACTTGTGCAAGTTGAGGTGTGGTTTAACATAAAAATAGATCCTTTTAACACCATCCCATCCTGTAAAGTGGCAAGTACAACATTTGAATGATTTTTAATTTTTTTTTTTTTTTGGTAAGATCGATGAATTTCATCCTATGTAGGCAACCAGTTGTAGTCATTCCCAAATATTTGAGTCGATCAACGTAATCACGATAATTTGTTTCGGCTTACTAGAAAGTCAGACCATCAATGTTATACAACATATCAGGAAACCTATTACAAATGTTCCGCGAGTTTTGAAACGTTCCAAACGACTCGAGCACAAGGATTTCATGCGGTTTGTCCATTGTTGCATTTTATGCTACTGTAATTTAACATTACACAAAAAAATGTAAAATACATAAATTATTTGCCTGAAGCTTAAATAATTTTAATAGAACATGTACCGTGAATATGTAGATGTTAAAATTAGAACAATCTTCAGATATATAGGAGCATTGAAAAACTCTTCTAAAACACTCAACAATTTCATTTGGATCCGAACTTTTCTTTTGTTCAAAGTACATAGTCAGCTAAGATTACTTCAGTTTCGGATTACCTAATTTATATACTCAATATATGTACTCGTAAGCCTCTCCGTATTTGTTAATAAAAAGCTCCCTTCAAATTACTCCAATTTTTTGGCTTCATTATATACAGCAAAAGATTGGTGGAATTATGAGCTACTGGCATACAAAATAACAACCAAGAAAATCACATGCACAGAGCATAAGCGATTATAGGAAACGGAGAAAAGCTTAGTCAACTTTCAACGTCAGTCCAAACACCAATTCCGGTTCAATGACAAATGAGAATGAGAAATGACTTTATTTTTTATTTCGCCTACTCTAAATAAAAATGCAACCGAATAGTTGAAATAAAAAACCAAGTCATTTCCCATTATCATTTGTCATCGAACAGGAATTCAGGCACAGTTCCCTATTGACGATTTTAATGTGAGTATAGTTTGTTATTATTCACTGATAATTGATTCATTATTCATTGATGCATTCACTCATTATTCACTTGTTATTCGTGAGAATGATTTTTAGAGACAAATGAGTAAAAATAATCAATAAATAATGAGAGAAAACTAAATGATTAATGTGTGAATAACAGGGGGAATAATCAATCAGTATTGAATAAGACTGAATAGTCAGTGCATAATGACTGTAAAATGTAATAATAATGAGTGAATACATCATGCATAATTGAATAACCAACGAATAGTCTGTGACCACCCAGCGAATGAATAAGTTACGAGTGATAAACGACCATATTGAGTAAATATCCAGTTAAATAATCAATGAGTAATGACTGAATAATGAATAAATATGTATTATCGATTAATATAAAATGAAAAATGAGAGTAATTCATTGTAAGAATAATGAGTTAACAATAACTAAATCCCAGAACCATCATTCAATAATGAGTATTTAGTAAATAATCAGTGAATAATCAGATAGTAATAAGTGCATAATCCATGAATAATGAGTGAATATTCAGTGAATAATGATAGGATACTGTGATATAATGAATGTGTTACAAAACATTTATTAAATTTCGAAATATGTTACGCATTTGATTTTTTTTTAAATTTTGTATAAAATTGGCTTTGTGGCGAGTATGGACATCACACGGGGGTCACAAAACAGGTTTTTAGTGAAATATTTTCTAGAAAAGTACCGATTTTGCTACCTATCATCACCATATTGGTTAAGTCAGATACTAAATTTCAGTTGACTTGGTGTATAACCGTAGCAGTTCCATTTGAGGCTGGGCTGGAGTTTCTTTTAAATGAAACATGGCCAGAATTCAACTCCTAATAAAAAATCGAATTACTCACGCTCTGAATAATTCCTTGGGTCATTTCATCTGGGATCGGATTACGTAAATAAAATATGACTCATTATTGTCGGATTAATCAAAAAATTGTTTCGTAAACTTGTTTACAGTAACAATCAATCCAGACGGATTACTACGTCTCCAGTTCCAAAAGGAACTAGGACATTTGTGAATGGATTTTAATAACATTTTATATCTGAGACTTCAGATAAGAATCCGTAATATCTCATCATCAACTAAATATATTTTGATATATTTTGCCAGCCCAGACTATATTCTCAGTCTTCCAAATGGAACGCGCACGATTTTAGTGAAATTTTACATCTGAACTATTTTATAGTTCCTTTAAATAATTCCTAATATAAAACCTATTATTTTATGTCCTGAAAATTTTTTCGGCCATACAAGGTTGGGCTGGGGACAGATTTTTTTTAAGATCGAACAAGGCCCATCGACAAGAAACATTTTGGAACACTACCATTACCATACTGACGGTAATAAAAAAAATTAAATTTACAGAGGTACGAGTAGATAATTTTCTCACCTCCAGCACCAAATGGTATTATTATTATTATTATTGAACGGCCATGCAGGCGATCAGCCACTTCGCACTGTGACCAAAAAAATCGATTGTGCTGGACCCTGCTTAATTATCCGTCCAGTCAATATTCAGGTTCTTAATGAACCTGATAATACTGCCTCCCGGTACGTGATACATACTATCTGGGCTTATTGCTCTCCCTCCTAGATGTTTACTACAGCATGTAGTTCCGCTAGAAAGACGGTTGCATTGGAGCCCAAGGACTTCGAGAGGGTTGTCCCACTCCCGTATTTTCCTACTCCTGCCCCGTATTTCGTTTGATTTTACTCTTACGAGTTGCTGGGAATTGCAAATCGCCTGTAGGTCCAGCTTTACTATAGGAAGGCTAAATAAAACTGGAGGGTGCCTGGTGTCCAGAGTCCGCATATTTTGGACTGATTAACCTATCAGCCATTCATCCATCGGCATATGCTGTTCCACATTAGATTAGGGTTATTTGTCATGGTTTTCTCCTTTAGTGCCGTACTTTAGCCTGTGCGAAATAGCTTTAGTTACCAGTGGTTGCCACGAGGAGGCAGCACGTACACTTGCGAATTGTGAACAGGTTATACCTTACGCAACTGTACCCATCACGTAGCTGCCTAATGACAAGACCAGAACAGCTCACGTGATGCGCACCCTACTGGAAGGTTAAGGAGCTGGTAGATTAATCTACTCAACTTTGGTCCCCCCTCCAATAGACTAAGCTAATGCAACAGCTGAGGCAACCCGTTGGTTGTCAATTCAGTCGGCCGTTAATCGAATTCACTATTTTCGTATTGCAGAACAAGAAGAAAATTGTTTTAAAATATCAAGCCTAGCAAAAATGTTCGATGACGAGCTAAACTTGGCATATTTGTGTTTCTGAAACCAATCCTTTATGAAGTCAAAAGGTAAACAAAATTTTTGAAAGTGAAAATGCCGAGTTTATTAAAGTTTTGGGGGATTTCGAATCTTTATTGATTTTATTAATTAAAAAGGTTGTCAAATTTAATTATGACATTGATATTGTTAATTCTAAAGACGCAGCAAGTGGAGGACACAAAATCGAATATAATCCCAATGTAGATGGCTCAGAATTGAAAAGCCGATCCTACTTGGGCTTTGAGTGCGAAGATAAATTGTTCGAATTAAAATCGAACAGCAAAATTACATCTGAACAAGAAACACTTTTCCGAACTAACTGCCAAAAAATGTATAGTAAAGAATGCCTAGAAATTTGAACCTCTTAAAAAAAATTAATTATATTTCTGTAGAGGAATGTTTGCGTTTAAATAAATAGCCGGTAGACTCGCTTTTGGGAGACTTTCAAATTGATCGCCTTACCTGCGATAAAATTAATATGCAACGGGACAACTTAATGATAAAATCTTGGAACAACACAAAAAGTACGTAAACCGTTTGGAGCGAGATATTTCAGCATAAGGATGCAATTGGGGAAAATACATACATATAAAGAAATTTCGTATTTTACTAGGTTAAGACCAAATTAAGGAATAGAATGCAAATCTGACTAACAAATAGTATTCTAACTATTAGAAACCAAATGCGATTTGGGCAGTGCCGGCATAACTTTCCAATACCCAACGAAATCGTTAATAAAATTGGCACAAGTTCAGCATATAAAAATAAAGATGAAGATGAAGACGAAGATGATGTACGTTTAATGGATGAAATAATACGTGATATAAGGCCACGGCACAAAAAATGTTTTTTCTAATTCAAAGTTCTATACCTCGAAATGAAACATCCTTTATTAAGTTTATAAATTTGATTAGAAATCCTAGATGTTCAATCCATTTTTTTCTTTGACTGAATTTTTAGCTGGATTCATCAATTTTTGCTGTTTTTCCAGCCAAAACTGACTGGATCCTAATTGCTAGAATGGCAACACTGACGCCAACAGACAGCGGTTAAATAAATCCGATTTAGCTAAACTCATTTAAAACCGAAATTGACACAATAGCAATATTAAATCGCAGTGCGTCAAGAGTATTTGTCTGTCAATAATGCATGCAATTAGATTAGTAGTAGATTAGCTAATTAAACTTAGCTAATTGCGTTTAGCTAATCCCTAGTTTGTCAGTGGTATTACCCTCGTTCATGGAAACAAGATTTATAACGAATAAAAACATTAATAAATTTCATTGAAGCACAGAGGAGCACCTAATTTAAAATTTTGTGGCACGCAACATTTTTGCATCGCGACAGCGCTGGTTTCGACCAAACTATACTAATAATATATCTACTTACAAATATCATCCCCCTCCCTCCCACCCCCCGTACTTTAGCCCAAGAGTTATACCAATATATTACTCTTCAAAAATGAGACCTCCTTGGGTTTCTATGTTGGTAGTTCTAGTTCGGTTTCATACTGAAAACCTAGTCTATTCATCAGGTAGCTACGACCTAACTATAAAAATACAATTCTCGCCCTTTACATTAAGTATCTGGGTATAACGCACCGATCTAGTGAATTTTATATTCACTACATCAAAAAACTCTAATGATAAACCTCATTTGTGTGTGTATTATGCCATATTTATTTAAGAATTTAAAATTGACATTCCCAATATCCAATCACTCATAATACAGCCCTATCACTCATATCTACTTACAAAAGTAGAAATATCACCTCCCTTTACCCACCTCGTACTTTAGCCTAAGAGTTACACCAAAAATGTGAACAATTAATATTCACTAGATCAGTGCGTTCCGGCCAGATACTTAAATTAAAGGGCGAGAATTGTATTTATGTAGTTTTTATTTATTTATTTAGATCTATTCGACAGTTAATAACTTAATGAATAGTAAAAAAAAAAAAAAAGAATACAAACAATACGGAACATTACCTGAAAAAAACGAAAACTTAAAAAACGTAAAATGAGATTAAAAATTGCAATTACTAATTGCCCGAAAATACACTCTGGATCTCTCAAAATGAAATAAATGGTAAAATTCATTAAAAATTCTAGCCATTGACTTGGTTGGTTCATTGGAACCATAATTCGTGCTATGAAAGTCAACAAACAAAAATTCCCTTGGACGCAAGCTTCTGGTAGGTACATAAATGCTCCAAGCAGCAATGAGTTCAAGACGCTTAATGCGGCCACTAAGAGAATCACTAACAAACAAGGCAGAGGCAATTTTTCGGCGTTTAACCAACGTATCAATATGAAGGCACTCACACCGAATCACATACGATGGGAGACTGCGCACCTGTTCCCACATAGGTAGATTACGATCAGATAAATGACCAAGCTTCCTGGCCATATAGATAGTAAAACGTTTCTGAATAGATTCCAATCTTGCAATATGCACATCATGATGAGGATACCAAACCACTACAGCATATTCAAGGTGAGATCTTACTAAAGAAGTATATAAACTAACACACGAAAATGCATCCATAAAATCCTTTGTCATTCTAAAAATAAACCCTAACACAGAATTGGCCTTTAATATTATTTTATCTATATGTAACACAAAAGTTAATTTCTGATCAAACAGAACTCCTAAATCAACAGTTGAAGTTGCTCTACAAAGTAGATCTCCATCAAAATAATAATTGACAATATTTGGATTGATCACGTTACACTTCTATACATTGATGAACAATTTATTCTTAGAGCACCAACTAGACAATATATTAATTTCAGATTGCAAAACCTCAGCATCACTTACAGATTGAACATGCATGAAAATCTTCATATCATCAGCAAATAATAAACATTTACAGAATTTAAAAATATTAGGAATATCATTCACGAATAAAAGAAATATAATTGGGCCTAAATGGGACCCCTGAGGGACTCCTAAATGACAATAGATATAATCTGACTTAACATCATTCAATAGAACATACTGCTTCCTACCAACTAGATAAGAAGAAACCCTTGACTTAAACACTTGACCATCAACATCACTAGCATCGATTAACGGTTGATGACCAGAACAGCAATCAGGAATATGGTGAGATTTGTTCAAAATCTCAGTAATCAGTTTTGCCACAATTTCGAGATGTTGTGATTAATAATCCAAGCATTACAGCCATTACAGAAAAAACAAATATTCATAAATTTTTTTATGGAATTATTGGCGGTTCGATCAATACCGGTATTAGAACAGGGGAGTACAAAATTAAAGTGCGGGGTATAGGAGTAAGCACAAGGCGAAAGTAGTACATATACTCCGATCGTATTCACTTCGACAGCACTGTGCTTCAACCGTATGACGTATTCTACGTAAAATCTTGCGGCTGTCTCTCGAACGCAGCCTATCTATTTTTTTATAACAAATAAAATTGAACAAAATGTTTAAATAACTTAAGATTTTTACTTAAAGCCCAATTATTTCAAATGATTGCTTAAGCATTAAATTTCCTGATTTTATACACATGTTTATGTTTTGTATTCTTTTAATCACCAAATTACAGTTAACCAAATCCTACAAAAAAAAAATCAATATCACAACAATAAGTTTAACTGCAATTATCTCAAAATCAACCAAATTCACTTAACCAATTTTATCTTTTCGTTACAGATGTATTTCAATTAACTGTCAAAACAAACAAAGAAAAGACTACCTATTTACACCATTCTCGAGAAAATAATGTTTACAAAAAAATCGCGAAAAAATCCCCTAACCTAAAAAACGTTATTCCGCACTATATGTAGAATTTATTTAGAAGCAACAAAACAAAAATACAGACGAAAGTTTGGTAAAGGGTGAAACTATCATTCATAACCTCTTAATAGGGAATTGCAAAATTCATCTAATTCGAAAATAATTTATGGGATGAACATATGAAATCAAAATATTTTCCAAACAAATCATTTTTAAATGCTGAAAAATTAAATCAGTGTATGAAATACTATAACTAATTAAAATAAAAACCTTTTTTAAAATACACTGTGCGGAAATACATAAATTAATATGATTTAGAACTAAAATATGTGGTTGAAATTTATGGTTACGCAATATAATAAAATATAAATCAAATTACTTTTATTGAGTGAAACTCCTCTATACGATCGGATCCAATTTAGCAATTATATTTCGTAAAAATTTTCCACTTAACACAAACACACACATATTTTATAAATTTTCCAAGAAATTTGTTTTTTTTTTATTTTATTTTTTAATAATATCTTAATTAACCACACTCAACAAACAAAAAAAACCAACAATTTTTTGCTTCAAAATACAATGACTCACACTTCAAATAACACTTAGGTTAGGTTAAAAAAGCAACAACCAAAAATAAAAAACACTCTGAACTGTGAACTGTGGTACACCTTTTGTAACACTTCTATTTTTTTAACTTTTACTTTTTATTTTACTCGTTTGAAACCACACTTCTATTTTGGGATCACTTACTATAAACTTTTTTTTATCATAAAATATTTAATAAAAACTTAAATTTTCACACACTGTGTAGATATGAGCTGAATTAGTTTAAAAACTCGCACTTTGATTTACTCACATGGAAATCACCAAAAAAAAAAAAAAAAAACTTTCACTCACCACCACTAATTGTTAAAATAAACAAAATCGAGAAAATCGCCCGGTAAAATAATAAATACACATCATTCATCTGAAAAACACGATAACAAACTGATGAGGTTTAAAGAAAAACATACGATTGTTTTTTTTTCTCCCTTTTTCATCTCACTTTTTTTTTTCCTTGGAAACACGGAAAATCCATGATTTTCATTATGTATATACAGAATAAAAGCAAATTAAACAAAAACAAAAAAAAAAAAATCTATCTCTCATTTCCAGTGTTAGTTTTGTTGGGAAAATTATGCTCTGGATGTTGCAAAATGGTACAGCATGATTTTTATTGGAATTAAGGGGAAAATTCTTTTTTGCTTCCATAATTTTTTTTGTTTTGCTATATTCGGCATCCACGACAAGGTGAAAAAGGAGACCAGCAGTCTGGTATTGCTGCTCGTATCAAAATGTGTTATAATGTGAAAATTGGAGATTTTTTTTTTTTTTTTTATACATTTTTGCTGAATACACTTTTTTAGATACGGATTAATATATGTATACAGAGATTTTCGGAAGGGGAAATATTTCATCTCAAAATGAAGGAGACTATATTATGGAAATGCGCAAAAATAGTTTGCTCCCGTACAAAAAATTTTATGCATTTTATGATATTTAGGAGATGCGTGTTTTGGGATGCTTTTTTACTTTATCGTTTGTTTTTATACATTTGGGAGCGAATAACTTAAAGTAAAATTAATCTGTTTCTAAATGTTCTCTTTTATCTACCCGTAGATAAAGTTTACCAGGGCCCTATTGCACCAACTACTTATCACTTATTACTTATCAACTTATCATAATTTTTGATAATTTTCTGTTGTACCAAATTGAAATTTGATAAGTATTTAATTGAGTTATTATTTTGATAAGAAATTTGATAAGTATTTAATTGAGTTATTATGATAAATGATAAGTAATATTTTGATAAGCGATAAGTTTGAGGTTTTTGATAATTTTTTTGTAGTTCTGTTGCACCAAAAGTTTTAACTTATCAATAATCGACTACTTTAATGATAACTTATCCAAAATATCAATAAGAAAAGTTTCACTACTCAAAAAATTGATAAGAGCTACAAATTGTTGTGGTATGCCGGAAGTCTGTTAAAAACGTTTTTTTTTTGCTGTTATTGGTAAGATGAGAACTTTTGTTCAATTTTAAAAGAGTACAAATGATAATGACAATACATAATAACTTTAATTTCAAAATTTATACCGCTATTTTATTGTATTAAAATAAGTTATAATAATGAGTCAAAGTAAGAACAATTTCATTCTGTTCGATTTATCATAGAGGTAAGACAGTGGTTTTTCGATATTTTAAAATTTATATAAAACTATCAAATGTAGGTACATCAACTTTCGTGAACAAAAACTGAAATTTATTAAACGAAATTTAATTTTTATATAAAAATGCGTCGGTTCGAAAGATTATTCGAGGATGAAAACGAAAGAAGAAATCATGTACTGAAAGCCAGAACCAAATATTCTCTGGACTCGCGAGTAATAAAATATTTTCGTTTGTCACATGAACAAATTGAGCACGTATTGTTAAAAATCGGAGCAAATTTGCACCATGGAACCGACCGAAACTGCGCATTGAGTTCTCTACAGCAGCTACTAACAACACTGCATTGGTTAGGAATATCCAGGATAGAAGTTTCTTGAGTTGGGTGGTTACCCCCAGGTAGCTGGGGATGATGGTGTGTGGCCCAGACCGCAGTTTTTATGCAGTAAATTCAAATTGGCCAGGTAGTGTCCATGAATCCAGAGTATTGCCATATACAAGGCTTTTTAGTAATTTTGAGTCTTGTTTTCGCCCATTCCCCGGTGCTGTGGTTTTGGGTGAGAGTGCTTTCACTTAAAGATTGGCTTATCCCACCAATGCGAAGAAATCCGGATGATATAATAGAGCAAAGATTTAATCGTGCTCATAAGTGGACGAGACGAATAGTAGAAAATCATTTTGGTTTGTATATAGTATGACGATTACAATTTTTGTATAATGTATGTAGTTAAATTCAATTTATTTGTTAATAGGAATTCTCTTAAATCATTTGTTCTGAAAATAAATTGTTTACGTTTAAGTACTGCTGAAAAATTATTTACAGTTAGAAAAGAGAATTTATTTTAAAAGCAACAAAAGAAAAGTTTTACAATTGATTCTAAACACTGAGATAAGATCTCTCAATTGAGAAAGGTTTCTCTTCATGTATTATTATATACATACAAAATCGTTGTTGCTATATACATATGTAGGTACAAAACCATTGTTTAACATATAAAACGTGCGGAAAGCATATTATTTGGCAAACACTATCACATTTATTGTATTTTTGTATAGATGATTACAACTTATCATACAAATTTGATAATTCATCAATTGATAAGTTATAGACAATCTGATGTGCAACGCTTATCACTTATCATTATCAAAATTTGATAAGTGTTCAAATTGATAAGTGAGTGAGATTTTGTTATTTTTGGTGAAACACTTATCACTTATCATTATCAAAAAAACTAACTTATGATAAGTTGATAAGTAATAAGTGATAGGTAGTTGGTGCAATAGGGCCCAGGTCACATCGTAATTCTAATGTGGTGCTTAAATCTTGACTGTTAATGATCGGCAATCAGTTCAATTAATTTAATTTTGTACGTCCGAAAGTAATATACTTACTTGTTTGGTTATCATTCCGCTTCATTTTTTTTATTTTGTTTTTTGTATGTATTTCCAATAAAGGTCATTTCAAGCTGAATGATAACCAAACGGGCTTACGGTATATTGAATTTGTATTTGGTATTTTGTTAAATTAACATTTTTTATTGTTTTTATAAATTTCTCATTCGGCGTGCGTTCTCCCACACCTGGGAGAAAAAATCTTCTCCCTACAATTAACATTGCCTTAATAATTTAAATTGTGTCAATGTTTGTCATTTAAATATTAATAGTATTGTGCATAAGTTTGATGAGCTGTTGTATGAGATTGGGAATATTTCAGCACTAAACAAACTGTTGATGAAAAAATCGAGCTTCTAAACGAATTTAAGGCAATGCTGTGCATTATCTAACCGAGCAAACAATCTGCCCTGGTTTAATGATAATATAAAAATATTGATTAATTTAAGAGATTTTACCTTTTATCGGCTTAAGTGTGACAGAAATATTGATATATTAAACCAAATTATAAACCAAATCATCTCAAAAGAATATTTGAAAAGAATTATCCAAATTGAGGTTCGGGCATAATACAAAAAATAATGACTCTGTAACGTTTTCTTCCAATGAGGTAAACAATTACTTTAGTAATATTGTAAGTGTTTCCGATGACAATTTGACCTTAAATGTACTACTGCTGACCTCAGATCTTAGTTGATTTCGTTCCTCCATAAAACAGTCCATAAACTGCTCGCTGATAACCTCTGCTATTCTAACCTCTTATTATTTCGAATGGGGTGCTTTGAATGCTCCTCTGCCAAGTCCCGTTCAAAAACCGTTGGAGCTTACCAACGAGCTTATACCAGTCTTCGGGTTTGGAAATTGTCAGCTTCGTGAGCGCAGGCATATTGATGCTGTTTATTCGCGCTACCTGCCCATTGCTTCTGGGTAGCCCCGTAGTGATAGTTATATGTTGAATTTGGTGTTGTTGGCAGTATTCCGCAAATGAAGTAGAAGTAAATGTTGCCCCCTATCCGAAATAAATAGTCTTGGATCACCAAATGTTACTTTTCGTATTTCTAATTACGCGATAGTTTCAACTGATGTTGTTGACTTGACTGGGTACAACCAAGTAAACGTAGTTAAAGGACCCAAACGGTCGACATGATAAGTACAAAGTAGATATTCATCTTTTCGAATCGGATGTAGATTTCCTTCCTGTTTTCCAGCTTTTCTATTTTCCCGGATGAAAGATATACAGTTTTGGTAAATACTGTCGCATTTCTCCTTCAGTGGAATGCTTTTGGAATGTAGTAGTCCGTTTCGATTAACTGCATCATCTCTCTGCTAGCAGAATGACCCGTCTTTATACAGGACTCCTCTGATCAGCAAATAGTTATCGTGCGGCCCATGTTTAAGCAGTCAGGTGATCAGTTGTATCTTATCGTCCTTCGCCATCGGGTTTCTGCTAAGTGCGTCGACGTGTTCCATCTTTGGAACATTTTTCCATCTTTGAGCCACTTCGATGTTCAATTTGGTAATCGAACTCCTCTAAGACTAGAGACCCACCTCGCAATTCTCGGTGCAATTACTTTTTTGGCCTTGATCATTTTAAACACAGCGCAATCTATAATTATTCTAAAAGGTATAAAAATTAAATATCCTCTTAACTTTTCTAAAGCTTACACTTTTGCGAGGAATTCCAACTTGTAGCTACAGTATCTACTCTGGGCTAAAGTTGTAGTCTTACTGTGGCAATAAACGGGATGGAATTTCCCGTCGACAGGGTTTCTAATCAGTTGTTGTTTAAGTTTTTTAAAAGCGTCGATTTGCTCAGCTTGCAGTTCGAAGTCAACACATTTCTTCAACAAATTCGTCATTGGCAACGCTGTAATGGAATAGTTTGGGATAAATCGTCGAAAATAGTCAGTTACCCAAAAAACTTTTAAGCATCTTGATGTTCCTTGGGTTTGGAAATTTCGAAACGGCATCATTCTTTTGACGTGATGGTCGGATTTTGCCTTCTGATATAATGTAGCCAAGATAGTCTATTCCATGACATAGGGACCTACATTTCTTCCATTTAAATTGCAGTCCAAACTCGCTCGCCACCTGGAAAACTTCTGTCATTTTTTGCAAATTTTCTTCTTCATTTTTTGCCGGGATATTTAAATCTTCCATGAACACCAGCAATACTCCTTGAGCAATCAAGTCCTTGAATACATAATTTATAAATCTCTCAAACGTAGCTGGAGATGCGCCTAGACCAAATGGTATAACTAAAAACTTGTAGGGTCCCTCTGGTGTTATGAAAGAAGTATACTTTTGATTTGCCTCTTCTATTGGGATGAGGAAGAATCCATTTTCCAAATCGAGCGACGAGAAAACTTTAAAGCTGTCAAGTTGATCCACTAAATCCTCTATTAATGGTAGTGGATTCTTATTTAACTGTCGATAATCTAGGTACACATATTCGTTTTTCTACACTTTTTTTATTTGTCAACACTATCGGGCTTGTGAACTCGGTGGTGCTAATGCCCGCTTCCGAAACCGTTATATCTGTAGTTATGTTCTGCAGAGTATCGTTTCCAATAATGCATCTTGTCTTCAGTTTCTGTTCTGGAGCAATGTGAATATAGCTACTATATATATTCTTCTCCGTCCAGGGTAATCTTTGCTGGAAAACAACCAACGGTTTCAATTGAATTATCGCCAATGCCTTTGATTTGAATTTTCATGTCATTTAATAATGGTGAGCCTAGCTCCCTATATGTGGTTTAATCTAAAAGCGTGACGCCGCTACCTTTATCGATTAACGCGTATATCTGCTGTTGATTATCCTCAATAAGCTTGTGATTATGCCTTATTGGTGGACATTCTGTTTCGCCTACTTTTACTTCGGGTCCGCTTTTTGGCTTGGCTTCGGCAAGCATTGTACAATCAGCCTTCATCACGCTTCCTGCAATGTTTAGATAAATGTCCTTGCTTCCCACAATTGAAACAGGGTTTTAATCTTCTCGATGGCCTTGAGTTGCTAATCACCTTACTGTCCCTGTCTGTTGCTGGCTGAGGATTATCTTCTTTAAATTTGACATACAAGTTCAACTTGTTTCTAAATTTCGCCATATCCGAAGCACCATATAATAATATTTTGTTATTTGGAGAATCGTCTATCCCGTCTATGATGTAGTCAATCACCGACACATCCTCAACCTTAATCTCGAAAAGTTTCGCCTTTTCGCTTCTTGCGTGCAGCCAACTGTTTATAAACGTCAGCGCTCGACACCTGTTTGCAATATTCATCGATCAGAAATTGCTTCAATTTATCCCACGTATTCAGTTTGCTACTGGTTACTAAGCTCTTTTTGCCGACCCCGTAACTGCCTTTTTTGCATACACTAATTTTTGGAAGGGGTTAAGTTTAAACAATCTGGCCATCGCTTCAAACCATCGTACCATCAAATTCTACCATTGATCCCAAAATTTCATTATGGTGAATACCGCTTTACTCAGGAAAGTTATCGTCATCATCTTTTTCGTCATTATTGGTTTGGTACCGTTCAGTAGTATCCCCAATTTGATCACCTGACCCATTTGGAATGGTTGTGGAATCACTCTTCCGAAGTTCTTCGTTTTCCCGCGTCAGACGGGATAATTCTTATCTTAATGCTGCTATCTCGCTTATGCTTTGTATACCGGAGGAGTTTTTATTTGTGTTTTTACGCCGTAAAAATTCACTTTCGTCAATTGACCCAGGATTGCCTGCTTGGCCTTGATGGCTTCTGCCTTTTCTGCCTTTACCCATAGTTCTACTGGACACAAACTTTTGAAACTTATTGCAAAATCTAACCGATTGATTGGCAATTACGTGTTATTTCTGACGAACACCGTTGTTCATATTCTCGTTACGGTTATATAAAAATCACGCAATCGTTTAAAAAAAAAACATGGTTACAACTGCAATTAATAACAGTGTATACGACCTTCAATTGATGCTTGTAATTTTCAGCTATTCCTTTTACTGCGTAGCATCCTAGACCCGTTGATGATTTTTTGTCAAATCTTATCACACACGAAACTTCTTATTAACACTTCCACAACTATTTAGTTTTAAACGTACAAGCACTTCTGAAAGGCTATTTATGTTTGCACAAAATTAAATTATACCATCCAATTATCACACCGTTATTAACACAATTACCACAAGCACTTCTAAACGGGTATTTATGTGAACACAAAAATAAATTTAGGCTAGTGGATTTCGGTATCCCAAAAATGTATGGGGATACCATTTAGTATCAAAAGAGAACAATTTTCTTTTCTCCACAAACCAAAATACAATCCACTTCAATATGACCGTCGCATAACACATCTCTCTTTTCTTGCCATACCTCTCAAATCAGCTACCGTAACAATATTATTTTTAATACCGTTTATTATGTAAAATCATCAGAGCTGGACTGATAATTAAAAGGCAGCGTTGACCATTGATCAGTCGATCCCACATACATATAAGTATAATCTAAATTAATTAAATTGTGAGCACTAACAATAAGAGGTTAATACTTTAAAAAAAATTAATAATTTCAGCTTAATATTTGATTCCCGTGGCGTACTACAGCTATCTGGGGGCACAGGTGGTGGATAGTGGACGGCCTATCGATAGGTAGATTAACGGTGAATTAAATAAGCCGCCCCAACCGCAGTCCAGCTGGTGGGAGAGTCTCATGGAACTTGGGAGTGGTTAACCTCAGTTCATTAAATTCTGAGTGCCTATGATGACCATCGACCAATAACCACGGCGGACTGGGCGTCACGTCCTCTCTGCACCTCCGGAGTCTCTGCGGGTGATGAGTGGGGGTACCCTATAAATGGGTGACTCGGGGAATGGAATGGATCCCATTGGATTGGGCTCTCCATGTGAATAGGTGAATGGGGGAGAGAATGTGGGCGGAAGGAAGGGGGTGCTGGGAGGCCGGAGTGCTAGCGAGCTGAATGGGCTGGATTAAGGTGTTAAGCGACCCGTGCTGATGATCAACTAGGCTGGGGGCCCATTTAACAAAGCCCAGTCGCTAACGGAGCCCTCTGGATACCTGGCGACCTCCAGTTGTAATTAGCCTTACCTGCGTCTACGGATCTCTGCGCAGGCGGACCTTTATTTCACCGATACTCGTGGGAATCAAATGGAAAGATCGAACAACAAAAAAGCAAATGGTACCGGCTCTCCTCAAAAGACGGTATCGGCGAAGGGAGGTACCTCGAACCAGACGGGTGGGGCCTCTAAGGTTGCAAAGGTGGTTGACTCTAGGGCACCAGTCCCGGGAGTTAGCGGCACCAACGCAGCACAGGGGAGTGAGACAAGAGACATTCCTCCGGCGAAAAGGCGATACAGGAATAGCCGCTCGGCATTGCCAATTCTCGAGAAGTGGGCTGCGACCCCCGAGGGGCAGCTTACGGAAGAGCAAAGAACATCATTAGCTTGGGCAAGGAACACTGTGGGCTGCGGAGGCTCGAAAAGGGACCATGTGTTGAAAAGACAGCGGTCCCAGGACGAGGTGAAAGTAGTCAACAGCAAGCGGGCCAAGTTGGCGACTGAAAAGAAGCCGAGCTCAAACACGAGGTTGGTGTATAATGCACTCAACCTCGTCTTTTTAAAGGACCTGGGTGAGAAACCGGGACCATCTCCATCCTGCAGAGATGCGGGATGGTATCAAGGGCGCGTGAAGATGACTGCATGCTCGGACTCTAGATCTGTGGATCTATATAAAAAGGCTATAGCCAAAGTAGAGGAGGTGTGGCCAGGCGCAAAGCTTGCGGCAGTTACCCGGAAGGAAATTCCCAGCAGTCCGAGGGCACGAGTCTGGCTGCCATCCGGACCGGCTAGCCCTGACGAGGCTTTGAAAATCATTCAGGCCAGTAACCCGAGTCTTCCGACCGGAAATTGGAAGATCGTCAAGCAGGAGGAGGCGAAGGGGGGCTCGAAATTATCAATTATGGTAATAAATAAGGAGTCCCTTGCCCTCCTTCACAAAACGAAGGGAGTAATTGACTTCGGTTTCGGGTCAATTTCTCTCAACGTTTATAAGAAGGATGGGACTGAAGCGCGTACGGGAGGCCAACCGGAGGATGGTGGCAACCCGCCAAAGCCCGAAGGAGGTACCAGCAGCATGGGAGGAGAAGCTGAGGGTAGGGGGAGAGTGAATCCGGCGACCTCGGTCGGGCAAGGACTCCCTCGAAGGATGAGGAGGGGCACATAAGCGAAGGAGCTGGTGTACCGATGGAGGAGGATGTCGGCAGCCCGGCCAGATGGAGTGGGGGCACTGACAAGTACTGTACAGTGGGTATGAGGGGTGGCGAGACGGGCGAATCCGGCGCATCCCAAAATACCGAGAAATAATATTCCTGCGGTAGCAGGAATATACCATAGAGGCAGGTAGAGGTTAAATGGTTTTGATTAAGATAACACAAATTAACCTTCACCATTCTAAGGCTGCTTCTGCAGCTCTACTCCTCAGGCTGACTAGTTCGGGTGATCATGTGATACTAATCCAAGAACATTGGATTAACAATAACAGGATCTGTGGCCTCAGAACCAAGGGGTACAAAATTATATCCTCTAGTAAGTCTGGGAAGATCAGATCTAATATTCTTGATAAAAATAATATTAATCTTTTCCTTCTCTCTCAATACAGCAATGGCGACACTACTGCAGTTAGCCTGGAAGTAGGCACTTGTAGATTCTGGCTAGTTTCAGCCTACATGGACCGGGAGAAGGAGGTTCCTCTGGATAACCTGGAGGAGCTGATCAGTAAAGCGGAACAATCAAAGGTAGGTGTGGTACTGGGAGTTGATGCTAATGCGCATCACACTATCTAGGGAAGCACGGACATTAATGAAAGAGGTGAGTCGCTTTTTGATTAATTGATGAGTACTAACCTTTCAGTATGTAATATTGGGCGGGAACCCACATTTATTACTAGTAACAGGCAGGAGGTTCTAGACGTGACCCCTGCCTCAAATAATATTCTTCATATGGTTAAAAATTGGATGGTGGATAAGGAACACCCTTTTTCTGATCATCGATATTTAACCTATAGCCTAGATATTAACCCTGCTACCTGGGAAGCCTTCAGGAACCCTAGAAGGACCAACTGGAGCAAATATGGGGAATTATTGGAGGAAATGTTACCGACTAGGGCTATGGAGCTCCCGACGACCGTTGGGGAGCTGGAGGACATGGTGGCTAGCGTTACTAACGCATGCAACCGATCCTTTCGCGCTGCCTGCCCACTGGCTAAGCCTAGGGGTAGGCAAAAACCGGTATGGTGGTCCAGGGAACTGGGAACCTATCGTAAGGCGTGTATGACAGCCTTGAATAGAGCCAAAAATACCAGGGAGGCTCAGGATTGGGACTCATATAAGGAGAAACTCGGAATTTATAAGAAAGAATTAAGAAAGGCACAAAGGAGGTCTTAGAGAATCTTCTATGATAAAATGGAAGAGGTATCCGAAACCTCCCGTCTTATAAAGATTCTTTTCAAAAGTACATCTAGTCCCAGTTTTTTGATAAAACCGGACGGATCTTGGACAGCTTCTAGTGGAGAATCTTTGGAGCTTCTCTTCGAGACACACTTCCTAGGGAGCTTTGAAGACCTGTTGGTGCGTAGCAATCATCAGAAATCACTGTCAGTAATCACAGAGGATATCGTAACCAGGAAATGGATCCTATGGGCACTGAGGGGTTTTAAACCATTTAAATCGGCTGGTCCGGATCAAATTATACCAGCGGAACTTCAAAACAACTCAGTAATTATTCTTCCCCACCAGGAAGCTATATTCAAAGGGTGTTTGAAGCTGGGCTATATTCCTAGGTACTGGACGGAGGTCAATGTGGTGTTCATACCGAAAGCAGGGAAAAGCTCACATATCTATCCTAAGGACCTATGACCAATAACTCTATCATCCTTTCTTTTGAAAACCTTGGAAAGGCTGCTGGATGTATACATCAGAGATAAAATAGGTGCCAGGAAGTGGGCATCGTCTCAGTATGCGTACACAAAGGGTAGATCTGTGGACGCTGCCCTGCACGCCTTGGTGTGTACGATTGAGAAATCGATTAATTCGAAAGAATTCCGTTTGGTGCCCTTCATGGATATAGAAGGCGCCTTTATTAATGTGAAAGCGGAGGCAATCAAAGAAGGATTGTCATTTTTGGAGATGGACGTTCCTCTGATAGGGTTAATCAATTATATGCTGGGAAGCAGGATTGTTAGCTCGAAGTTGGGGGACTCTACCATCAAGAGGCGAGTAACTAGGGGCGAGGGTATTGAAGTTATCGCTAACGCAGATGACGTAAAGCTCTTACCGGGAAATTCCTGGGCACGATTGTAGACGTAATGCAGAATGCGCTTACCATCGTTACGAAATGAGCTGGCAAATGTGGACTTGGTATTAACCCGTCCAAGACAGAGCTGGTACTCTTCACTAAGAAATACAAAATCCCGGTAGTTGTCCCTCCTACCTTAAATGGCACGAGACTTGCTTTTACTGATAGAGCTAGATATCTGGGCATTATCTTGGACAGTAAGCTTAGTTGGAAGCCAAACATGTTGGAGAGAATAAACAAAGCTACTGTAGCTTTGTACTCTTGTAGGAACCCCATTGGTCATAGATGGGGTCTGAAGCCGGAGCTGGTACACTGGCTCTACACCGCTGTAGTGAGACCTGTACTCATGTACGGGGTGGGTGTTTGGTGGCCAGCTCTGGACAAGGTAACTTATAAAAGTAAGATTGAGAGAGTGCAAAGAACGGCCTGTATGCTTGTTAGCGGGGCATTGAGGTCGACACCGACAAGTGCCTTAGAGGTTATGTTGCACCTTCTTCCGGTCGACATTTTTGGCAAACAGATGGCGGCAAATATGGCTGTACGACTTGCAGCTGTCTCTCAGTGGAGGTGTCTTAGTATAGGACACTCTACTATTCTTAGATTGTTCAAGGATGAGCTGGCGAATCTTGACTACATTTAACCTACTCTACGCTTCGAGAAGCGATTTCGGACCTCCTTCCCTTCAAGGGAATCCTGGAGGGATAGACCGTTATCGGAAACCGAAGCGTTGCAATTCTTCACACATGGCTCCAAGCTAGACGGCAAACGAGGAGCTGAAGTATTCTGTGACAAATTAAATGTAAACATTTCTATTCGTCTCCCTGATTACTGCAGCGTGTACCAAGCTGAAGTCGCAGCGATTGAGGAGGTCATGACGTGGTTGAAGCACAATGTCTTATCCTCAGACGATATCACAATCTACATATTTGGACAGTCAAGCGGCGATCCGGTCGTTAGAATCGGTGTCTTTGGCGTCACGGGTTGCGTTGAGTTGTCACTCATCTCTAAATGAGATGGGTGAGCACTTCAATATCCAGGTAATCTGGGTCCCAGGTCACTCGGGCGTCATGGGGAACTGCAGGGCAGATGAACTTGCTAGGCATGGTACGACTCTCCAGCTGCAACCGGAAAGAGCAAGTCTGGGGAGGCCTATTACAGCGCTGAGACAAGCACTTGGGAAGCAGGCGCCATCCTCAGCGGGGGAAAGGTGGTCGAACACCCTCACCTGTAGAGTTGCAAGACAAGTTTGGCCAAAGCTGGACTTGGGGTGCACTAGGGCATTAATATCCTTACGCAGACGTGAATTAAGAACTCTCATAGGAATTCTCACGGGACACTGCCTTTTTGGAGAACATGCAACAAGGCTAGGTCTGGAGGCTAATGACTTCTGCAGAAGCTGCTTGGACGAAGAGGAGGAAGAGACGTTGGTCCAGTTCCTTTGCTCGTGTCCAGCATTGGCTCTCAGAAGGCACAAACACTTAGGTAAATTAAGGATGGACTGCCTCTCGGATCTCGAAAACACTAAAGTGCGGGACGTCATTCGCTTCATAAGTAGCTCGAAATGGTTCCAATAGGGGTAAAAGGGGATACATCCTGTGGTATCACAATGGACCGTCACCGGTCTAAGTGTGCGTAAGCAGCCACTCCAACCTAACCTAACCTAACCTTAAGATTTGATTACTTCTTAGGAGTTCGTTATGTAGAAAGATTAAAGAATAAAGCCATTGGCAACATTAAACAAATAAAATAAGACTGTAAAAGATATCTGCATTTCCGTCAATATCCTCAATGACAAACTTTGTCGAGAAGTCTCTCTATTTTTGAATAACAGTCAGAAGTTCATAAATACCTTAGTAAAAGAGGACAATAGCCAAATGTACATATTTGAGACTTGCTCGTTTTATTTATATCTTTACGATATGCACAACTCTTAACTAAATTAAAGACTCTGAAATCATAAACAGTTATAATACTAAATTGTACTTAAAAAAACTTGTATCGTTAATTAACTTTAGTTCGCTGTTGCTCAAACTATATTTTCCTCAAATTTGTAACGTTTTGTCTACTTCCCAAACGAGAAAACAACCTTCCAAAATTACTATTAAAATGAAAAAAGTCAAAATGCTTTGTACAAAAATTGTGTTGAACAAAGTTTTTTGTACCACTACAAAAAAAAAACAATCAACCAAAAATGCAGAGAGCGAAAATGGTTTGAGCAGTATTACAATACGACTTTTCCTCCATTGTTTCCTTGTAACAATGTTACATAAATGCATAGTTTCAAAGTTTTAATTTTGATGTATATTTTGTTACCCAAGATTTTAACTCATACAGATTTACATTGTGCTCCACCATATACATTTACACAACACCCAAATGATACAAACAAAAGTATTCAGTGTAGTAACTACAAAAAAAATGTAGAACATTCTCGTAATTCATGTTGGCTATGACAGACAAAAAACAAAAGTTTGATAAAAAAAACTGAACATTGTTTTTTTATGTGCTGTTAAAAATTAATTGCATTTGAAAAATCTTTATTCAACCAACTTGAAGAAACAACTCAAAAGTAAATTTATAACTATGTCCATTAATAATGAATCAATTTACTTCACACACCACCCATTTAAAGTAAGTGTATTTAGTCATAGTTGAAATAAGTAAACAAAACAAAAAACTGCTTCAATTTTTCTTTGTTAATCGTAACCTTAAGACATTTTTCTATCTATCTTCCTCAAATGTAAAAACAGCTAGAAAATGGGGAAAAAGAAAAATTGGAATTAAAAAATCAGCCAAGAAAATCTCGAAACATAACAAGAAACTTTAAAATGTACGTTACTCTTCTCGTCTACATACATACATACATATATTGTATGTTGTATACAATACGATATAACGAGTAAGGAACGACCAAGAAATAAAATGCTTTTAAAAGTTTTATTATTTCTCGTACATATTCTTAAAGTTTAAAAAAAAAAAAAAAAAAAAAAAAATAAATAAATCAAATAAATAAATTTTGTTTTTTTGAAGACTTTTTATTTCTTTATTTCTATTTTGGTTTTTGTGCTTTTAATTCTTAAGTATATTATCTACTTTTGAACGGAAACTTTGTTATCGTGTGCAATGGATAATAATAAGTATTGATGAGAAGTAGAATCAGAAATATTTCGAATCCTTGAAAGATCTTCTTTATAGGTAAGTGTTGTATGGTTGTGACAGCTGTCGAACATTAGTTATTTATGGTAGAATTTTGTTTAACAAAATCGCTGTGAAGTTAAACATTTAACATAACCACTTTGTGTAGAATACTTCAGATTATCATTCCTTGTAAGTTTTCCGAATATGCTATTGACATGTGGGTAACTTTCGAATTTAAGTTTGAAATTGCTCACACCGTTAGAACCGAATTTGTGCTAATTAGTGCTCATTGGAAAAAATTAGTGCTAGTCCAGTAGCCGAGAAAATGGATAAAGAATTTTCATATTCCACCCGAAAGACGGTAAAAACAACAAACACAAAACCTGATTTCCAGCGGAAACCAGAAAAGATTAACCAATTAATTTAATAATTTTAGTTGGTAAATGAAGAAATTTGTGCTTATCACCAAAATATACATTTTGACAATTTTCATTCAATCCATTTGATCGCAGAACTATTAATTTTCGAAATCTTAAATAACAATGAAAACTCCAATTTTTTGTAGCTCGTCATTCAGCACATTTCGGTTCACTGCGTTATTACCCTGATAAATGTCAAATTGAATGCAATAGTCATTTTTCAGTGCTAATACCCATGATTTAAACCCAAAAGGAATTGGCTTTCTTGGCATGAATTGTTTGCATACGTGATGGCCGAAATACGGAATCATTGATTCGTATATTTTGAAAACATTTTATTCATTTCTATTGTTGTGCCATCCAAGTGCCATTTAATCGCTTGAATTTACCAATAATATGAATGTAGCATATAGTATTCTATTTTCGCAGAATTTTTATAATACTATAATAATTTGTCATTATTTTTGCATACCTTGGAATTTTGTAGAAAACCTAAAAAGAGACGTCTAGAGTTATGACGCTTTTGAACAAAAAAGCCTACAGTATGAGACGTAAAAATTATTATTAAATTTGGACAGTCAAAATAAAAAATGTCTGTGAAGGGGAAAATTTCTCAAGTATCTATTTAATCTAAAAATATCTTAGAAAGGGAAAACAACAACATGATTAAGCTGATTTTATAGTTGTTTTCGTTCATTCTTCCATTCGTTCAGAGATTTTTTTAAGCCAATAATCAATATGTTTTCTAGAAACAAAATCGTCGGCTTTGAGCAATAAGATTTCTGCACATTGCGCCACTTGCAACAATGTTAGCAAATCTCATGTAAAATACAATAAAGTTAATAGTAAAGTTAAAGTTAACTGTTAATTTAAAAAAAACACCAGCAGTAACATTAAATTCCATTTTTTTTCTAATCATTTTAACATCCTTACTATTTTATCATTGGATGGCAGGGGGGGGAATTAAAATAAATAATGTATGACATTGAAAAATATTAACATTGAAAATATTTCCGTAAATATTTTATATATATAAAATTTGTAAAGTTCCGCGTGTTAAACAAAAAAAAAGATTTCCGCATCTTCAACAAAAAGATTTCCGCAGCTTCAACAAAAAAAGATTTCCGTATCTTCTGTAAATATTGTAAACAGGAAGATTAAATTGTAATATATAAAGACATAAAATTGTAAATAGGAGCACAGTGTAATCAGAAGTAAAGAAGAGGCAGTGAAAAATCATAAGTTGAGTGGTAAAATCAGTTGTGAATATTAAAATCAGTAAAAGTATAAGGCCAATCGGTCCATCAGCTGCAAAGAATAATCTGTAATCAATATTAAACACATAAAAGAATAAATCAAATCTTAAAATTGTAACATTGTGAATAAATAATAATCAAAAATCAACTAAAGTTTTTAAAACTGAATTCAACAATCCGCAGTATTTGGTAAGTATAAATAACACAAAATACTAACATCTGGGTACCGGTGAGATTGAGTAATTGTGGAAGAAAGAAATATGTCAGTATTTATACCCGCTGAATAATCTTTCACACTTATAAGATCTCATCTTTCTCACAACTAACAATTAAACTCTCCACGATTAAATATATCACTTGGGTCATAGCCCCTACCAGCGGTAAGCGCCAAGTGACTATACAAGCTCCAAACCATCGTCCACATATAACTACATTAAATCTATATTAAGTTAAGCTAACCACCGACGTATCCCATACCCGGAATTTGTCATACACACACGAAGTACAATTAACTGGACATAATAATTACCCGGTACATATAACAAAGAATTCCCAAACACCTATAAACATAACAAAGCATTACTATAAATACCTAAAATATTGACACTGTAGGCTAACCCATTTCAGATAAAATACAAAATCCCATCACGATAAAATACAACAGAATCAATATCAGATCAGAAACATAAAATACTATGATCAAAGGCCGCACTTTTTCAAGTTTGTCGTTTTGTGGCAGGTTTGCATGATAGTGCACTGAATGTCATATCAAAACGATTTTTCCTCACAGTCTTAAACATAAGCGAATTATTGCAATCATTAAACACGGACCAAAGGGTCAATTCTCGTTCTATGAAAAAAATGTTTCCATTTTGTTTCCATTAAGTCTTTTTCATTTATAACATTTCACACCATGACAATAAGCGATTCTCGATGTCCAAATGAAAATGAATCGTAAAAAAAAAACGCTGAATAAGTTGTTTTCATAGTAAGCTACACTGTAAATATACATTTTACCGTACGATAACGCATACATCTCATTGTAGTCAAGGTTTACTGATAGGTTTTTATATTGGGATGAGTATTGATTTGTGAAATCGACTACCATTTGCACAAATCCTTCGTTAAAAAATAGCTCGAAGAATTCCAATGGATGAGGCTTTTTTGATATTGTTAAATCAGGAAAACTTTTGTAAAACTATGGAGTTTTGGTGTGCTGGATACATCAATATCACCATCAATCCATTTGTGTACCCGTTTATTACTGCTTTCCAATTTCAATCGTTTTTGCTTTGGCTCCTGAATAATTTCTGCCCGAATATTTTCACTTTCATCGTTTTTATGTGCAATTGTTTATGCAATCAAATTGTCGTCGTCTTCAGTTTCATTCCCGTCTAAAATAATTCCCAATTCGGTTCTGAGCATTGCAAGTGAACTTTTTCGACCAAATGGTATTTTCACTAAAATTATATCTAAACCCTAAATGGTTTTTAAAATCCAATGCAATTTTCACATCATTTAACCCAACCATACAGTTAAATTTACACGAATCTTGATATTTCCCTTGACACTTGACATTTAATTAACACAAATCTTGTATCTACATATGTTATAATAAAACACATGCTGCAAGCTTACCAATAATTTGTGTTCATTATGGTTCCGCACACAGATTTAACCGCAATTTGCGTACGTTCCTTTGCAAATTGTAACAAGAACATACTTTTTTATTTCAATATTGACCTGCATGCAGAGAAAAGATATGGTTGCAGAATGATCACAGCGAAAAAGGTTTATTCCTTAATATAATAGTATCTTTACTGTAAAAATAGTTAGTTATCACAACAATTCTATAGTTTTCTAAATGATAATAGTGAACATTAAATAACTGTAGAAATCATATTATTGTTTAAATTTTTGTCCTACTATTATTACTACAACTATTAGTTGCTACAAAGCTAAAATGACAGTGACAATAATGTAATCAAACAACGATTATTATTGTTGCAACCACTTGGTGCTTGTTTATGGTTTCTGTGATGTTAAAGTTTGTTTGTAAGACTTATCCTGCAACCCTAATTTGCCGCAAGAAAAATATATTTAGTGATCCAAAATAAGATGTTCGCTAACAGCTTATAGTAAATGTTTAATAAACTGTAAGTGAGTCCAGTCATAGAACCACCTGAATTTTGCTTTTAACAAATAGTGTTACTGTATAAAAAATAACAGAAAAGTAATATAATTAATTGTTAGTTGAATGTGTAGTGTATATTATCATAATAAACAACGCATTTAAATATGTACAGTTTATTTAGAATTGTACCTGCAAATTAGTGGAAGAAAGTGTTAGAACATCTTTGCGGCCGCATGGATATACATAACATTAAAGTAAGTGAAGTAAAGTAAGTAAACTAATTTAGATATGAGTGTGTGTATGTGGCTTTAGTAGCTTTACGCATATACAGTTATAGTTCCTTAATGTATTAATTACATCACATTTTCATGTGTTTCAGCATGAATAGACTAGAACGAATTCCAATGACCATATTATAATTTTAACAAATATGTAAATCGTTGTTCCAATCATGTTTATGAGTTATATATTCAGGACGATCATATTTATGATTGTATCAACAATGTCGTTGTTGTAACAATATAATATGTTCATTGCGCCCTCATAGGAAAACGTCAAACTTATTATTAAACGTCAAACTTATTTTATTTTTAAATAAATTTATCGTAAGTGATTCATTTTTCCTTTTTAAAATAATTAAAAACAGTTAATCAAAAACCCCTGAATTTGTTTTTCAAATTTATTTTAATTAACATGCAAAATTAATACGATAATATTACAAGTGTTAGTGTACGTACGGTTGTTCAACACATTTTCAAGCAATGTCATCGACAGTTCTACAACACATTTGAACGATCACGTTATATTTATAATAACCATTTTATGATTGTCCAAACTTGTTTATGAAGGTATTATTATTACAGTAATTTTATTCTTAAATATTAAATTGTTGGGCTCGCTTAGTAAAATGAAAGGTTTTAAATTGATTAAAACTACCTTTGCAAACACTAAGGATATTGTTGGTGTAACTTTTAATGGTGTAGATGATTTTAATTTATTTGTAGAAGCAGGTATGATTGTATTATTAAAAAAAAAACTTTAAACTAATGAAATTGTCACTTTATTGTAAGAGACGGTGGGTTAATTATGAAATTTTATATGATTTACAATTTTCAGTTAGGAAAGCCTACAATTTGGAATCCTAATCTGAAATTGTTATGTACTCTCAGGATTTTGTTGTAAAGGAAGAGATTTTTGCGGATTTTATTGCACAGTTTATTGCTTCACCAGACTTTGTTTTGGATATTAAATTATCAAGTAAAAATTGAATATAATATACATATGTACATAAAAACACACTAAAAAGCTTTTTCGGTAGGTCAAAGAGTGCTTTCAGTATTAACACCGACCGAATCGGAAGTTGATTTAAACGAACCTTCGACGATTGTGTTGGATTCTCAGGCTATTATAACAGAACCCATAGTTCGCACAATATCCTGCCTTGGTGAAACTGAATTTCTCAACTTTAGAGACGAAAACGCTATATTTATACAAACCAATTTTTTACAACAATTGCCTACGACTGAAGTAATTATCATTGTTTTCAATTATTTAAAATTCTGGAGAAATAAATATTTTTCAATTATATTAGGATATAAGAAATATAGATGACGTCCAATTATCGTTAACATCATACCAAAACGGAACCTTGGAGAATCGCGAGCGCATAAATATTGCAAAAGCTGTTATATGCTACGTGCTGAAGCAAAATAAATCAAAAATGTAAGTTTGTTTACGCCGACTCAAAACATACAATTGCTTAGAAATAAAAAAAAACGAAAACATAAATTAGTATGTATCTTTAAAGTTTCTTTGCTCATTGCTATGTTTTGCATTTTATTCATTAATTTGTTAACTGTTTATGCTATTTTCAGACTCACAAGAGACGATTTTTTACAATTAACGCAGTCAATAGTAGATATTTTTCCTTTTGAAGTAAAAGAAACGTACTATGTTCCATTTCGAAAAGGACACCTAGCTAAAGGGAAATTATACGATGCTTACAATAACTATCGATCTCGCCTCAGTGCAGCAGGAGTCATAAATAGAAGAATTAAATCAAAATCGCAGGACAATCAGAGTAAGTAATATAAATATAGTTTAGCAAAGTTTATAGCAAAAATAAAGTCAAATTATTATATAAAATGGTTTCTCGAAAAGTTTCAAGTGTAAATCAAGGAAACTTAAACATACCAGAACATACATTAGCTAGTGAAGAGGCAAATATTACAACTGATCTTCAAATTTTGCAATCAGGAGCTGCCGAATGGCAAATAATATTAGCAAAGTGGAAAAGTACACATGTATTCAGGCATAAATAGCTTGAAAATCAAAACTTTACAACCCTGGAATGTTTAGAAAAATATGCGGTTCTTTCGAATGAAAAAAGTCACGAGCTGGTAAGTCGTCAAAATTAAATATTAAGTAATATTTTTAAACTATAATGTCCTCTATTTTTCAGTTTGAAATTGATTTTAAAATTTTATATCCCTCATCTAAATCTATTAGTGATTGGAAATTGTTCTATTGCCAAGTTATTACAAAGGCAGAAAAATTGAAAGATAAGTGCGTTAAAGAAATATTAGCAAATATTGAGAGCGCGGAAGAAGAAGGTTAATTGAAATGAACGAGTTTTTTAATAATGAAATAATAATTGTAAATTATTATAATTATATTTCAGACTCAAAACTTGCTTTGACGTTTATGATAATTCCCTACCTTTTACCGAGCTCTAGACGATCGAGTAAACTTGAAGTGCAAAGATCTTTTATTCAATATTGCCAGGTAATAAAAAAATTCAACTTCATCATCAATTTCTCATAATTAATCATTGTTTTTTTTGCTATAGAATATTCTCGAAGCGGACGACGAAACCAGAGAAGAAATAAAACGATTGAAAATTGAAAGCCAGCCTAAAATATATCTCATCGGTGACTCTCACAAAACCGTTTGTCTACCATATGTCGATATATCCGGCCACAGATTAAAGTTTGAGAATCCACTAAAGGCAATTGAAGTTTGCTTTCACTGCTTTATGGGAATGAACATCAAATATCCCAGTCGTTGTGCTCATGTTTGGATGTTTATCCAAAAGCTGGTTTTTAAAATAAATACGCCTTGGGACACAATAATACCTTCAATCAACACACTGATCAACGATCTACATTCTGCAAAATAGGGTAATACTTGCATTTTTTCATTAAGTATATACATATTTAATTTTTAGCACATTTTTAATTACGATAGAATCGTAGGTTACTGAAAATAATTTTCTGTGTTCTCCTTAAGTACGAATTTTAGAATTATGAATTTATTTATTTGTTTGATTAAGTTAAATATTATCCTTAGTTTTGTTTTAATTGATATTTTGCTGATTTGAAATAAAATTCTTTAAGATAGAACTGTTAGTTACATTACAAAAATGGATTCAATAAATTGCTCTTTAGCTGTTCTGAATTATTCATGACTATCAATGAGTTGATTAGCCACATAAGGAATTGTCATCCAAACCAAACTTCAGTGTCGTGCTGCTACCGTAGGTGCTCGCGAAAATATAGTCGACTTGATTCCTATAGATTTCATTTGATAACTCGTTATAGAAATATTGAAAGTGAATACTCAAATTTAACTAGAGCCGCTGTTGCTAATTGCAGCAACGCAGAGCTAAGTTCTAATATTGAAAACAATGATGTCCGTCCTAGCACTAGTAACGCAAATATTGTTCAACAGTTATCACTCTCAGATATTCGTTTAGATTTGTTGAAGCAAATTTTAAGAACTTATTGTAACGATTCCATTCCTCGAAATAAGAGTCAAGAGATTATCAAAAGCATCGTAAATTGTTATAGAAAATATTTATTAATTTTGAAAAATAAATTAAACGATTCTAATTTGACATCCGACGTGTTGGCTTTTGTGGAAGAATTGTGTAAGAACAGTTTAGTAGAATCCGAATATAAATTTTTTAAAGAACTTAAGAAAACACAATTTTTTGTAGAAGTACAATTTATTTCCATACATAAGGAAGTTCAAGAAGTTCTTAGTTCTGATGGACAAACTATCCTCAAAACCTTGGATTTTTCCGTGGCTATGATGCCTTTGCGAGAAATGTTTGGTGTTCTTTTTCAAAAAACAAGCTTTTTGCTTGAAACTATATCCTACATTATTTCCTTAAAAACTCGTGATCGAGCTGTAACTTATAATTTAATTCAAAGTGCACTCTGGAAGAACAAAAAAGATGAACAGTTTTCACAATGCTTTGATAATAGTGTATTATATTTGCCTCTATTAGTTTATTTTGATGAATTTGAGCCTGATAATAATCTAGGATCCCATGCTGGGTCACAGAAAATTGGCGGGGTCTATATAAAAATTCCTTGTATTCCCGAGTACCTACAGTTTAAACTTTCCCATATATTTGTTGCAATGTTATTATTTTCTGAGGATAGAAAAAAATTCGGAAATACTAGCGTATTTTCAGGATTCATCGCAGAGCTTAATTATTTGCAAACTACAGGAATTGAACTCAAAAACAAAATACCATATGGTCTTAGAAATTTAAATAGGGTCAAAATTATTCCTACATTAATTCTTGGGGACAATCTCGGGCTTAATACGATTCTTGGATTTTCAGAGAGTTTCTCTAGTAACTTTTACTGCCGCTTTTGCAAACTAAATCATAATATTATGAAATTTAGTATTAAAGAAAATGTTGAAATGATGCGAAATCCTGAGAATTATGAGTATGATCTTGCATTAAATGATTTTAAGGTTACTGGCGTGAAAGAAAATTTGGTTTTTAACCGTATCAATAATTTTCATGTAATACAAAATTATTGCGTAGATGTCATGCATGACCTATTGGAAGGGGTTTGCCATTACGAACTAATATTTATTCTAAATCGTTTTATAAATGACTATAAATTCTTTTCATTAGAACAATTGAACTACAGAATGCTTACTTTCGACTACGGTCCTATATACAGCAGAAACAAACCTCCTATATTAAACTCAGATTCACTAAAAAAAAAAAAAAAATTAAGCTATCTGCTTCTGAGATGTTAGTTTTTTTCAAGTGCATCTCATTGATGATTGGTGATTTAGTTCTTGAATGTGAAGAATGGTCATTATACATACTTTTAAGGCAGATAGTTTATATTTGTTGTGAATCAGATTCAATTCAAGATGGAATAGTCGAACATTTACAAGAATTGGTATGTGAACATAATCGTTTATACTTAAAACTTACAAAAAGTACACTAAAACCCAAATTTCATAATATGCAACATTACGCAAATATTATCAGCAAAATTGGTCCTTTGAAACATATCTCATCAATGAGATTTGAATCGGTACATAAAGTTTTGAAGAATATAAGCAATAGCTCTAACAATAAAATTAATATCTTTAGGACAATTTTTATTAAGCTTCTAGATTTGTTCATAAATTACAACGATGTTATAGACGCGAGAGTTAAATCAGGCCCTGCAACAATTTATCATAATATGAACAGCCCTCTACAAAAATATGGTATTGTTTCAGCTCTTTCGACTTATACTGTGTCTTATCTCCAATACGAAAATATCCTATTTAAACCCGGTATGGTTGTACATGTTGGTGAATACGAAGATGATATTCCATTATTTGGTTTAATCAGGCACATTTGTTCGATAGACCGTTCGTACTACTTATGTCTTTAAAGACTTTTAAATCACGGAATTGATTCACATTTTCATACTTTTCGGGTTGAATACGAGAACTATTTCTTTTCTGTGAAGGTGGACTCATTAGAATCCAATTATATTGGGTACATTTGTGTAACGAAAAATAATATTAAATTTTTAAATTAATACAAATATTGGTAATTAGTAATACGTAATAATGTAGCAGATTTGTAATAACTGGTTTTATACATTTATTAGAAATGAGGTTAGTTTTTATTATTCATTTAGATTTAGTTATGTCCACGTATGACAAATTAATGTATATAGGTACTATATTATTTAAATATTATTTAATAAAATTATTCATTAAACATCAATGTGTATTATTTCGACAATTATTTTTAAAACAATGATTTTTAGTGCAATCATATTAAAATTAACAAAGTCGTGCGCTAAGAATATGATAGCATCCCGTATATAATGTTTTCTGCAACAAAATTGGGTGACAAACCGCACTGTAGTGACTAACATACAACGTTTGTTACAATATTACTCCTAAAAACAAAATGGTAGTATCGAACAAATAATGCTCTCTGCAACAAAAGCAACTCAAGAACTGCATGATAGCAACAAACATATAATGTTTTCTGCAAACAAAGTTTCTCAGCACAACATGATAGCAACGAACAAATAATGTTCTCTGCAACAAAAGCAACTCAAGAACTGCATGATAGCAACCAACATATAATGTTCTCTGCAATAAAAGTTCCCCATCAACAACATGGTGCCGACCAACATATAATGTTCTCTCCAACAGAAAATGTATTGATTGTTACAACCAATATATAGTTATTTACATGATGGCAACAATAAAAACCCCAATCATTACATTATGCTCTTCAAATATTATTGCATCAACTATATTTTTTTTCTGCGTGTGTAAATAGAAAGATTGGTTTTAGTACTTTGGGTTTAAATGGGTTCGTGAAAAATGAAAATCAATCCATACCCCTAAATGATAATATACGGAACCAGCCAACTAAAATGTTTTACAAAACCATACAAATGTTATGTCTGATTACACGTTCCGTTGTGATACTGTTAAAAAAAATGCAAAAGCGAAACCTGATTTCCAGCCAAAACCGGGATAGTTTAACGAATTAACTTTATCTTTTCCATTAGTAAAAACATTGAAGAAATTTGGGCTTATCATAAAAATATAAATTTCGTATATTTTCATTGATAAAACAGTGAAAAATGAAAATCAATCAATAGCCCTTAATGACGCTGTATGGAAGACTGAGAGTATTACTATTATTATTGATGATTGTCAAAATAGAGAAAGCGCCTCTCCTGGAAAAAAATTAAATAATGCTACTGACAAAATGACACTTGTCACAAATGCGACGAAAGAAAATTTAGCAATCCGGTAATTAAAAATATTTTTTATAATCCAAAATTGGAATTGTTTACAACAATTTCAAACATCAAATTATCAGGTAGCTCAGATTGAAAATTTTCCACTAGGGGACGTCCTTTAATGATGTTATGCTTTGGGAGGGGGGGGGGGGGGGGGGGTTAAAGTTTTTGTGACCTTTTGTGACAGAGGAGGGAGGGGGTATTTCTGAAAAAAGACGTAACAAATTAAAATAAAAGTAAAACACTATAAATTTTAAATAAAAAAAAAATATTTCATTTTAATGAATAAATTTAAATATTCCATATAAAATTATGTAGAAATAAAAATTAAATATTGGATTTATGCGTCCTCCCAAGAACTGGTAAAATGTTGGTCCAGTGTGCAAACTGGAATTATTGAGTCTGCTTCATTATCAGGAGTAATATCTAAATTTTCAACATTTAAATTATCCTCGTCAATCCACTCCGCTACTTTAAGTTGATCTGCCTGCATTAAAATAGCCATCATCTCTCATTGCCTTTTGGCCGCAATTCGGATAGGACGAATTTTTTCAAATTTCAACTGATTTTCTTTTTGCAAATTATGCACAGACATATGCTTTTTCAGCATAATGTGTGATGCAAAATATATTTAGCAAACATTGCAAATTCGTGTTTGTAAGTCAGGCTGCACCGAATTGCAAAACATATCGCATGGGTAAATTTCAAATTTATTTTTATTTTGAACCATATTACCCAACGTTAATGATTTGGTTATAAACAATGGCGCAAAATTATAAATTGGCTCATCTCTCGCATCTACAACTTTTAGGACATTAGAAGTTTGGGAAAGTGACACTGGTGGAGGCAGAAAACGAGCATTAAATATATTGAAAATTGAGCTACGTGGTTTAGAACAACAATCACGATTGAAACATTTTACAATTTGAACGCAATATTGGCTGGTTCTTACATGTTCGGCAAACAACTCCTGGTTTTTCATAATCAAGGAACTGGCATCGATTTCACAAACATCTTTTTGGACATATTTGCATACTATTGAATATCCATCAATGACTGTTTCATTCCAAATATCAAATAGAGTGTTGGCGGCGAATTCAAAATTTTTTAATTCTAAATCAGTATCGACTGTTCGACCTTGATTGTCTAAGTGACTGCCACACTTCTCGTGTGGCAATATTACACCCGACAGTTGTTTGCTTAATGGTGCCATTCTTCTTTCGACCCAATTAAAGGCACTTCTACCAGGTGCGTTTATTGCAATAAAAATGGCATCTAAATTATAGTGGATGAAATGGTGAATAGCAACATCGATTACTTTTTGATATCTTGGATTTTCATCCGGGCATCCGTCAACATTTAAAATAAATATAGGTTTAATTTTGTTCGCATATTTAATAAATGTTTCAAATTCATGCAGTCCAACCAATGTATCCATATCGAGACAATGCGAATATGCGATTGATGAAGAATGTTTCCCAGATCGGATTGCAATAAAAGTAGGACCACTGTACCCTACTGCTTTTGGATTTCCAATACCATTTTCATCGATTTTAATAGCCGCATAAACCGAAGGGATTAATTTATGACGTGCAGCTACAACCCAGTCGTGATCTGGTAGACTTACTCTGTACTCGACATGCATGAGAATGGGTGATTGTTCATTTGCTGCTGTTATTCCCAATGGCACTCTTGCTTTATCGTCTTGACTTAAAAAAAAAACTTCATTTGGCCCAAGTAAACTAGCGATTTTTTCCAAGTGCAAAATTATTGTTTTGCAGAACTGTCCATCTGGATGGCAAATTTTGAGCGCGAATTAATTTAACTGGAACTGTTTTGGTATGTCATTTACCTTCTGTTAAACACGATTTTTTTTGGTAATAAACGTAGATAGACTCCATTTCTACTAATATTCAATCCTTTGGGGTTCAGTTCTTTTGTTAGTTCATCTAAAGTTTGAATGGATCGATAAATATCAAAATTTCGTTTTTCATGGGAAGCAGCACCATGAACCGCAATATCAACTATAGTTTTTAATAGTAATGGTTGATCAACTTCTAATCTAGGTCTGCCAGGAACCACTCGTTTCTTTAACGCCACTTTTATTTCCGGATTATTTTCGCAAACCTCTTCTAATTTTCGTTTCCGTTCGTCTCTATATTTTTGCTGGCGCACTTGGTCATTTTGTTTAATTTTTAATTTTTTTTTTCAAGCTTTGTTTTTGATCTTTAAGATTTCTTAACATTTTACATTGCTTTTCATTGAGTAGCCCTACTTCCTTTCTTTTGTACAAACCCGCTAAATCACAGTTGATTATGTTCAATTGATTTCTATCTCATCTTGAGCTTTTGTGTCACGTTTTACTTTTAAAGATGTTGACGGACACCTACTTGGTTTAACGTTGTTATCAACAATACATTCAATAACAGTTTGATTTGATAAACTGCTTGTAGAAGGCTCAGTAGTAAAAGGCTTACAAGCTACAGACTGTTTACTCCAGAAACTCAATAAAGTGCCCTTATTTTTTAAATGTATTAATTCATTTTTTTTTATAATTGATGCGATAATAGACTCAGTATCTTCTTTAAGTTTTGCTTCATTCCAAATTTTTGTAGCTTCGATTTGCAAATTGGATTTTTTCTTTTCAGGATAAGCTTTAACAAGCATTTGAAAAGTTTTTGATACAATTCATTTTTATCCATTGTAATTAAGCCTTTAATAATTTGTTAATTTTATGTTAGTGTTAAGATAAAAAATTAATTCACAACGGCAATTTTCAAAATTAATTTATAAATTACCTGTTAATTCATACACTTTACAACCTGACTACACGGTGGACACCATAGATATACTGTTAAAATGATAGTTTTTAATCATTTTGTTATTTTTCCTTTTGATTATTTTCATATAAATGTAGTCGTGTTAGTTTTTATTATTTTTACGTCGTATATTTATAGGTATTGATAGGTGGTTCAATCCCCAGAGAGGAGAGTTTTGAGTGGAAATGCAAAAAAAAATAAACAAACAAAATAAATGTTGTGCAATTGCACAGTGTCTCCTTAGTAAATATTTATGTTTATATTTTTTCGAGTCACGACTTCAATGGATTTTAGTGAAATTTTACATCTAAGTTATTAAGCCGAGTCTGTATAGTTCCTCGCAAATACAAATGTCACCAGGGACAATTTTTCAACAAATTCTAGATGGAAGGCATACAACATATGGTCACAAACTTTAAATTTATGGGAATTATGTTTTGAAGCATTATGGTAAAAAGACAATGGTATTATTTGATATAGATATTCGGACTATGCCACCACGAAATTAAAAGAGCAAAAGAAGAGGAGGAGTTCAGATGAGATTTTCGCATTTCTCTGAACACACAAAAATGTTTTTTTGCAACCCTGATTGCAGGGTACGCTCAACCCTTAGAAATGGGATACTTTCTAATATCAATTAGTTCCACAATCCTGTAAGATTTCGCTTCTATTGGAATTATTAAGTATTTTTATACAAAGTTCCTGAGCTTTAAAACCAACAAACAAATTATGTTTATTATTTTTAGGGTTTCTGTGTACCCTGATGTCATGTATTTCATTAATTAACTGAAAACCAAAGATATCTTTGATTTCAGGCTTCCTTGCTTTCTATTGCGTATTCTGGATTTAAATTTGATTTCGGAACTTTAAATAATAGCGTAACTTAGGAACTCGATACAAAGGTAAAACAACAACAAAAATAATATTTTTTCTGTCTACGAATTGTCCACTATTTTTCTACGTTGTCTACATATTGTTTACCTTGTCTACGTTGAAAACTATTTTCTACGCTATTGTCGACATTTGCATGCAGACAATTTCAAAATAGACGCAGACAACACTGTCCACGAAGGAAAGAAATAAAAAAATATTTGTTGCCTTTACAAGCAGCAAATGATCGTCACGATATCACATATTTGGTGAAACATGCTGTTGGATACATTCTATTGAATGGCAAAAACGAGGTTTACTCCATGCTCAGATTTTAGTTTGGTTAATAAACAAAACTACACCTGAGGAAATTGATAAAATCAGCTCAGCAATTTCCAATTCATGAAAGAGATCCAGCTGTCGCTCATTTGACTATAAACCTTGAAAACGGACAACGCGTATATTTCACTGAACAAAATGCAGCAGAACGATCGGGTACTTGATTAAGGTCGATTTGCAAAAATATTGCCCTATGCTGAAATTACAACCTGCTTTACAATCAGGAATTTCTTCTACGAATGTATTAGTCAGACTGGACACTTTTCACCCCAAACAAGGTAAATGCTTATACTTGCGATTACTGCTGATTAATTTTCCAATACCATCATCATTCGATTATTTGAAAACGATTCAATGGTCAATTACATGGAACGACTCATGATGCATACCGGACCTTACAATTATAAGTAGAAAATTCAGATTGGGATACAACTCAAACGGATGGTGCTTTCAGTTATCGCTATACATCAAAAACGAAGAAGAGAACTGGAGGAGATCCATAAATTGAAAGCCAGAAATATATAATGAAGCTTTAATCAAGTTGGAAGATTTATGCATGATCTTTTCGTATGAACCACTCGAAGTTTCTAACAAAAATAACAAATAACGAAAAATATGTATGTGTTAGTAATTCTTACACTTAAAATCCAATAAGAATTTAATTTTGTTTTATATTTTATTTGGTTGTTCTCTAAGAGAGGGCAATGAACGCAACTAAAAAGAGAAGGAGTAAATTATAATTATAGGATGTCGTTTTGAACACAAAAGACAATAACAAACATATTTCGGCTCCAACTTCATACAACGGAGAAAAGGCAAATTTATTTAATTCTGATAATGACTGATTTCGCCCATGTATAATTGCAAGAGATAAATCTAAGTAGCACGGTATATAGTCAGCTAGCCCAGGGCAATATTAAAAAACGTTGAGCTCCCCAACTTCATATCATGGGGATAAAGTTGATTAATTTAATTCCGACTATGACTGATTTCGTATATGAATAATGGTGAAAGACAAAATGGTCCAGCAGCAATTACAAGAGATAAATCTAAGTAGCAGGGTATAAGGCCATCTAGCCCAGAATAATATCAAACAACTTTGAGCTCCCCAATTTTATATCATTAGTGTAAACTTGATTAATTTAATTCCGACTAAGACTGATATCGTGTTTCTATTTGGTGATAGGTTTTGAGAGATTTACAAAATATGGCGTAACTAGTATTAAATCGCATTGAACCATCTTGTATCTACATTTTCATGTTAAAGCGTCATCATTTCCCTCTAAAAATCAATATGTGTAATTTCGTTGAAGTATAACTCGTATCGTTTTTTTGTGTTCTAACCATGTCAACCTTTGTGCCAACAAAACATAATTTGCGGGAAGCGCTGTTTTTATGTTTTAATTTGAATAAAAATGCAGCTGATGGACATCGATTGCTGTGTGAAGCCAATAAAAACATGTGAGTACTGGTTCCGGCTTGACTTACACAATTGTACCCCTCACGCAGCTGCTTACTACATGACCAGAACAGGCCACATGATGCGCACCCTATTGGAAGGTTACGGAGCTGGTAGATTAATCTACTCAACTTTGGTGCCCCCTCCAATAGACGCCAAACCACCATTGGGCTTAAAGCGAGCCTTAATCAAATAGGTAATGCACCTTTACTGGATTCAAGGACAAACATAATTAATGTCATACCTAACTAACCATTAAACGCAGGTGTTTAGCTTGAGACACTGGATGAAAATTAATTGACAATCGATGGATACAAACAACAATTGGTAAGTTTAAAAACCGATTTAATCAATAAGCAAATTTGTCAATTATACATAAATTCGTTTCAGACTGATATTATTAATGATTTCGGATTCAACATGAACAAAAACTTTTTGATGGCCATACATCCTATTTTTAAACTGTGTTTTTGAAATATAAAATCTACCAATCTAGTTAATAACTAATAATTTAGATAGGTACTTCACTTTAATTTGAATAACTTTGATTTTGTATTATTTTCCATCACAAAATGACACTTCAGTCCGTTCTTGCAAATTTAACGAGAACCTGAACACAATCTATGTAACGAATCTTTCAGTTAAAACCAAATGAGAACAATTTGAGTTTAGATGCCCACTATAGTTCCAGTAAACAAAGGATTCCAAACTTCAAAAAGAAATCATTAAGAATGTCAACACTGCAATTTTCGCACGTTCTATTTCCTTTGCGTTCAAGGATAGAGACTTTATTTTTTATTATTCTGTGACTAGAAAAACCTGAAAAAGATGCTGATATAATTGATAATAATAAATCTAGATTATGAAGGGAATAGCCGTAGATTAATTAATGGTAAGAGATACGAATGGGCTGATATGAGACAGTATCTAAATAATTGACTGGTGATGAGTTAAGGCTAATATCGCCTTCAACGGTACCTGAGGAGTATTTTCTTGTGCTAAGTAATTTACCATAAACTATACTAACAATGTTACTAACTGTTCATTACATAGGTGTCTGTAACCGGGTCAAGTCCATAATACTAACATTCCTTTCCTGTGCTTCTTTTTTTGTTATATGTAATGGGTATACGGTGGGCCCGGCGTCATCAGGGAGAAAGGTTTAGGATTGGCCGTACACTCCAATCAATCAATCTCTAAGCACACCGTGTAGTTCTGATCTTACACCGCCAGATTATCATTTGTTTCATTCACTGCAGAACCCTCTTAATGGTATAAAATTAGCTTCAAACGAAACCTGTAAAATTACTTAGTTCAGTTTTTCATCAAAAATCACAGAAATTTTGCAGGAACGGGATAATGGTTTTACCAGAAAAATTGGAACAAGTTGTCGATTAAAATTGTAGATATTTAGTTTAATGAAAAACAATTTTGCTGTAAAATAAAAAATAAAATAAAAAACGATGTCCTTGTCTCTTATATGGGGGCATCAGATTATTTTTCTCTTTTCGTTTTTTTTGACTGTCAGTCAATTTTTCTCATGGAATACAGGCTTAAGTCTATACAATACTTCACAAAAAGCAACTGTCAATTAGTTTAGTTTTTTAGAAATGTTCAGTTAAGGCAACCACCAAATTAATAAATATTGACATTGAATTATTAGTATTTAAGTGCACATATATATCTATCTATTAGTGCGCGAAATGTTATAAATTATTTATTTTTTAACATGATTCTTAACACAGATTCCCATAAACTATTGTACCATAAAACGAATTTAAAACTTCGAGAGTTGTAAGCGAAATTTTGCTTTAACCTTACAATTCGGTTGGCGATCTGCGTTTCTTATTAATTTTAGTTTCTTCACATACATACATTTGTTTGTCTGTTTATTTCTACCTTTGCAATCCTTTTTTGGGGCATTGCGGAATGCGGATAGACTTTACCGGAATAGGGCCGAAAGGCCGAATGTCGAAAGGCCGAACAGCGAAAGGCCGAATGTCGAAAGACCGAATGTGCCGAAAGGCCGAAATGGTCGAAAAGCCGAATATCGACAAGCCGAATTTCTAAAGGCCGAATGTGTCGAAATTCCGAATAGGTCGAAAGGCCGAATGTCAAAAGGCCGTTTGTGTCGAAATTAATTTTAATTTTTCATATTTTTATGAATCAAAATTTTCAAAATTTATATATTTATGAAAACCAAAATTTATATTTGTATCTGTTTGGCAGAGCCAAATAAAATTCAACACTTTTTTTAACAATTATTTGCTGCTACTCCCTTCACTGTATGTAGAGCCGCACAGCTAAAAATAAATAAAATCACCTTGTCATTACAATTAAGAAATAATACAAACTTACCAAAGCTGTTGACGCGATTCTAACAATACATTTGATTAGATTATTTATATTAAAAATAGTAACTATTAAGATTAAATGTAATATTATATCAATTATAATTAATACTTATATTAGTAATTTAAATCAATTTATGTACAAAACAAGTACTGTAAACAAAAAAAAACAACACTATTGTAATGCCAAATCGATGCAAAAATGTCAACGCAATTGTTTAATCGTAATAGGTTGGTAATAAGAAGAGTGCGATCGATGCAAATTCAGTAACAATACCATAATTGCGCAACTTTTAAATCTTGCCATACAAATTTCCTCCACTAAGTTTAGCAAAATTGAATCGAGCTTAGTTTGGAAAAAAGAAAAATCATTCTCTTCTTATTTTGGCGATGAGACAATAAGCATCAAAACTAAAAGTTATTTTGTGGAATATAAAATTAAATAAAAATTGTATTAAACGTTGTTTGAGTTGAATTGTTTTATTTTTTTTATCAACGGCTTGAAACCCATTAAGGAACAAAATTCACTTAAAACATTTACCGCAGTAATCGCGATTTCACAAACAGTATCAAAATTTTTCTATAAAAATGTTTAACAGTAAATCGCCTTAATATGAAAATCTTCTTACGTTTTTTTGTCATATAATTAAAAATTAATTAATTATAATAAAAAAAGGAAAATAAATAATTTTTTGTTTCCAATAAAATTTGATCACATTAATATGCTACATACACAGCATTTTACATCAATAAATAAATTCAATGCTTTTAAATATTGATTTCAATCAATTAAGTGAAGGAAAATTTCAACCCATTCGGCCTTTAGACATTCTCTCAAAAATTTCGGCCTTTCGATCCAACGGTCATTAGACATTTGGCCTTTCGACATTCGGCCTTCCGACCCATACGGACTTTCGGCATCCGGCCTTTTGACATTCGACCTTCCGACATTCGGCCTTTCCACATCGCACGACTTTATCGACACAACAGATTGTAATCAGATGAACAAAAATCCCATTTTGGGATTCGAACCCAGTACCTCGCGATCCAAATACCGAAGCCTCAAACACTGTGCCGTAAATTTGTAAATCTACATTAGATAAAAAACAATTTCAAATACAATATCAAGCCCAAAAATTGTAAAACTAATTAAATTGAGACCATTTACCAATGGGTGTAAAAAAAGTTGTTCTTATTAGTTTTGTCATTTCTCAGTACCTATATTCCTAATATTGAACACATTTATATTAAATAACAGCCGAAAACAAAAGAAACACCAACCGTAACAGCATAAAACAAAGGTAATAACGAGAACAAAACAAAAAATTGTGTGTGTTCTTCAAAGATGAAAAACGATCTAACACAATATAAAAATAAAACTTTTTATAAAATATTTAAAACCTTTCTTTTAAATCAGGGGAATCCGGCTAAAGGTAAAAAAAATTTTTAGAATAAGTGGAAAACCTCACATTACTAAGAATTGCTTATTGTCTTTTTTTGTTTTATTGGTTCTGACTCTCGAATCCTGAATATCGTGTATTTTAAAAGAAAGGTTTTATTAAATAATAACAATAAAACAGAAAACGAGGTCGAATAAGAAGAAATAAAGTAGCCGGAAAATACATAACAGAAAATGAAAGTGGGACCAAAATCTTATAAGGTGACAAAATACATTCGCGAATGAGAGATTGAAGAATCTCTTTAACATACAGACATACATACACACATACCACCAGTAAACAGACAACAATAAGAAAATGTCACATTATTTTTCAAGACAGATCATCGTGACAATGAAGGATAACAATATTATATAAGAACAGGTGTTTCTTATTAGGCTTGTGTGTTTATGTGTGTGTACGGGTGACAGAAAATAAATAAAACGAACTTTGTAATATCAAAGGACATTTATTCGTTTTCATGTTTTAGGAAAATTGTCACTTGATTTTGGGAAAAGCAATTCACAAAAATCTGTAGGTGAATATATACACGACGACGATTAATTTTCATGTTATGGATAATTAATTTCCAATTTTTCATGTACTTTTTTTTGTTTTTTTGCTACTGCTGCTTTTATTTTACAATTGGTGTTCATGTTGGTGTTCGTGCTTCGTACTAGCATTTTGTTTAGGCGAATGTAGAACATAATAATTCAAAAGCAAGAAAACATTAAGCAAACAAAAAAATGATTTCGGTAATTTTATAACCTATAAATATACGGAAATAATAAGATTTGTTGTTCTGCTTGCTGTGAAAATGTAATTAATTGCTAAGGTGGTGCAGTGGTGGAGGTACGTTTTATTTTCAATTTTCAAATAAAATATTTTAACGTTTTTTTGTTTTTTTTTTTTTTTTTTTTTGGTATCTGAAAGCTGCTGCTGCTGCTAGTTAATCTCAATTAATTGTTCTATTTTCAATAGTTTATTTTATTTATGTGTTTTTGGTGAATTGGTGTTATGGAAAATATATAATTCTTTCCTACTCGTGTGTAGAGTGGTAAATATATTTTTCCACAAGAAAATATTTTTACAAAAATTTAATGATTCCATAGGTATTGTATTAGTATAAGAGTCTATTCACACCGACGCGAATCGCGAGTTGCGAATAAATTCCAAACGCGAATTCGCAAATTCGATTCACACCAACCGCGAGTAATTTTATGTCATTCATTAATTATATATGTATAATGACTGCAATAAAAAGTAAAACTCAATTAATTCGAAAAATAAAAATTTTAAGTTTCGCTTACATTTATTTACGCAAGCAAACAAACAGAAAGACAAGGAAATATTGGGTACATCCTTATTTGAAAAATAAAATTGAAAATGGATGTTATAGGCGAGTAGTGTTAGAATTGGAAAAATATCCACATTTATATTATACGTATTTTCGGATGGATAAAGCAAAATTTATGAAAATTTTAAAGTTAATATTTATACGACTTATTGAGAAAGCTATGAATCAGGACATCCACCACTTCAACTTAATTAAGAAACGAACGTTTAGATCGTGAACAACAATTATAATTTATTTAATTTTTTATTATTTATTTAACTTGGTTAGCTCTTCGGCTATACAGACCTGACTGACCTTTTTTATTTATTTTTTCATTGTTTAGCTTCTACTCGAATTACAACAATAACATTATACATAAAATACATAGATACAAATATAAATAATATAATTACATAAAGAGGTTACAGTAAGTACACTAAGAATAATTTACCAAATAATATTTATAAAGACATAACAACTCCTCCCTTTTTTAGAAATTATCCCTAGGGCGTTATTCATATCTAAGTCGATCAGGCTGCTTACAACTTCTTTCTGATTTTCTTAACTCAACTACATCATTCTGCATCCACGGCTCATTGCAAGCATTATCATTTTCATTTTTGACAATTTGATCGTCACGAATTTCCGTGTGCCTTATTATAAAATCTAATGGATGAACTTCGTCTGGCAATTTTGATGTTCTTATTTGATGCTTATATGTACAAATCTAACATGGTTGTTTACATTAATTAAAAAAGTATATGGGCTTATTTTTTCTAATACCCTCGCTGGAATCCATTTAACATATTCTTTAAAATGATTTAAATAAAGGACTTTATCGTCCTTTTCAAAAGTTTTACTACACTTTTTATTGCCAGTTTCGTTACCCTTATTATTAATATTTAATTTACTTTTCCTAATTTCCCTAAATTGACTCCTATTTTCATCCAAATTGTTTTCATTAAACCTAACTTGCTTATTTCCGTTCACATTATCAAGCGGAATTTTTGGCTTAAAGGAGAGCAGCATCTCGTTCGGAGTCTTCATTGTTACGGTACTAGAGGTGTTTCGGTGTTGTAATAAAAATTCTTGAATTATATCCGCGACGTTTGACTGACTAAATTTATTTTCCAAGAGAAATTTTTTGAAGGTGTTTTTCACGGTTTGGACGGTTCTTTCTGCCAGTCCATTGCTTTGTGGATGATAAGGCGGTGAATGCAATAATTCAACCCCACTTCTAGCACAAAACTCATTCAACGCCTTAGAATTAAATGGTGGACCGTTGTCACTAACTAACACTTTTGGAAATCCGAAAACTGAAAATAATGTTTTTAAGTTCGATATGACTTGACTAGCAGTTGTATTTGGCATTAAATAGATATCTTAGTATTTACTAAACGAATCCACTACCACAAGAAACGTATATTTTGCAAAATAAAAAAAATCCATGTGGACCCTTTCAAAGGGATAGCTTGTTTCCTGCCATCCTGAAGACTGTTCAACTTTCTGTTTATTTGCGGTTTGCTGACAAGCAAGACATTTTGCTACAAAAAACTCAATATCCCTGTCTATTTTGCTCCACCATACATATGACCTCGCTTGTATCTTCATTTTAACAACACCAATGTGATTCTTATGTAATAGTTGCAAGATTTGTCCCTGATAAACTGACGGAATAACGATACGATCGCCATAAAATATGCAATCATCTTCACAACTTAAGCTATGTCTATTGTTATAAAACGTTATTGTATCTTCCCTCCCACATTTATTTTCTTTCATATTACAAGGCCAGCCGTTTAGGATATAACCATATATTTCACTCAAAATGGGATCTTTTTGTGTTTGCTCTGCAATTTTAGCGGTTGTTATGGGCAGGTTTTCCATTTCGATAGCATTTATAAAACTAAAATGTTCTTCGCCTGTACCCTCCTGAAGAGGTAACCGTGACAGAGCATCAGCATTACCCATGTTTTTCCCTTTCCGATAAATAATAGTATAATCATACATTGACAACATTATCGCCCACCTATGCAATCGCATGGCTGCGGCCGATGGCATACCTTTCTTTGGATTAAAAATATGTCTCAAAGGCTCATGATCCAATAAAATTGTAAATTTTTGTCCATAAATGTATTTATGGAATTTTTTCACGGCAAATATTATAGCCAACGCTTCCCGATGAAGCTGTGAATATTTTTGTTCAGCTGGAGATAATGTGCTCGACACGAACATTACCGGTTTTTCCTCACCATCTACCAAATGCGACATTACAGCTCCGACTCCGTACGGGCTGGCATCAGTAGCTATGATTATAGGTTTCTTCGGATCATATAGCTCTAATAACTGATTTTCTATTAGCAATTGTTTGCTACGTTCAAAACTTTGCTGACATTCTGGGCCCCACGTAAATACTACATCTTTATTTAATAAATCGTATAAACACTTTAATTCACTAGATAAATTAGGAATAAAGCGCCTATAATAGTTTATAAGACCCAGATATGACTGAAGTTGACTTAGATTAACTGGAAAAGGAGCATCAACAATTGCTTTAACCTTTTCGTCATTTGGTCTTAAAGAATTCTTAGAAATTCTATGTCCTAAATAACTAACTGACTTTTCCAAAATTCTGCATTTTCCTACATTAATTTTGACATTATATTTACTTAAACGGCTAAATACATTATATAATTGGTTTTGACAATCATTTCTTGAAGCACCACCCACTATTATATCATCTAAATAGCAGTATACCTTTTCTAGACCAAGCAAAATTCTATCCATTATGGACTGAAAAATTGAGGGTGCACTGGATAATCCGAAAGGTAATCTAGTATATTGGAAAAGGACTTTATGAGTATTTATTGTTAAATATTGACGACTTAATTCTGATACTAAAACCTGTTGATAGGCTCCCGACAAATCAATTACACAGAAATACTCACAATTTGACAAGCCTGCAAAAATATCCTCGATATTTGGAATCGGATAATGTTCAGAGACACAAAATTTATTAATTGTTACACGACAGTCCATGCAAATTCTAATTTCCTTATTTGGTTTTGACACTACCACAATGGGACTAGCCCATTTACTCGTTTTTACTGGAACTATAATGTTTTCCTGACACAATCTTTCTAATTCCTTTTCCACCTTATCTCTAAGTTTAAAAGGTACTGAATAAGATTTGTGAAAAATTGGAGTTACATCGTCAGGCATTACTATATCCGCCTTGAAATCAATAATAGGTAAATTTAAACTTTTATCCATTATATTGAGAAATTTAATTTTCAAATTTTCCAATATTGGAACTGAAATGTACTTAACTGAATTAAGATCGCCTAATAAATTGTTTTTCCAATTTGGAACAAGCACCTCCAACCAATCTCTTCCCAGCAACGGTTTAACTGGACGCTTTGAATCGATAACCACCATTTCTAGACCGTAACAATGACTCTTAAAAAATACTTGGACTTGCAACTTTCCTTCAACCAAAACCGCTTCACCTGTAACGGAAAAAAGCGAAGAATTACATTTCTTTAAATTAATATGACTAAATTTAGAACAATACATATCTTTGTTAATTACAGTTGAACAAGCTCCTGTATCAATTTCAAATTCAATAGTTTCTTCTTCCACTCTAACTTCTAATAAGGCTGGCGATGGTTGTTGTATGTTGATCGAGTTGATGACCTTCAATTTTCTATTTTTCTGTCTGCACATTGTTGATGTATGACCTTGTTGTTGACAATTATAACAAGTCCAGTTAACTGCTGGACATTTATTTCCATCATGGAATCGACCGCATCTAAAACATCTGTTGTAGTATCTTGATGACCTTGACGGAGACCGCTGGTATTCACGACTATTTGAACTAGACCGGCTTCGACGACGATTTTGGTTTGTTTTTTAAAGCTGAAATTTTATTAACCATTTCGTCTTCTTTGTGGATGTTAAACTGCGCTGGTTGCTTCCTTGGCTGCATAGCATGAGTTTCCCGTTTAGCCATTTCCATATTGATAGCTACATTACAGCATTGCTCGAAATCATATTGTTCGTTGTTTAATAGCTCCTTTTTTATTTCTGGACTTCTAAGACCAACTAAAAACCTATCCGTCAGCATTTCATTAATTAATCGACTTTTAATTTTAGCATAGTTTTGCAACGTGACTTCCAGAAAATCTCCGAAACTGCAAGACTGCGCATGTGTTTTTAATTTTACAATGTATTCCGCTAAGCTTTCTCCTTCATTTTGTTCCGTTAGATTGAACTTATGCCTCTCTGCTCTTTTGTTCACTTTTGGTGCAAAATGTCTTAGTAATACCTCCGATAACTGTTTAAACGTTTTACTATCCGGTTTGTCTGGTAACACTAACGATTTCAAAATTTTGTATGTTTCTTTGCCTAGCGCATTTAGAAACAAAAGCTTTGTTTCTTCTTCTGACACTTGATTAATTTTGAAATATATTTCCACACGATCCAAATATGTTTCAAAATCCTCACCCGGTTCGTATTCCTCTAACTTCCCAATCAAATTATGATGTTTATTTTGTTTTCCCGCTTTAGGTTTTTCTTCGGTTGATGTTTCAGGCATTTTAAACACTTTTTACTTTCACTTTTTCTTAATAACAATAATAACTATCGACCACTGTTCACAATTTATATGACACTGCCAATGGAGTTGTGCTCTGTTGTTTAACTGACCTTGCACGTTGTACGCTCATTAAACAAGTACGATTACACTGTACCTGTATATTTAACTTTTTATCACGTTTATCCCATCCTCGTCGCCACTTAATATTTATACGACTTATTGAGAAAGCTATGAATCAGGACATCCACCACTTCAACTTAATTAAGAAACGAACGTTTAGATCGTGAACAACAATTATAATTTATTTAATTTTTTATTATTTATTTAACTTGGTTAGCTCTTCGGCTATACAGACCTGACTGACCTTTTTTATTTATTTTTTCATTGTTTAGCTTCTACTCGAATTACAACAATAACATTATACATAAAATACATAGATACAAATATAAATAATATAATTACATAAAGAGGTTACAGTAAGTACACTAAGAATAATTTACCAAATAATATTTATAAAGACATAACAAAAGTATTTTGAACCTTCTTTACGACCAAAAGCTACAAACTTTAGAGAATCAATCCAACCGAAAGAGAAATTAACTGTTACGTTAAGGTAAATATGTAGACGTACATAAAGAATTCAGTCATCTAATTCAATTAAAAATGTATAGGTTTTTAGCATCGGGATGGACATTAAAAGACTTAGCGACACATTTCTTCTTGGGACACTCGACTGTCCATAAAATTGTATTTCAAACCCTTGAAATTATTAAGAAGATTTTAATGCCGATTGCCATTCCAAATTTAACAGAAAATCGTTGGATTGAGGTTAGGAAGCAATTTTTAAAAAAATGGACCTTTCCCAACTGCTTAGGCGCGTTAGATGGTAAGCATATAGACTCTTTTGCTTTTAAAAATTCAGGAAGTCAATATTTCAATTATAAGAAGCGATTCTCCATGGTGTTAATGGCATTGGTTGATGCTGATTATCGCTTTTTAATGGTTGACATTGGGGGGTATGGAAGTATGTCAGACTCGACAATATTCGCTCAATCGTCATTTGGCAAATTATGGCTCCATAATAATTCAAAGCTAAATCTACCATCTTACACTTCGTTGCCAAATCTAACAGAAAAATTGCCAAATGTAATTATTGTCGATGAGGCTTTTGGCTTAAAAGAAACCATTTTACGTCCATATCCTGGCAAAAACCTGACACATAAAAGGAGGATTTTTAATTACAGGTAAACAATTATATTTGAAGAAATAAATATATTTATGTAACTTAAATATAATTACTCGTACATATATTTGTTTGCAGATTGAGTCGGGCTAGGCGTGTGGTGGAGAGCGCTTTTGGCATTTGTGCCCATACTTGGCGCATATTACTCAAAAGAATAGAGAATAACGAGCGCAAATGTAAATTAATTGTGACGGCCTGTGTTACATTGCACAATCTCTTGCGAATGCCTCGAGATCAAACAAATTTTAATATGAATGTTGAAATACCCACGAATGAAGCGATTGTTTTTTTATTTTTTTTTATTTTCCGAAAAACATACATTTTTATTTTGGAAAATATTAATAATTAATATTAATCAGATATAAATTTTTTTCAACATAGTAATATTGTAATACAAAAATTTCAACGGATATTATAACATAATATAAAAATTAAATACATCAACTAAACTAATACAATAAAGTTAGTAATTAACATCAATCAATCAAAGAACAATATGGTTCATTCTATATTGCTGAACAAACTCAGAAAGCAATAAATTTTTCATATTTGTTTTAAAGATACCTAATGGCATAGACTTCCAATTATCCTCAAGGTCATTAAACAATTTTAATCCCCGATAGAAAAAACTACTTTGAAATATTTTATAAAAATATTGTGGTAAACGAAAATGAGCTGCAGATCTGTTAGCGCGTTTGGTTATCTCATTATTAGTAATTAAAACATTATTACTTTTAATCATATTATACTTAAGTTTATAAACCAATAGGATAAATTCATATTCTACCATCTGCGATATTGGTAACAGTCGATTAGAATAAAGGAAAATGGTAGGTGTTCTCATGTCAATATTCTTGATTGCCTTTAAAGCTTGGTTTTGGTATAATTGTAATTCTTTTACTTTAGTACTACCTGCTGATCCCCAAATTTGAATCAAATAAAGTAAACGGGAGTGAACAAATGAATAGTATCAGTTCATTGCAACTTGCTGGTTTGTAATATATTTTCCAATACGTCGAAAGACAGCTACGTACGGCGCCAGCTTTTGCTTTATGGAGTTTATGTGAATCGTCCAGTTTAAGTTATAGCAAAGATTCAGTCCTAGGTAACAAATATTATCTACTCTAGAGATTTTTTCCAAATCCAGAGAAATTTCCCTAAAATCGTCAAATAGTTTTTTCTTTACAGAGAAGATTATGAATTTAGTTTTAGATTTATTAAGGCGAAGCTTATTAGCGAGAAAAAAGCTATTTAAGATTTTTAAATCGGTTTCCATCTGTAATTGTAGGTCTTCTCTACTCAAAGCATCATATGTAATTACCGCATCATCCGCAAAAAGTTGAAGTTTGCCAGATAAATTGAGCAAGAAAACATCATTGATGTAGATATTAAATAATAATGGACCTAAGATAGAGCCTTGAGGTACTACACACTTTAGAAATAGTTCTTCGGACTTATATTTTCCCATTTGAACATAATGTTTACGATTAAGTAAGTAATCTTCAAGAAGCGAACGAGCGCTATCAATCACGCCAAGGCTACTTAATTTCTTTAATAAAATGTTATGATCTATGCAGTCAAAAGCTTTGGCTAAGTCAATGAAAATGCAAGCCGTAAATTTCCTAGCTTCAAGGTTATTGTAAATATTTTCTAATAAGTTTAAAATAGCAGAAAGCGTACTGCTATTTCTTTGAAAGCCAAATTGATTAGAACTAATTAATTGATTGTTGTCTAAATAAAGTTGTAACCTTTTATGGATAATCTTTTCAAAAATTTTTGAAAATGTTGGAAGAACGGATATCGGTCTGTAATTATTAATGTCTTGCTTAGACCCTGATTTAAATATCGGAGTAATACGAGCAATTTTCAACTCATTGGGCAGCTTGTTCGTTAGGATTGTTTCATTTATACCACCAGTACATAAAATTGGTGTTATTTTAAAATTAAATTTCTTAATAAGTTTTACCGATATGGAGTCCCAACCCATTGAGCTGGACGAATCTAAGCAAGATATGATTGAATTAACTTCTTCGTAGTCCGTAACTTCAAAATTGCGCAGCATGCTATTTACATTACGATTCACTAAAATATTAGGGCTAGTATTACAGGAAAACACACCAATATCATTGAAATATTTGTTGAAATTATTTGCAACTTCCCTTTGATTTGTGATCAATTTACCATCCATATTTAAATTGATTGGTTCTTCAAATTTCGCATTACGATTTTGCAAGACTTCATTTATCAATGACCACATTTTCTTAGGAGATCGCAAACTATCTTCTAATGTTTTGGTATAATAATCCCTTTTTAATTTCACTACCATATCGTAAGACTGCTTTTTACTTTCTTTTACTCTAGTAAAATAAAGTATAGTAATCATGAAAATTTTGGACCTTGATATTTTTAGTGATTTATCTGTTTTGAGGTCCCCTGAGTCCGAAAAAGTGGATTTCGAAATGGTGTCTGTCTGTCTGTCTGTCAGTCTGTCAGTCTGTCAGTCTGTCAGTCTGTCAGTCTGTCAGTCTGTCAGTCTGTCAGTCTGTCTGTGTCCTCTCTACAGCCCAGATGGTTTAACCAATCGAACTGAAACTTCAGATTTAAGCTTTTTTGATAAATTGGGAGGACCCAGTGAATTTTACTCCAAATCGGCTAACCGGAAGTGACCGCTCCCTTGGTCCAGAAAATTTATTTTGCAAATATCTTAAAAAGTATAAGGTTTACAAAAAACTACCAAAACAAAATGTTTCCAAAAATTAAAAACAAATAAAATTAAAAAAAAAAAAAAATTAAAAAAAAAAATTTAAAAACTAAAAAAAAAAAATTTTAAAAATTATAAAAAAAAATTAAAATTTCTCAAAATTCTCTGTTCGTAAAAGAAAGTCGTGTGTTGGCCACACCTCCATTTTTAAGATTCTTGAACTTTGCTCTAAAATAAAAGTTTTTAGGATATTTTTTTTTAAGTTTTTGAAATTTTGTCCGACATTTAATGATTTGCTTAAGTTCATTTGTAAACCAAGGCTTGTTGAATGTATACAAATTTAATACACGCTCTACATTCGTAGTGTTCTTATCAACTAAACTAATTAATGATAGATAGAAATTTTGAAATGATGTGTTATTAAATTCTAAAGTGTCCACGTAAGTATCTATGTTTTGCTGGTTAAGAAGTGTTAACTGTTTGGTGACCCGCATCCGTTTGATAGGAGCTGCACAACGAATCAATAAATATTCGTGATCACTCAGATCAGTGGGGGAAATGAGGATATGAAATTGATGCGGAGTTGACGAGAGAACATGATCTATGATGGTACTGTTACTGTTAGAAAATCGGGTAGAATATTTTTTATGAATTTTGTTTTTAATTTTAAATGAATACATTTCTAAAGTTGTTTTGTAATCGATAATATCACTTTCATCTTCGTTTAAGATATTCAGATTAAAATCGCCAATAACAATTCTCTGTTTATATTGGTCTAATATAGAACCAAAATAACTTAAGAAAGAAGATAACTCGGTGTGTGGCGGTCTATAAACGCCTATAATATTAAATCTAAGCTTTGGAGAATGAATGATTAAAAAATCATTTTCCATGTACGTTTTACTGCATTTATATTCGAAATCAAGCCCGATATTTACGAAGATTGTAATGCCACCGCCATCTCTATGTTCACGTGTTATGTGAAATGATTTATAATTTTCTATATTTATGAATTCAGTTTGATAATTGTGAAGAAAAATTTCTGTTAGTATTATAACATCTATTTTCTGATTAAGTGTAAACAGAAATTGCTCGAGACGTTCCATTTTGTTCTCCAATCTATTGATGTTTATGTATAGGATGTTAATACCTAAAATTATATTTAATTTACTATTGATACTAAATTCATTTAAATTCAAATAATATTTATCTTGTTCATTCATTATATTAACAATATCGCAAAAATACGACGCTGAGCAGTTACGCAGTTAACTTGGTGATGTCATCATTTGATTCGATTGCTATTGAACGGTCACCTTCTTTGATGCGTGCGAAAATTTTACCACTACGAAACCAGACATGCGCAATTTTTTTATCTCTCTTTAGATGATTTAATGTTTTTATTAGTTTAACATTGGTTGTCGTCATCCTTTCATTAACGAAAATTTGTTTGTTGTTTTGTTGATTAGGGAACAGCTGATCAAGATATAATGGACCATTTTGTTACGCCGCGTCTTTGCGTCGTTCCGGCACATAGAGAAACGCCGGTGCACTGCCCCGCTTGATCTATGCATTTTCGGTGTACTGCAACTGATATGGCAACTTAACGAAGAGAGAGAGGGGAAAAAAATCGAATTTTTGTGATTGATCGGGTAATAGATTTTTTTGGGAGTTAGTAAAGTTTTGGTGGCCAGTTGAGACGATGAGATTGTTTATTTTTTGTGTTATGTTCTTAATTCTTTAAATTTGATGATTGTTTGTTTTTTTTTTTCTGTGGAAAAGTTGAATCATTGTGTATAAAAAATAAAATAATTTTTTTGGCTGTACATTGAGTGTTATATACATGTACTGATTCAATAAGTAAAATAAAAACAAAAAAAATTTATATATTCAGTTTGATGTAATGGTCATTGATCATAAAATAAAAAAAATAAAAAAAAACAAAATGAAACTAAATCTAGAATTGTTAATTGTATAAGGTTAATTTAAAATTGTGATTCAACATAAAGAAAATAAAAAATACAAAAAAAAAAATAAACCAAAAATTGTTACGTGTTGTTAAAAAAAAAAAAAATTGTAGTAAACCGTTGTTTTATTAAAACAAATACAAGTTGGGATAATTTTCTACGTCTAGTATAACTCGATAGAAAATTCTAAAAGTGTCGCCTGACGTGGAACATCGTGGAGTTGCTGTACATTTAGTGCATTACTATTCTTATTATCGATTGGTGAAGTACGGTTTTTTTGGCGGTACAGTAGTGTTACGCATTATATTGATGATTCGCGTATTGCGGATTGGATTGTCGGTCGTACATTTTGAGGATTACCGCTATTTGCGGATTGCGGTGTGGAGCCAACTCATCGGTTACCGTTCTGTGGATTACGGTTGGTCCGTTGTCAGTGGTTCATCAAATTTTGCAGGTAGCAGACGTCCAGATGAAGGTCAGCTTGTAAGCCGCCGGGAGTAACAACAAACAAACAAACAAACACATAAGAAAAAGTTAGTTCAATCTGTATATTATATTATATTTTATTTCTATATTAATTCATTCACAATTTGCTTTGTATAATTTCCGTTAATTTCGTTCAATTTTTTTTTCTTAGCAATATTTTTTTTTTTATAACTTTGATTCAATTTTTTTTGGCCCCACTTCATTATTAAGGTTATTTTTTTTTTGCTTTACTAATACCATGATTTATGCCCGTGCGCGTACAGTTTATCGTTGTTATTTCTTTTATTAAGCTACATTTGGCGGTTATTTTTAATTGGCATGCTTGTGGTTATATATTTTTTTACGTATATAGAAACATTTTTTTTTTAGAGCCCTCTCTCTCTCTCTCTCTTCGTTCCTTTTCACGGTGTTGCTTTTCATTTTCTTAAATTTTTTTTTGTATCAGAGGTCGAGAAGATGATGATGAGCGGTTAGTAGAATCGTAGTGGTGTGCTGAGGATGGGTTGAGGGTTCGGTGCCCGCCCAGGCCTGTTGGTTGTCGGAGCCCGAGCGTGCAATTTCTTTAGTTACTTTTCCCCGTTTTTATTCTGTCTCTCATGCGGTAATTCTAGCTTCGATCATGTCTTGGAAATCTCCCACCCCAGCTCTGAGCCAAGCCAGCTATACCGCGTTCCAAGACCGCTAATCGGAGATTCTGTTAGCGGAATTTCGGTGGTAATTTGGAGTTTAAGGGATCGGTGCCACGTATCGTGTACTTTTCACAATACTTTTAAGAATTGTGGCACCGTCAAACCCAACTCTACCGAGATTTTGTTACAGTGGCGCCCAATTTATATTATTAAAATGGCTTTAATTTTTCTCTCTAATTCGTTTATTTTCAGATTTAATTTTTATATTCCATGTCCAGATTTAGCTACTTTTCAATTTTTTTTCTCTCATATTAAAAGCTTACAGTTTTGACTTGGCATGTGATGTTGTTTCCGGCAATTTTGCCGTTTGAGTTCACACAGATGCGGGCGTCAAATTCTTCTATCTCTTTGGTGTTGGACAGTGAACGTCTCCGTTTCCATCTTTTGGTGTAGAGTCCGGTGGGGTTCACTGCTCCTTTACTCGGACTTACGCTTAAAAGTTTCATTAATATGTCATCACTTTTTCTATTCCGTTTCCTTCGGCGCATGCATTTGTGGTGATGTCCTGCATTTAAAGCTGTTTGAGTTCACACAGCTGCACGCGCCAAAGTTTCTGTTCCCGATGCCTTGAAGCTGGGATCGATCACCATTTCCACTGGGTGGTGTTGATTGTGGTTGGAGTTCTTGGTTTCATGGTTTCGGGTTGACTGTTAGAGTTCAATTTCCTCCTTAACGTTTTTTCTCATTCTCTAATTTTTGATATATAGCGTTGGTTGGTTAGGTCGACTGATTCCATCTTATGTGTTGATTTCGGAACGGCTTGCCCCAATTCAACATCCTGACAGGTGACATTAGCGGCTCCAACAGTTGGTTCTAAGTCCCAAGTTGATTTGGTTTGATTTGCCCTGTATTGTTGGGGCTGCTGTGTTTACCATTTGTTTCAAACTTTATTTTTTTTCCTTTTCACTTTTTTTTGTTGCACGCGACGGGTCCTATACGCAGGGCGTCGCATCTTCTCCTGCCCTCGGCACCCACATTTGATTTATTGTTTAAATTCTTTTGATATTTTGTTGATTTTTTTTTGATTTTTTATTTGTTAATTTTGTGGAGGTTGGTATATGATCTTTATTTCTAGTATTAATCGCATTTTTTACTGCACTGGAAAAAAATTCAGTATTTTTGAGTCGCCGGTAATCACTAAGTTACACGAACCCGCGATTCAGATACATATCTGTTTTTGTTTCTTTTGCATTGACGGATTAGCAATTGCTTCTGTTACTTTATTTTGCGAGTGGTCGATTTGCTCGGTTTAGACTTTTACCGTCAATATTACAAGTTAATTATTCCTAAGCTGGAATTTCTCAATACTACCATATTTTGTTATTGTTTTTATTTGCTATCGTATTGATATATTGTATCCGCGTAGTAATCGTTGCCTAACTGCAAATCTTCAGCATTCTTTGAAATAATTAAATTGAATAACTAGCGTGTGGTAATTTGCATTGATATTCAAAATGGACGTCTCGATGCTGAAGTCTGACGAGATTGGAGTCGAGTGTGAGCTACGTGAAATACCACCGAATAATATCGGAGCATTTGAGACTCTGAGACAACAAATTGAGGATGTGCAAGCTGGCAGGGTTAGCTTACCAAAGAAAATGCATCCACGTGCAGCTAGGAAATCCGATGCCGAAATCGAGTCCTGTCGGGTTAAGTTAATTGCGTTGCGCAAGGAGATCGTGAACATACAAACTACTGCCACAGCGGAGCAAGCAAACGAGGCTCATCGAATCGTATCTAGATTGATACACGTGCGTGGAAGATAAGAGCGAGCAACTCAATCTCCTACTTATAGAGAATTAGCGCAACAGACGCTGCAACCTTGTTTGAAGTTACAAGAAACTCTTGAGGAGTATTTGGACAATTCCGACACGTTGGACAAATCTATTGAGGTCACTAAGCGAGTGGAGATAGAAACCAGGCCGGTCATCGAGCCGGAAACTGCAATTGAAAACAAGTCTGATGCTAACCCATCAATATTTCCAGCTAATGCAATAGACCTAAAACACAACGAAACCGATGCCACCGTTGCTCCACAGGACCAGTCCTTCCATTCGGAACCCAATATGTTGACCGCAATGATGACTCAGTTGACCCAGTTGACCGCGCAAATGGCAGCGTTGACTCAAAGGCAGGAGGCTCTTCAACTTCAGTTGTCGGCTCGAACCCCATTATCGCCGGTGAAGATTACCGCTATTCAGCCGCCTATCTCTAGGCCACTGTCTCCTCCTCCTGTGGCTCGTGTACAATTTCAGGATAGTGCTTCTATGGTCATCATTCCGAATCCGACACCGGCGACTACTACTCAGGTTACACCCGCCATCAGTCATACGTCTGCTGGGCCTCTCACGGGTAGGAATCTTTATTCCGATAGGAATCGGTCTCCAAATGATCCCCTCAATAGCACGTTTAACCCCACTGATGTAGTGAATTCCAGCCCATCTTATGGCGAACCTTCTAGTGTACCTGCGCATGCTGTCAACATATCCGGTCCCAGGTATCTTGCGCGTAGCGGAATCACATTTGGGGGAACCACGTCAGGTATCACGGTTGACATGTTCATTTTCCAACTGGAAACCGTGGCCTCGTCAATGAATATGCCCGCAGAAGCAATTATGACGGAGATGAGTACGGTGCTACGAGACGTGGCCCTCCAATGGTATTGGATTTATCGTCGGCATCATCCCAGAGCCATGTGGGCCGATCTAAGAAGGGATTTCATTGACAGATTCAAAGATCGCCGAACTCCTTATGAGATTCGCAGGGCAGTCGAAGCCAGAAAACAGCAACCGCACGAGAATTTCATTGATTTTTACCATCACTTGTGGGGCCTTACTCTTCAATGCCAAACTCCTTATTCGGACGAAGAACAATTATTATTATCTAATATGAAACCTGTTCTAAAATACCACCTGACAGATCGCCATTTCAATAGCATAGGCGAACTGATAAAGAGCTGCACTGCCTGGGAGGACACTCTAAAGCGCTTCCGTGTTTCATCGGACCCTTCACAGTACGTCAAACGCGGAATTAGTGAGCTATCAGTTGGTGATTATGATGATAAGGGAATGTCCGTGCCATACGCGAATGCTTATCCACCTGAATCTGCTCCTGAGTGCGCAGTGTCTGCGTTAAATATCACCCGTAGGTCCTCAGTGAGTACGTCGGAGCGAACAGAGCGAGCAGTACCTAGTGGTAGCGTCCCACAACAGTCCACTGGATCGAGACAATATCCTATTTGTTACAACTGCTTAGATATTGGCCACACTTGCCTAGATTGTCCTATTCCACCAACGGATATATTTTGCTACAAATGTGGTTTAAAGGGCACCATTAAGCCGCGTTGTCTTCGTTGCGCGGGAAACCAAACGAGTTGTCAATGGAGATCTGGGAGCCAGGGACCACTGCGGACAAATACCCCCAGCATCTTAAAGGAGGACGCAGCCAGCAACACGGACCCAGAGCTTCGCCGAGGATCTCCATCAGGGGGAAGGGATCAAATGAGCCCGTGATAGCTTCCGTAGAATCTTATGATTCCGATTCATTGTCTGGATCGGGTTCGTTCGAATCCAACTCACTGATGGTAGATGCTTCCGTGCCTTCACTCCATCCAGAATGTCGAGCAGTCAACACCTCTAAGTTAGGTGACTCCATTCGGAGGAACCCTTCCGTTGATACGGCCACTATACTTACCTATAATTCCGTAGATCCCTCTAATACGTCATCTTGTTCCACTGTTGGTCCACTAGACTTAGGCACCAGAACCTTGCCGCAAAGCGAATCATTCCGGATTTCTCGAATACGCAGTCTAACTCGTTTGTCACGCTCAAAAAAATATTGGGAGAAGCGTCGGATCATGAGATCCTTCGTCGTTTCCTCTATACTCGGTTCTGAAACAGGTGATGTGAGGCCTTACGCCGATGTCCTTGTTGATTGTGTTCCTTACCGAGGTCTTTTAGATAGTGGAGCTAGTGTGAGCGTGTTGGGTTGTGGGTCGGAGAGGTATTTATCTGATAAATCGCTGAAAATTCACAATTTTCCTTCCCACATCAATACTGCCAGTGGTCATTCTCAGCGAGTGTTCGGCTATATTAATGCTCGTGTGAAGTTTAACAATATATCTCACGATTTAATTTTATACATAGTACCCTCGTTGGAGCAGCCTCTTTATCTCGGGATCGATTTCTGGAATCGATTTGGGATAATTCCGAAAATCTCCTCACTAAATGCCTCCAACGATCTGCATACTTTATCGGCTGCGCCTAAATTTCACCTCCTTTCTAACGATTATCAGCAAACGTTGGATCGAGTCAAAGAATTATTTCCTTCGAGTGACCACTTGGGTCTAGGCCGTACTTCCTATCTGTTTCACTCAATTGATGTGGGATCGGCAAAACCTGTCAAACAGCGTTTCTATTCGGTATCTCCGGCCATTCAGAGACTCATGTATAGCGAGCTGGACCGGATGTTGTCCTTGGGGGTTATCGAGGAATCACAGAGTTCCTGGTGTTCACCGGTTACTTTAGTGCGTAAGGCCAATGGCAAGGTTCGTCTATGTTTAGATGCTAGAGAACTGAACAAGGTCACTGTCAAGGATGCGTATCCGCTGCCTCTTATCAACGGATTGTTGGGTCGTTTGGATCAGACCCGATATATATCGGCAATAGATTTAAAAGATGCCTTTTGGCAGATACCTCTCGACCCACAATCCCGAGATAAGACAGCGTTTACGGTACCTGGACGGCCCTTGTATCAATTCACCGTAATGCCTTTTGGGCTATGCAACGCTCCACAGACCCTTTGTCGCCTAATGCATAAAGTGATTCCGCATCAGTTACATGATAATGTCTTCGTGTACCTCGATGACCTCCTGGTCACATCCGCCACTCTGAATGAGCATTTTAAGTTGCTCAGAGAAGTTGCTCGTCTCCTGAGGGCTGCGGGTCTCACTATCAACCTCAGCAAAAGTAAGTTTGCGCTAAAGGAAGTGAATTACCTGGGGTATGTCGTCGGTGATGGCTGCCTCCGCACCAACCCAGAGAAATGTAAAGCTATCTTGGAATTTCCAGTTCCAAAAACAACGAAACAGATCAGGAGTTTTCTGGGTATGTGCGGATGGTATCGCCGTTTCATCGCAAACTTCGCTTCCTTGGCCGCTCCACTTACCGATCTTACAGGAAAACCTTCTAAGATCCGTTGGTCCTCGGCTGCCGATGCTTCTTTTAATGCGCTAAAGACAGCCTTGTCCTCAGCTCCCGTGCTGGCTAACCCTGACTACAGCAAGCCCTTCTATATACAGTGCGACGCCAGTACCGTCGGCGTGGGTAGCGTTTTATTCCAGGTGGACACCGAGGGTTTCGAGCGCCCCATTGAGTTTATTTCCCATAAGCTTAATGCGGCACAAAGAAACTACTCGGTGACCGAATTGGAGTGCTACGCCGCGGTACTCAGCGTGCAAAAGTTTCGCCCTTATATAGAGGGGTATCCCTTTGTGATATACACAGATCATGCCAGTTTGCGCTGGTTGATGTCACAGAGGGATCTGTCAGGGCGCTTAGCACGGTGGAGCCTAAAACTCCAGGCATTTGACTTCCAAATCGGATACCGGAAGGGGTCTGATAGCGTGGTTCCCGACGCTCTATCTCGAGCATTCTGCGAAGAGTCTACAAAGGGATCTGAACCTGTTATTAGTATCAAAGCTGGTGGCTCCGCGGTCTCTTCGAATAATCCTTTGCCTGTCTCCGGGTTCAGTAATCCGGTTCGTGTTTGCAGTCTTACGGATCCTGTGACTATTCCTGTGCTTCACATCGATCTTACATCCACTGCGTTTCAGGATGAGGAGTATGTTCGTCGGATTGCTCAGATTGAACAGTTGAGCGACTGTGAACACAACTTCAAAATTCAGGGAAATAAATTGTTGATCGCTCCTTCTTACGGTATGCGGTACGTAGACACTGATATTCCCCCGTTTAGATTGGTTGTTCCTTCCTCTTTGACTTCTGATTTGATTGAACAGGCCCACGTCCCTCCCACCTCAGCACACTTAGGCGGTGGTAAAACAATTGAACGTCTACAACGACAGTTTTACTGGCCTGACATGGCACGTCAAGTAAAGCAATACATAAGCCACTGTCCTAAGTGTAAAATGAATAAGGCTGTGAACTTCTCGACCAGACCAGCTATGGGAAATATGGTGGTGTCTTCTCGTCCTTTTCAGAAGTTGTATGTTGACTTTCTTGGCCCGTATCCGCGGTCGAAACGAGGGAATTCCTATATTGTCATAGTCGTTGATCATTTTTCAAAGATTGTCCTTATTAAACCGCTGCGAGAAGCATCGGCTTCTTTGTTATGTATGTTTTTGGAGAACGAAATATTCTTGCTGTTTTCCGTCCCCGAAGTGATCACTTCCGACAATGGCAAACAATTTACCTCGCATCTATTTAAAGAGTTATTGACAAAGTATGGAATCTCCCACTTTCGCACCCCTCTCTACTCTCCTCAGAGCAATGCCTCTGAAAGGGTTAATCGCACCCTGTTGTCAGCCATTCGATCATATGTGAACGATCACGAACATAGTGAGTGGGACAAGCATCTGTTTGAGGTAGCGGCTGCTCTACGCAACGCAATTCATGATTCCCTGCACTACTCCCCCCACTATCTCGTATTCGGCCAGCGTATGTCATTACATGGTTCGGATTACGCATTGCGGAGACTGCTCAGCGATACCTATTCAAACGAAGTTCAGGCTTTGTCCAAGCCGGATCGTCTTAATATGATAAAAAGCCAAATTAGTCATTATCTGCGCGTTGCTCACGATAGGGGAGCGCGCCATTATAACTTACGGAGTAGTCATCGCGTATTTCAGGTCGGTCAGTCCGTGTTCGTACGATGCTTTAATTTGAGTGATGCACCTAATAGGTTCTCGGCTAAATTGGCCTCTAAATTCAAGCCCGCCATAATCATATCAAGAGTCGGTAATGTAGCGAATAATATCCAAGACCTGGCTGGTAAATCTTTGGGAGTTTTTCATGCTAAGGACATTCGCGCATGAGTATGCTTTTGTTTTTGTACTTCTCCTCCCCCTCGTCATCGTCTTCTCGGAGGACGTATTCAATTTGGCCCGGCTATCGAGACCCTTTCTCGGGTGTGGGACGTCCCCACGTTTGTTACGCCGCGTCTTTGCGTCCTTCCGGCACATAGAGAAACGCCGGTGCACTGCCCCGCTTGATCTATGCATTTTCGGTGTACTGCAACTGATATGGCAACTTAACGAAGAGAGAGAGGGGAAAAAAATCGAATTTTTGTGATTGATCGGGTAATAGATTTTTTTGGGAGTTAGTAAAGTTTTGGTGGCCAGTTGAGACGATGAGATTGTTTATTTTTTGTGTTATGTTCTTAATTCTTTAAATTTGATGATTGTTTGTTTTTTTTTTTTCTGTGGAAAAGTTGAATCATTGTGTATAAAAAATAAAATAATTTTTTTGGCTGTACATTGAGTGTTATATACATGTACTGATTCAATAAGTAAAATAAAAACAAAAAAAATTTATATATTCAGTTTGATGTAATGGTCATTGATCATAAAATAAAAAAAATAAAAAAAAACAAAATGAAACTAAATCTAGAATTGTTAATTGTATAAGGTTAATTTAAAATTGTGATTCAACATAAAGAAAATAAAAAATACAAAAAAAAAAATAAACCAAAAATTGTTACGTGTTGTTAAAAAAAAAAAAAATTGTAGTAAACCGTTGTTTTATTAAAACAAATACAAGTTGGGATAATTTTCTACGTCTAGTATAACTCGATAGAAAATTCTAAAAGTGTCGCCTGACGTGGAACATCGTGGAGTTGCTGTACATTTAGTGCATTACTATTCTTATTATCGATTGGTGAAGTACGGTTTTTTTGGCGGTACAGTAGTGTTACGCATTATATTGATGATTCGCGTATTGCGGATTGGATTGTCGGTCGTACATTTTGAGGATTACCGCTATTTGCGGATTGCGGTGTGGAGCCAACTCATCGGTTACCGTTCTGTGGATTACGGTTGGTCCGTTGTCAGTGGTTCATCAAATTTTGCAGGTAGCAGACGTCCAGATGAAGGTCAGCTTGTAAGCCGCCGGGAGTAACAACAAACAAACAAACAAACACATAAGAAAAAGTTAGTTCAATCTGTATATTATATTATATTTTATTTCTATATTAATTCATTCACAATTTGCTTTGTATAATTTCCGTTAATTTCGTTCAATTTTTTTTTCTTAGCAATATTTTTTTTTTTATAACTTTGATTCAATTTTTTTTGGCCCCACTTCATTATTAAGGTTATTTTTTTTTGCTTTACTAATACCATGATTTATGCCCGTGCGCGTACAGTTTATCGTTGTTATTTCTTTTATTAAGCTACATTTGGCGGTTATTTTTAATTGGCATGCTTGTGGTTATATATTTTTTTACGTATATAGAAACATTTTTTTTTCAGAGCCCTCTCTCTCTCTCTCTCTTCGTTCCTTTTCACGGTGTTGCTTTTCATTTTCTTAAATTTTTTTTTGTATCAGAGGTCGAGAAGATGATGATGAGCGGTTAGTAGAATCGTAGTGGTGTGCTGAGGATGGGTTGAGGGTTCGGTGCCCGCCCAGGCCTGTTGGTTGTCGGAGCCCGAGCGTGCAATTTCTTTAGTTACTTTTCCCCGTTTTTATTCTGTCTCTCATGCGGTAATTCTAGCTTCGATCATGTCTTGGAAATCTCCCACCCCAGCTCTGAGCCAAGCCAGCTATACCGCGTTCCAAGACCGCTAATCGGAGATTCTGTTAGCGGAATTTCGGTGGTAATTTGGAGTTTAAGGGATCGGTGCCACGTATCGTGTACTTTTCACAATACTTTTAAGAATTGTGGCACCGTCAAACCCAACTCTACCGAGATTTTGTTACAATTTTTCCGTAATTTCAACAAAAAGTCTGATTTAATTGAATGGGATTTAAATGTTACAATGATGTGCATAAACGTTTTGGTTCCCGTATTGACTCGATCTATAACAATAATTTGTTTTTTGTACGATTGGACGATATTATTGATGTCGAATTGAAGTAACTAGCTGAGTTTGTCAACTACATCATCAACTTTGTAATCTAAAGATGGAAATCCGCTTATTACAATGTTATTTTGGAGCTGTTGTTGCTTTAAAACTGCTACTACGTTTTCTAATGACTGGATTTAAGAATTACACATTTCAACTTTATTATCCAATTGGTCGATATTTACTTTAACACGATAATTCTTTACCAAGTGAGCAAACGGTGTCATTCAGCGTGTCAAATTTATTGGAAAGTACGGTTTCCGAAGCATTAATTTTATCTAAAATGGCTTTGTTGACAGCAAGAATGTCTTTCATAGTAGGGTTTTCCAATTGAAATACCTCGGTTAATTTTGAAGAACTGCGCGTTATTGGTAAAGCCATTTAGATATTATAAAATTAGCACAGCAGAAATTACAGACAGTCTCACTACACGGTTGGTTTAAATTTACAGTTAGGTTTATCACGACACTTTTTGGTAGCCATAAGATTTACTTAGGATTATAATTATGAAAATCACTACTTGTATAAAATTAACTTGTTTTTTGTTATATAATTAACTTAATATTAATCGAATATTGAAACTCGATATTTATATAGGCGATTTTATTTTTATTTATTTTTTTGTTTTTTTTTATGTTTATGGCGTCACAAATAATCACAGACGATTTTAAGATATTATAATTTAATTAAATTAGCCACTGTCTCAATTCTAAAATTTGCGTAATTAAATAACTTTAACACTTATTTAAATAATTTGGTAACCAAACTTATATTATATCACTATTATTTATTTAAATTTTAATTTATTTCTGCTCAGCATCAACACAACGTTTTCATTCAGCAGCCATGTTGAAAAAAAAAAATTGTGTTAATCGACACTTTTCAGCTTTCGAAATACGGGAACATTTTTCAGAATGGTGTTCAAATGCCGGCCAAGTTCCATGGCAAAATAAAATAATACAATAATTAATTGTTGTTTAAATTTTAAATAAAATAGCCTTTTTTAAAAAATATAAAATGTTGTTTTTTATTCATTTCTTTTCTTTTAAAGTAAATAAAATTAAATCTCAAAATAATAAAATAATTCATTAAAATCTCTGAAAATAATTCACTATAAAAAATTATGTGCATATATGCACTGGTATGTAAATATACATAACCATAGGTCCATAACCGAATACATTGTACAATTCGATTATCACAAATTCACAATTAACACTAGAACTACCGACCGGTCAAAATGACCGATTTACATTTATTGAATTCATTTTTTTAATTATTATGGTAGAATTGTTTTGGAAATTTTTGATGATTTTTAATATAATTACTTTATTGCTATATTAAAAGTCATCATAAATTTCTAAAATAATTCTAACCTAATAATAAAACAAAATAAATTCAATAAATGTAAATCCGTCATTTTGACGGATCGTTAATTCTAGTGTTAAATTATCACACTTCGGTTATCGATTACAAAACAACAGGTTCATTAATACAACTCGATAGATTCAAATTCTATTTGGTGAAGCAATTCTAATATTTTAAATTGAATAAATGAGCGATTTATTTGTGATAGTCGCTCAAATCTAATAGTTATTAACTATCCAGAAATAATTTAGACTCCGTTACTGGTTCAGGCTGCTTGTCATCATCCAAGCTTTGTATTGCTTGCAGAATCACATCATCCACATTACTTTTTTGTTTTTTCTCTTTTAATTTGTTGATTTTCTCTACAGCTCCTATTTCGATTTCCTCTTCAGGTCCAGTTTCTGTTTGAAATGGTTCAATTTTATAATTTGAAATGGTGCTGAAAGGTGCGAGATTCAACGTGAATTATTGAGCTTATGTTACTTATTATTATATATATTTAATAAATACCTCGGCTCATCTAAACATGGCAATAAGAATTGCAACGCATCATAATGCACCCATTTAATTTTTTTTCCGCGCGACTGCCACTTGGAGTATTTTTTTCTAATCGTACGTAATGAAAAAAAGTGTCTTTCATATTTTTCCATTTACTTTTGCATTGTGGAACTACGAGCATATATACAAAACAATTATTTTTTATTATCATAAAATGAAATAATAATTCAATTACCTGGATAATTTAGTAAATGGGATATTTCCTCCCATATTTTATTTTTTTTAGTACGGTTGCTGTAATCGGCATCTTTTTTATTGAATAAGCATGAATGCGCGCTCACCTCATTGATTAATATCTCCTCCAAATCAATTTTAGCTGATGTATTCATATTAATAATATCTTTATACTAAATAAGAAATGGTATTTCACGTTTTTCTTTATACAGTAATCCCCCGCTTTACGGACAGGATGCGTTCGTTCCAAACTGTCCGTAAACCGAAAATCCGTTAAACGAAATATGCCTTTACTATGTGATCATATTGGAAACTTATTGATGCGTTCTAAATAGTGAAAATACTCGTAAAACGAAACCAATTTTATTATAAATTCGCACGAATAAAGTGAAGATAGGGGTTTAGGAATCCGTAAAAAACACGAAAGTAATGAAATGAGTAAATTACAAAGAAACGCAAACCAAATTTATTCATTTTAAATAAACCAAATAATTCATACATTTATAACACCTTATTTATCAAATGTAACTCAGAGATTGTCTGAGCTAGTCGAAAGTTCATCGGAACTATCGCTATAATTTGCCTTAGATTTCTTGGAGCTGGTGGATCGTGTATTTAAATTTTCGCCGTAATTCGCATTAGCTGCTTCTTCAACACTAGATGCATGCTTCAGTTTTTTTGAAAAAATAGCAATCTAACGAGGTTTGTTTTGCTGGTTTCTTAGTTTCTCGATACAACTCCTTGTAGCACAGGATGGCATTTTCAATTTGTCTTGATACTTTTAGGCTTCTTTCTGTAGACGGATCATTCTCGGAAAATATTTCCATGGCTTCTTCTATAAGAGAAAATGCTTTTGACATTTTATTTATTGTCAAAACGGCCGGATTATCATGTTTAGGAGAGTTTTCTGTCCGTCGTGCATCGGTGGTGTCTTCTACTAGCATTAACAATTCTTCATTGGAAATGTCTTCATCAGCATTCTAAGAGTCCTGCTACATCTGTGGTATCTACTTCTTGCATTCCAGCTTCATGCGCAAAAGCGACAATTTCATTTTGAATTTCTAATGTGATGTCGTGTACGGTCTGTAAAGATTGGGATTTATTCGTACACTCTGGTCATAATTTCATCCACGCACCATTCATAGTGGCTTCCTTCACCTCAAACCACGATTTTATTATATTATCCACTGCATCCTTTATATTAAATTTTTTCCAAAATTCTTTAATTTAGGCTTGGTTTGGCCAATATCAATAGACTGAATTAGGTTTTTGAAAACTCGTCGCAAATAGTATGCCTTAAAATTGGCAATAACGCACTGGTCCATTGGCTGCAGTAATGGTGTTGTGTTTGGAGGTAGAAATATCACTTTGATATTATCCGGAACTTTATTTAGTTTATGGCTGGGGGCATTGTCAACGATTAACAAAGCCTTGTTCGAAATATTTTGTTCAGCGTTGAATTTTGTCACTGAATTTGTGAATTCATTATTGAGCCAATCTTCAAAAAGACGTCATCCAACCTTTTTTATTTGACCGCCAAATTATCCTGAGATGTGACTTATCAACACCTTTGAAAGCCCGAGGATTTTCAGAATGATAAATTAGTAGGGGTTTTAATTTGTGATTTCCAGCAGCATTTCCTCCAACCAATATCGTAATTCTGTCTTTGGCTGCCTTGAATCCCGAAGCTGAATTCTTTTCTTTAGAGATAAAAGTCCTTGCTGGCATTCGCTTCCAGAAAAGCCCCGTCTCCTCGACATTGTACACCTGTTGTGATATGTAATCACCGGATTGTATAATTTTTAAAAATTCTTCTGGATTCTTTTTTGCTCCTTCGACATCTGCACTAGCGGCTTCACCCACTGTTTTTATATTATGTAAAGAATGCCGCTTTTTAAAGCGATCAAACCAACCTTTACTAGCTAAAAAAGCCTCCGCCCGAGATGATTCACCATGCTTAGCTACCAAATCTGCGTGAAGGTGTCTTGCTTTTTCTTGAATAACAATCGTGCTTAATGGTATGTTTCTAGTAGATTGATGGTCTATCCACACACTAAGCATCCGCTCCATCTCCTCCATAATCTCACTTCTCTGCCTTGAAATATTTTTGGCAGTCAGAGGAGTTACTCTCTGTACACTTGATAAAATTTTATCTCGGTTATCCTTTATTGTGCCCACTGTTGAAGTAGCAAGGCCTAGAACTTTGGCGATTTCATTATTTTTTTCGCCCGCGTCAAACCGTCTTAAAACATCTAGCTTTACTTCTAATGTGATCGATTGACGCGCTTTTTTCAAAATTTTTTTGTCTACACTTGCTGTTCGCTTTTCACTCATTTTGGGGTGTAATATTAATATAATTTGTTTAAAAAAATGTACGGATCACAAATAAATCAGCACCGCGCTATACCAAATAACAACTTCTACTGAAACTTAAATTTATTTTATATCTATTTTGGGACTCCCCGTATAACCAAAACATGCATAAATTGTACTAAAAATTTTGAACGAAAAAGGATGAAACGAAAATGAAAAAAAAATATTTTGTCCGTAATTTCAAATATTGCAGCCGTATATCGAAATTTTTGGCCTAAATTTGTTATGTCCGTAACTTCGAATTTCCGTAAAGCGAGCGTCCGTAAAGCGGTACTGTATTTTGGATTTTCTTCGTGGTATTTTAATATTATTTAATTTTTTGGCGCACACAAAACTCTAGTGACAGCGTAGATAATTCAAATTAATTTTGAGGTTATGAAAAAATACTAGGTTAGGTTAGGTTAGGTTGGAGTGGCTGCTTACGCACACTTAGACCGGTGACGGTCCATTGTGATACCACAGGATGTATCTCCTTTTACCCCTATTGGAACCATTTCGAGCTACTTATGTAGCGTAAGACGTCCCGCACTTTAATGTTTTCGAGATCCGAGAGGCATTCCATCCTGAACTTACCTAAGTGTTTGTGCCTTCTGAGAGCCAATGCTGGACACGAGCAAAGGAAGTGGACCAACGTCTCTTCCTCCTCTTCGTCCAAGCAGCTTCTGCAGAAGTCATTAGCCTCCAGACCCAGCCTTCTTGCATGTTCTCCAAAAAGGCAGTGTCCCGTGAGTATTCCTACGACCGTTCTTAATTCACGTCTTCGTAAGGATATTAATGCCCTAGTGCGCCCCAAGTCCAGCTTTGGCCAAACTTGTCTTGCAACTCTACAGGTTAGGGTGTTAGACCACCTTTCCCCCGCTGAGGATAGCGCCTGCTTCCCAAGTGCTTGTCTCAGCGCTGTGATAGGCCTCCCCAGACTTGCCCTTTCCGGTTGCAGCTGGAGAGTCGTACCATGCCTAGCAAGTTCATCTGCCCTGCAGTTCCCCATGACGCCCGAGTGACCTGGGACCCAGACTACCTGGATGTTGAAATGCTCACCCATCTCATTTAGAGATGAGTGACAACTCAACGCCACCCGTGACGCCAAAGACACCGATTCTAACGACCGGATCGCCGCTTGACTGTCCACATAGATTGTGATATCGTCTGAGGATAACACATTATGCTTCAACCACGTCATGACCTCCTCAATCGCTACGACTTCAGCTTGGTACACGCTGCAGTAATCAGGGAGACGAATAGAAATATTTACATTTAATTTGTCACAGAATACTCCAGCTCCTACTTTGCCGTCTAGCTTGGAGCCATCTGTGAAGAATTGCAACGCTTCAGTTTCCGATGACGGTCTATCCCTCCAGGATTCCCTTGAAGGGAAGGAGGTCCGAAATCGCTTTTTGAAGCGTAGAGTAGGTTTAATGTAGTCAAGATTCGCCAGCTCATCCTTCAACGATCTGACGATAGTAGAGTGTCCTATACTAAGACACCTCCACTGAGAGACGGCTGCAAGTCGTACAGCCGTATTTGCCGCCATCTGTTTGCCAAAAATGTCGACAGGAAGAAGGTGCAACATAACCTCTAAGGCACTTGTCGGTGTCGACCTCAATGCCCCGCTAACAAGCATACAGGCCATTCTTTGCACTCTCTCAATCTTACTTTTGTAAGTTATCTTGTCCAGAGCTGGCCACCAAACACCCACCCCGTACATGAGTACAGGTCTCACTACGGCGGTGTAGAGCCAGTGTACCAGCTCCGGCTTCAGACCCCATCTATGACCAATGGCGTTCCTACAGGAGTACAAAGCAATAGTAGCTTTGTTTATTCTCCCCAACATGTTGGGCTTCCAACTAAGCTTACTGTCCAAGATAATGCCCAGATATCTAGCTCTATCAGTAAAAGCAAGTCTCGTGCCATTTAAGGTAGGAGGGACAACTACCGGGATTTTGTATTTCTTAGTAAAGAGTACCAGCTCTGTCTTGGACGGGTTAATACCAAGTCCACATTTGCCAGCCCATTTCGTAACGATGGTAAGCACATTCTGCATTACGTCTACAATCGTGCCCAGGAATTTACCGGGAACAGCTAAAGCTACGTCATCTGCGTACGCAATAACTTCAATACCCTCTCTCTCCAATTCAAGTAGTAACCCGTTTACCACTATGTTCCAGAGAAGAGGGGACAGAACCCCCCCCCCCTGCGGAGTTCCCCTAGTTACTCGCCTCTTTAAGGTGGAGTCCCCCAACTTCGAGCTAACAATCCTGCTTCCCAGCATATAATTGATTAACCCTATCAGAGGAACGTCCACCTCCAAAAATGACAATCCCTCCTTGATTGCCTCCGCTTTCACATTATTAAAGGCGCCTTCTATATCCAGGAAGGCCACCAAACAGAATTCCTTCGAATTAATCGATTTCTCAATCGTAGACACTAAGGCGTGCAGAGCAGTGTCCACAGATCTACCCTTTGTGTACGCGTGCTGAGACGATGCCCACTTCCTGGCACCTATTTTATCTCTGATGTATACATCCAGCAGCCTTTCCAATGTTTTCAAAAGAAAGGATGATAGAGTTATTGGTCTTAGGTCCTTAGGATAGACATGTGAGCTTTTCCCCGCTTTCGGTATGAACACCACATTGACCTCCGTCCAGTACCTAGGAATATAGCCCAGCTTCAAACACCCTTTGAATATAGCTTCCAGGTAGGGAAGAATAATTACTGAGTTGTTTTGAAGTTCCGCTGGTATAATTTGATCCGGACCAGCCGATTTAAATGGTTTAAAACCCCTCAGTGCCCATAGGATCCGTTTTCTGGTTACGATATCCTCTGTGGTTACTGACAGTGATTCCTGATGATTACTACGCACCAACAGGTCTTCAAAGCTCCCTGGGAAGTGTGTCTCGAAGAGAAGCTCCAGAGATTCTCCACTAGAAGCTGTCCAAGATCCGTCCGGTTTTATCAAAAAACTAGGACTAGATGTAGTTTTGGAAAGAATCTTCCTAAGGCGGGAGGTTTCGGATACCTCTTCCATATTATCACAGAAGATTCTCCAAGACCTCCTTTGTGCCTTTCTTAATTCTTTCTTATAAGTTCCGAGTTTCTCCTTATAGGAGTCCCAATCCTGAGCCTCCCTTGTATTTTTGGCTCTATTAAAGGCTATCCTACAAGCCTTTCGATAGGTTCCCAGTTCCCTGGACCACCATACCGGATTTTGCCTACCCCTAGGCTTAGCCAGTGGGCAGGCAGCGCGAAAGGATCGGTTGCATGCGCTAGTAACGCTAGCCACCATGTCCTCCAGCACCTCAATGGTCGTCGGGGGCTCCATAGCCCTCGTCGGTAACATATCCTCCAATAATTCCCTATATTTGCTCCAGTTGGTCCTTCTAGGGTTTCTGAAGGCTTCCCGGGTAACAGGGTGAATATCGAGGCTATAGGTTAAATATCGATGATCAGAAAAGGAGTGTTCCTTATCCACCCTCCAATTTTTAACCATATGAAGAATATTATTTGAGGCAAGGGTCACGTCTAGAACCTCCTGCCTGTTACTAGTAATAAATGTGGGTTCCCGCCCAATATTACACACTGAAAGGTTAGTACTCATCAAATAATCAAAAAGCGACTCACCTCTTTCATTAATGTCTGTGCTTCCCCAGATAGTGTGATGCGCATTAGCATCCACTCCCAGTACCACACCTACCATTGATTGTTCCGCTTAACGGATCAGCTCCTCCAGGTTATCCGGAGGAACCTCCTTCTCCCGGTCCATGTAGGCTGAAACCAGCCAGAATCTACAAGTGCCTACTTACAGGCTAACTGCAGTAGTGTCACCATTGCTGTATTGAGAGAGAAGGAAAAGATTAATATTATTTTTCCCAAGAATACAAGATCTGATCTTCCCAGACTTACTAGAGGATATAATTTTATACCCCTTGGTTCTGAGGCCACAGATCCTGTTGTTGTTAATCCAAGGTTCTTGGATTAGTATCACATCCTCACCCGAACTAGTCAGCCTGAGGAGTAGAGCTGCCGAAGCAGCCTTAGAATGGTGAAGGTTAATTTGAGTTATCTTAATCATAACCATTTCACCTCTACCTACCTCCATGATAAATTCCTGCTACCGCAGGAATATTAATTCCCGGTAATTTGGGATGCGCCGGATACGCCCGTCTCGCCACCCCTCGTACCCTCTATAGAGGACTTGTCAGTGCCCCCCGTCTGGCCGGCCTGTCGACATCCTCCTCCATCGGTACACCAGCTCCTTCGCTTATGTGCACCTCCTCATCCTTCGAGAGAGTTCTTGCCCTCAAAAGGTCGCCGGACTTACTCTCCCCCCTACCCTCAGCTTCTTCCTCCATGCTGCTGGTACCCCCTTCAGGCCTGGGCGGGTTGCCACCGTCCTCCGGTTGGCCTTCCGTACGCGCTTCCGCCCCATCCTTCTTATAAACGTTGAGAGTAATTGACCCGAAACCGAAGTCAATTACTCCCTTCGTTTTGTGAAGGAGGGCAAGGGACTCCTTATTTATCACCATGATTGATAATTTCGAGCCCCCCTTGGCCTACTCCTGCTTGACGATCTTCCAATTTCCTGTCGGAAGATTCGGGTTACTGGCCTGAATGATTTTCAAAGCCCCGTCCGGGCTAGCCGGTTCGGATGGCAGCCATACACGTGCCCGCGGCCTGCTGGGAATTTCCTCCCGGCTAACTGCCGCAAGCTTTGCGCCTGACCAGACCTCCCCTACTTTGGCTATAGCCTTTTTGTACAGATCCACAGATCTAGAGTCCGAGTATGCAGTCATCTTTACACGCCCTTGATACCATCCCGCATCTCTGCAGGATGGGGGTGGTCCCGGATTTTCACCCAGGACCTTTAAAAATACGAGGTTGAGTGCATTATACACCAACCTCCATTTTTCCGCCGTGATGCTCCCATCTTCTTGACTTTCGTCAATGACGGCTAGCATCAACACATGCTCCCTCAGGACCTCGCTGAACAGCTTTGTCCCTGAGTTGGAGCTCGGCTTCTTTTCAGTCACCAACTTGGCCCGCTTGCTGTTGACTATTTCCACCTCGTCCTGGGACCGCTGTCTTTTCGACATATGGTCCCTTTCCGAGCTTCCGCAGCCCACAGTGCTCCTTGCCCAAGCTACTGATCTTCTTTGCTCTTCCGTAAGCTGCCCCTCGGGGGTCGCAGCCCACTTCTCGAGAATTCGAATTGCCGAGCGGCGATTCCTATATCGCCTTTTCGCCGGAGGAATGTCTCTCGTCCCACTCCCCTGTGCTGCGTTGGTACCGCTGACTCCCGGGACTTGTGCCCTAGAGTCAACCACCCTTGCAACCTTAGAGGCCCCACCCGTCTGGTTCGAGGTACCTCCCTCCGCTGATACCGGCTTTTGAGGAGAGCCGGTGCCCTTTGTTTTTGTGTTTGATCTTACCATTTGATTCCCACGAGTATCGGAGAAATAAAGGTCCGCCTGCGCAGAGATCCGTATACGCAGGTAAGGCTAATTACAACTGGAGGTCGCCAGGTATCCAGAGGGCTCCGTTAGCGACTGGGCTTTGTTAAATGGGCCCCCAGCCTAGTAGACCATCAGCACGGGTCGCTTAACGCCTTAATCCAGCCCATTCGGCTCGCTAGCACCCCAGCCTCACTGCACCCCCTTCCCTCCGCCCATTCTCTCCCCCATTCACCTAATCACATGGAGAGCCCAATCCAATGGGATCCATTCCATTCACCGGGTCACCCGTTTATAGGGTCCCCCACTCATCACCCGCGGAGACTCCGGAGGTGCAGAGAGAACGTGACGCCCAGTCCGCCGTGGTTATTGGTCGATGGTTTTCTGGCGCCATCTGTTCGCCTTTCCATGCTGGGCATCATAGGCACTCAGAATTTAATGAACTCAGGTTAACCACTCCCCAGTTCCCTGAGCTCTCCCCCCAGCTGGACTGCGGTTGGGGGCGGCTTATTTAATTCACCGCTAACCTACCTATCGATAGGTCGTCCACTATCCACCACCTGTGACACCCCCGATAGCTGCAGTACGCCACGGGGAAAAAATACTAGTACGAGCAATAATATTCGTACGAATAAAGACTTTGTGGAATGCGAGTGGAATGTATTTTTTCTTTTGCGAATTTCCTTGTAATGTCACATTACATACGAATTTACGGATTTTATTTTATGTTTACATAGTTTTGAGGAAAATTTGATTAAATTTGATTTAAATTGTTATTTAATTTTAATTAGTAGATAAAACGTATGTAAATAATTCTATTTTATGTCATAATTATCAAAAAAAATTTACTCGCAATTCGCTATTCGCGTTCGGTGTGAATAGCCTCTAAAAGTGCTATTTGAAAGGGCACTGAACGTTGTTCTACTTTGTTTACGGGGATCTATTTTTATAAAATATTGCTCCAATTTGTTTGCGAAATTTAAACCATATCCTACACTGAGAGGCCGACACAATACAAAAATCAAAACTGAAATGCTTAAACTGAGGATGAGTTGTATAGATTGAGACGAATCAGACCAGTTCTTGTATAAATTTAATTTTATAAATTAAGATTATTTCGTTCAATTTCCCAAATTTAAAAATACTTCACTTAAATCACGTATACTTAGCTAAAAAATGATTACGATTGATTTGACCCTTTTATGCTCAAAATAGTACCTTCAAAATAATAATGAAAATATGCAATATTTATTCTCAACTTAAATCAAAAATTGAAAATCAAATTGAACAAAAACAGATTCTCGAAATTATATAAATAATTTCGTTTGTTTTGATATACATTTAATCTCAAATTAACATAAATCTAAATGATTTTTTCGATGATATTTTCATGTATGTACATATGTACATTTGATAATAAAAATTAAAAAAGAATCGACATAAGAAAAACTGTACATCTTATGCATATAATCAATAATATGCATATAATTATAATATTCTTAAAGGACAAATGCGCTTTAAAATCTCCCGTTTCAATACACCGTGCGGTATTTAAAACCGCGTGATACAAAACGGCGTGAGTTAAAGTTGTTACGAAATTCTGATTAAGTTTCTATTAATAATAATTTTAAAAATTACAATTCTCCGACACACAATTTACACCATTTTAAGCAGCTACTAAATTGTTTAACTTGATGATTTTGTATGAACTTCGTTTTAATCTTTGTTTTCGAAGTGATCACGAATATATTTACCTGAAATTATGAAAATTTAAGAAACAAGTAGCTTGAGAGGTAAAGTTTTCAAAAAAAAACATAAACAGAAATATAACAAAAATAATAAATGTAAGAAAAAAAAAAGAAATTTGCTAATAGGACTGCGGTCGAATTATCACGTAAATCATTTACTTCGGTAAATGTAAATGTTTAGTATTTGTTTTTTTTTTGTTAAATTTCGCGTTTTTTAATATTTTATATTCATTTAACACTTATAACAATAAAGAATAAAGTATCTAAACGTGAAACATTTACCTTTTTTTACTTCGGTTACTCTCCATAAAAAAAATTAAAATGCCTTTTCCGAATTTACCGGATTTAGTCGAGAATTCGACCGCAGCCCTGTAGCGATTTTATTAGTAAATATACATATAATTATGGTTTTAAGACATACGAAAAACTAAAAAAAAATTATTTGTTTTTATTTATTATTTAGTTATAACATTTATTTTCCATAATTTAATATTTTTTGTCTTATTACATCGAGTTAGATCTTAAAACTAAATTTTCTACTATTCTAAATCTTCTATATATATAAAAATAAGTCGGGTTTTCCTTCCTGACGCTATAACTCCAGAACGCACGAACCGATTTCCACGGTTTTGCATTCGTTGGAAAGGTATCGGGCTCCGTGAGGTTTATAGCAAAGAAAATTCAGGAAAATTTTCAAGAGAAAAGCAGGAAAACAGGGAAAATCATTTTTCACATACAGCGCCATGATACATAGCATGTACTACAACGGCGCAAGTACGTGGTGTGTGAGTATACCTCACGAAAACAAGTACGTTTCATTTCAAATAGATGTCGCCGGTGCGTGATACATTGTTTAACAGCTACTCATTGTACTCTGCTAAGTTAATTTTATGTGACATTTATTATGCACACGTTCTTTCAAACGCTAACTTAAAACCGGTATTGTGTTCACTGTGAAATTGTGAAATTGAGGTTAAAGTTATTCGTTTCCTAACAGTTCAATTGGAAACCATCAAATCAATCACGCGTATTGTGCAAATTTTTATTCAATTTCAACAGCAGGCATTTGTCCTTAAGGTGGTAAGTTGAACTGTGTAAATTATGTGGATCGTGCATTTGAGGTTAAATTCACCAGTCTGTCCATAGTCCAAAATGCCGAGAGGACGACGTGCGAACATCGGCCGCCGCACTAGACATGCAAGCCAGCAACAAGTGTATTCACAGAACTTAAACGAAGAAAGACAAAATATAATAAGAGAAAATGCCCGATTGAGACAACGCGTGAGCACACGAAAATCATTGGAATCATACAACCGCTTGGCATTCCAATATGATCCCACTGCGAACTACAGTGATGATGACAATTTAGATATTGGACCAATGATGACTGTATGCCGATATTGCAATGCGTTAAAGTTCAAAAGAGAAACGGCTGGATTATGCTGCGCAAGTGGAAAAGTCAAACTGGATCCATTACTTACACCACCACAGCCACTGAAACCATTGTTCGATGGAACTGATCGTGATTCCAACCATTTCCTTCAACGCATCCTTGAATACAATAACTGCTTTCGCATGACTTCCTTTGGAGCTAATATCATTCAAGAAGGCGGCTTCATGCCGACTTGCAAGGTAAAAGATACAACAGTCACACCGTATACTTAAACAAATGATTGTTTGCCATTACAGATACATGGACAAATATATCATTTGCATGGTTCAATGGTGCCAACACCAGATGAACCGCATCAATTTCTGCAAATATATTTCATTTCGTCGATGGTGGATCAGCTGAATGTGCGGTGCAATATACAGGGAACACAACAGTTAAAGAGACGAATTATTGAACAGTTGCAAGCATTTTTTCACGCTAATAACGCTGTGGTTAATATGTTCAAAACAGCATTGGAACGAATGCCATCGGATACGCACAAATTTGTCATAAGAGCGGATCGTACCCCAAAAGGTGAACATGTGCGAAGATTCAATGCGCCCACCGTTGATGATGTTGCTGCAATTATTGTTGGCGATCCAACTACATCACGAGACATTGTCGTTCAGCGAAGAAGCAATATCATGCATCGTGTAAACGAGACACATCGTTTGTACGATGCGTTACAATATCCAATCATTTATTGGCAAGGGCAAGACGGATACGACATCACGTTGAAGATGGTCGATCCAATTACAGGTATAATATTCACACACTAATTATTGCTATTATTGGTTTCCATTAACAATCCATTTAATTTTGCATTTTCAGGCGTATCAACGAACAAAAATCTAAGCGCAATGAATTACTATGCGTATCGTATGATGATTCGTACACATGAGGAGAATGTCATTCTGAAGTGCCATCGGCTATTCCAGCAATTCGCTGTCGACATATATGTCAAAGTCGAGACCGAACGTTTAGCGTTCATTCGATTCAATCAGGCAAAGCTACGATCTGAGGACTATATACACTTGCGTGATGCTATTCATTCAGATGGTAATGTTCAGAATATTGGACGCCTGACGATTCTCCCATCATCTTATATCGGAAGCCCACGCCACATGCATGAATACGGTCAAGACGCCATGACGTACGTGCGAAATTATGGAACTCCGGATTTATTAATTACGTTCACATGCAATCCGAAGTGGACGGAAATTGAACGTGAGTTGGACCCGGGCCATAAACCGCTAGATCGCCATGACATAATCGCCAGAGTATTTCAGCAAAAACTCAAGGTTATGATGGATGTGCTTACTAAGTATCGAGTTTTTGGTGACACACGATGTTATATGTACTCGGTGGAATGGCAGAAGCGTGGACTACCGCATGCTCATATCCTAATTTGGTTGCTGAACAAATTACATTCAAATGAAGTGGATGACATTATATCAGCTGAAATTCCTGATCCAGTGACTGATCCCCATCTACACGACATTGTGACGACACAGATGCTGCATGGACCGTGCGGTGCATTAAATCCATTATCGCCTTGCATGGTTGATGGAAAGTGCACAAAACGATATCCGCGACCGTTAGTTGCTGAAACAGTCACAGGGAACGATGGATATCCAGTTTATCGTCGGCGTTCAAAAGAAGATAATGGTCGAACTATCAAAGTTAAAGTTCAAAATCAAGAGATTGAGATCGGAAATGAATTCAGTGTACCATATTGCCCGCTGCTATCACGAATTTTCAAAACACATGCGAACGTTGAGAGTTGTCATTCGGCCAAATCAGTCAAATATTTGTGCAAGTACGTCACAAAAGGCAGCGACATGGCTGTGTTTGGTATTGCGTCGGAAAATGCGAATGACGAAATCAGGAACTTCCAAATGGGCAGATACGTCAGTACTAATGAAGCACTGTGGCGATTATTTTCATTTAAAATTCATGAAAGATATCCCACAGTTGTACATTTAGCAGTGCATTTGGAAAATGGACAAAGAGTTTACTTCACTGAGACTAATGCGGCACAACGAGCTGAGAGACCACCATCGACAATATTGACTAGCTTCTTTGCAATGTGTGAAGCAGATCCATTCGCAGCAACGCTGATGTACGTTGAAATGCCCAAGTATTACACTTGCAATCAATCAACAAAGAAATTCCAACGTCGCAAACAAGGAACCCCAGTTCCAGATTGGCTACAGGTGTTTTCCACTGATGCGCTAGGTCGCATGTATACTATTCATCCTAGAAATGATGAATGTTTTTATTTGCGACTGCTGTTGGTAAATGTACGTGGACCAAAATCATTTGCGCATTTGAAAACTGTGAATGGCCACCAATGCCAAACATATCGAGAAGCATGTCAACTATTGGGTTTGCTGGAGAACGATTCTCATTGGGATTTAACACTTGCGGATTCAGTTGTTTCATCAAATGCGTACCAAATACGAACGCTGTTCGCAATTATCATCACCACATGTTTTCCTTCACAACCAATTCAGTTATGGAACAAATACAAAGACGACATATGTGAAGATATCTTGCATCGTTTGCGCATTCGAACGAATAATCCCGACATGCAAATAACCGATGAAATCTACAATGAAGGATTGATTCTGATTGAGGATCAATGCTTGACTATTGCAAACAAGCTACTGATTGAAGTAGGAATGATTGCGCCAAATCGATCGATGCACGATGCATTCAACCAAGAATTAAATCGAGAGCTGCAATACAATGTTGATACATTGCAGGAATTCGTTCGAAATAATGTGCCGTTGCTGAATGAACAGCAAAAACAAGTATACGAAACATTAATGCAAGCGGTGGACAATAATACTGGTGGTCTATTCTTCCTGGACGCACCTGGAGGAACAGGGAAAACATTTGTCATTTCATTGATTTTGGCCACTATTCGATCAAGATGTGACATAGCTTTGGCGTTAGCATCATCTGGAATTGCAGCGACTCTTCTAGATGGCGGTCGTACTGCACATTCTGCGCTTAAGTTGCCACTCAATTTAAACACAATTGATACTCCAACATGCAATATTTCCCGATCCAGTGCAATGGGAAAATTGTTGATGCAATGCAAGCTCATTGTTTGGGATGAGTGCACAATGGCACATAAGAAATCACTTGAAGCACTTAACTTCACACTGAAGGATCTTCGGCGAAATAACAACATCTTTGGCGGCTTGATGATATTGTTGGCAGGCGATTTCAGGCAGACGTTGCCAATAATTCCCCGTGGAACGCCTGCAGATGAATTGAATGCTTTCCTGAAGGTATCACCTTTGTGGAATAACGTAAAAACATTATCGCTAACCACTAATATAAGAGTTCAACTTCAAAATGATCAAAGTGCTGCACAATTTTCCAAACAATTGTTAGCTGTTGGAAATGGAAAAGTCCCAGTTGATGCGACAACTGGATTAATTACTCTTACCAACGACTTTTGCCGATTTGTAGACTCTCAATTAGCTCTTATTGAAAATGTTTTCCCAAACATTAGTGAGAATTATCAGAGTTATGCTTGGTTAAGTCAACGAGCAATTCTCGCCGCAAAGAATAATGATGTACACGCACTGAATTTCACCATTCAATCAAAAATCGATGGCGATTTGGTGACATACAAATCCGTTGATTCCATAACAAATCCCGATGATGTAGTAAATTATCCAACAGAGTTTTTGAACTCTCTGGAGTTACCAGGATTTCCACCACATAACTTGCAACTCAAAGTTGGTTCAGTTATTATGATATTGCGTAATTTGAATCCACCGCGACTTTGCAACGGTACTCGACTTGCGGTGAAAAGACTTATGCCGAATTTGATTGAGGCAACCATTATTAACGGAAAGTACGCAGGTGAAAATGTATGTATTCCTCGAATACCAATGATTCCGACTGATCTTCCGTTTGACTTCAAACGATTGCAATTTCCGGTTCGCCTTGCGTTCGCAATGACAATTAACAAGTCGCAAGGCCAATCGCTTAGTGTTTGCGGGATAAATTTAGAAAATCATTGTTTTTCACATGGGCAGCTATACGTTGCGTGTTCACGAGTTGGGAAACCATCCGCTTTGTTTGTGTTAACGTCAGACCAAAAAACAAAAAATGTGGTTTACCAAAGAGCACTTCAATGAAACGGATAATTTGCGGACACGTATAACGCTTCGATTAAGTATTTACTTTGGATTCAATTTCATTTTTTACTTAGAGAAGTTCAACTAAATTACACTTCATTTTTGTAATCGAAATGAATTCATTACTGTTGTGAAATGAAATAAAATTTTTCCTTTTCAAATATAAAACAAAAAAAAATAATTTTTCTTCATCTTTTAATCCCCAAACGAAATGTTACATAAAACGAAGCGAAAACGGTGGCGAAACGGAGTTCGCCGGGTTTGCTAGTTTCATATGAATTCGGATAACTGATATGCTTATGCTTGGTAATTTTACCTAAACGAATTTATTATTTTATTTTATTCAGGATGTTGTGTGTGCATTTGGACCGGATGTATAAAAATGCATACGGTACAACTTATTGCACGTGCAGGTTGAATGTACGAATAGAATGTATGTTGAATTACTAATGGTAATGTAACTCCTCCCGGGGGTGAGGAATGAACGTCCTCGTTCTTTGGTTTAAGTGCCATGCTGATTTCGCTTAATATTTTGGAACATTGTTTGACATCTTCTTCTTTTAATGTTTCTGAACATGATCTTCTTGGTCCTATTATTTTCACCTCTATACTGCGTTTAAGTATGTAAATATAGATGAACAATACAATAATAACTAAAGATGAAAAGGACAATCCTCCCGATAAGGTCCATATCCAATTTTGCTGGTCTTCTTGTTTGAGGTGCATATGGGCTATTTGTTCCCTGTTTTTGATGTTCTGTTGATTAATTAAACTGATATTGAGGGATGTTACTAAATTGCGGATTGTTTGAAGATTATGAAGCGCTCCTTGTATGTCTTGTGTCTCGCTTCTGATCTCGTATGTTTGGAACTGTTTATTATTAACCGTTATTGTACAATTCCAAAATGATATTATGAAGTTTCCAGTTAATGTACGATTGCTGATATTACTTCATTCTTAGCATTGTCTATCAAAAGCTTTTGTACAAAGTTTTTGAAATTCGATGATTTGAATAATTTCTGCTTGGACATGATTAGATGCTGTGGATAATCTTTTATTATTGTATTATCAACTGTTAACGAGACTACCATTATGACTGATGAGTTTGATATTCTCGAGTTTTGGTATTTCTAATATGTATAAGAGGGTTTCATCATTGATCGCTAATTTAGGTATAACGTACTGTAGTGCTTCATCCGGAAGTGTGATATTAACTCCCTGATTTACTAGCAATTCTTTTACCGAGATTATCCCTTTGAGTGATAAAATTTTATTACTAGGTAATTCAACTTTTGTTCGAATTATGGCATCCTGTATATCTTCTAGTATGGTATTAATGGAGTCGATGTTGATTATTGTAGCCATCATTTCAATTTCGGTGAGGAGTATTTTGTTGACCATATTACTATCAGTTACTGCTCTATTTACTGTCTCCGTAATTAATTGTATTCTGTCATTAATTTGTTTGTTGACTTTGAATTGTTGATTGTTCCCATCGGCTAGCTCATTAATTTTGCTGTCTATGATGCGTAGATCTGTGACATCTGGGTTGCCTGCCAACCATTTCCACGCTGTACCCAATGTATCCCATCGTTTCATTCTGAATCGTTTCGAAGGTTTTATTTGATTGAAATTATTATGTAATTTTACCAGCTTTTGCCTAATTATGTATATTATATAATTCTAACTTATCATCTACTTTTTTAACAATAAATTTATCAATTGACTCTATCGTATTTTCTAAATTTGTTAAATTTATAGGGTGGATTATTTTTCTTACCCCTGTATGAGGGGCAAATTGCACAAAATTGAATTAAGATAATTAAAATTAATGATTTTAGTTTTAATAACATTATTCTGAAACGAAATATGAATAGAAAAAAAAATATGATTAAATTTTATTGTTCCTTTATTCTCTTAATTTGTTACTTCTTTTACTTCCGTCACCACTCCTCTAGCTTGAGTTTTAGTTCTTATATTTGGCTTTAGAAAAACAAATTGACCATTCTTCAATTCTGGAGGGTCTTCTTTCTTTTTATTTTGTTTTTCTATTTTTTTTCTCGCCAATTCTAGATTAGTACATACTTTCCCAAAAATATTGTTCGCTTGCGTTTGGATTTCTTCGGGATTTTTGAGGTTATTTTGATTAAAGACTATTTCATTTGGCGTGAAGCCAGTGGCTGAATGTACAGTATTATTATATAGGGCGACTGATAATTCTACTGCAGTTAGGATTCTACTGGAATTAGGAAATTTATCCTTGTTTGTGTTTAAAATTTCAATTATTGTTGCATGTGTTTTTTCAATTTGCCCATTGAATTCTGAAGATGATGTATAATTTATTCTTGTATTTAATTTATTTAAGTATTCTTTAAATTGTGTTGATCGAAAGGTGGTTTCATGATCTGAAACAATTTCGTTAGGGATCCCGAATAGTGAGAAATATTTAGTTAAAGCGCTAGTAACATCTATTAAATTGTTGGTGTTGATAGGAAACATTTAAAGATGCTTTGAAAAGGAATCAATAATATACAGGGAATTGGTTTTGTTAATAATAAAAATATCTATATGCAATCTTTCCAACGGTTTTTGTGTAATGGGCCTGGAGGAAATCTTAATATTATAAGGTTTCCTGTCGTATTTATGTATATTACAATTATTACATGCATTGACATGTGTTTTGATTTTATTTAACATGTTTGGGAAAAAGTACGACCGCTTAATTTGACTTTCTACCTCTTTAATACCACGATGTGCCCTTTCATGTTCTTTTATGATGATTACATTTTGACGGTCCTGGTTTGTCACATCTTCGATCATTTTTGTAACAAAAACAAAATGACCGGATTGGGAGAAGTTTTCACGGAAAGATTCTTGTAGTGTTTGATATAGCATTTCAGGTGCTAAGATCGCGGATTGTTTTCCGTTATGATACCGTTTTAAGTATTTGGTAACTTCATCTTTTTCGTACGAGTTTTGGGAAAATATAACTCTTTTGAAGTCGGGAAACACATCCTCCAAAATTATTGTGTTCAAATTGGAAACTTTGAATATTATTTGGTTTCTGTAATAATTTATGGGACGATCTGAAAAATGGATATAATAATCATCCGATGTGTTGGCTGAATGTATTGTTTCTATGTCACTATTATCAATGTTTAGATTTTCTTCAATTGGTTCAGGTTCACGTGAAGTGTTACCTGCTGTTTCATTAGCATTTATTTCTTTAATTATAGGGATTCTGCTAAGAGCATCTGCTACGACGTTTGTTTTCCCTTCTTTGTAAATGACATCATAGTCATAATTTTCTAATTCTAAACGCCATCTGAGGATTTTGGGTGTTGGGTGCGTCTCAATAGGGTAGGGGTTGACCGTCTATAGCCATGTATCTCGTGGTCTATATTCCAACGCTGCAACTATGTAGAAACTACCAAATGTGTCTAGTATACCTCCACGTTGTTACACCCGGGCAACGATGTGAAGCATCGGCGAAATATTAGAGGCGAGTGCAGTACACTATAAATTAGCAATGAGCGGAACAAATAAGGAAACTAATACCCCAGGTGGTACACCTGTTGCTCAGGTAAATCCACCCTCTTCGGAGGTCGGTCTCATGGATTCTGGGGGAGACCAGCCATTGCTATACTACAATTATTTTAACCAATCCCAAGACATGTTGGTGAATAAACAAGCTCATTTGAGTGAAACAGAAAGGGATAATTCACATCCCTTCCAGAGGAGTAACAAAGTCGCGTATTCTCCGATAAGAGGCGGTAGTCCCTCCATTGGGGCCAGCAGCCACATCACTCGTTCTACAAACAAAGAAAAGCTTCACAATGAATTGTGTAAAGCTAATAATGCATTAGTTGAAGCCAACAATATAAATAAGCAACTGAATATTACAATTGCATGGATGCAGGAGCATATGAAGACGCTTGAAAACGAAGTTAAAGCTCTTAAGCCAAAGGAGGACATCGGTTCTACTCCTAACCAGAATACAACTCCACAAGAGTATCATACGGATGAAGAAGAACTAGCTCGAGAAACTGAGTGGATTAGAGTTAAAGGTGGGAGAAAAAAAAGGAGACGGAATAATACGCCCTCCCCACCTCAATTAAAGGATAATGTTCCAAATATTATCCAGAAACAACCAAAAAAAATACCTCCACCACCACCAATAGTAATAGATGAAGTCAAAGACTACGATGTACTCTATGAAAAAATAAAAACAATAACTGCTACTAATAAGTTTAATGCAAAGGTGATGAATGGAAACACCATCAAAATAAACTTAGAAGATGCTGAAACATACAGAAAAATGACAAAAATGTTAAATGAAGAAAAACGTGCTTGGCACACGTTTGAAGATAAACAAACCAGACCAATTAGGGTCATGGCTAAAAACTTACACTCTACGTGTAAACCAGATAAAATAATTGATGACCTGAAAGCAAAAGGATGTAAGGCAACTGAAGCATCGATTAAGCTAAAACGGAGAGGCAAAGTACCTCTCAACATGTTTATGTTGACCTTCGATACTGATGAAGATATCGAAAAAATTTATCAAATTAAGTACATCTTGGGGTGCAAAGTGGTTATTCAGCCTCTAAGAAGATCTAAGCTTATACCACAATGTAAACAATGTCAAGCCTATGGACATACACACAAATATTGCAACAGGGAACCTAGGTGTGTCAAATGTTTAGGTAAACATCATACCAAAGATTGTGTAAAAGCCCATAATGTTAAACCTAAATGCGTTCACTGTGGAGAAAACCATCCGGCTAACTACAGAGGATGCAGCGTTGCTATTGAACTGCAAAATATCAAAAATAAGAACGTGATTGCTAAAAATCCAAGTTCATTCAGGAAACAAGCGGTTAAGATGAACCGACCCGAAGTAAATCGTAGAGTGTCGGGAACTACTCAAGCACAATTTGGTAAAATGACTTATGCTCAAGTAATGATGAGCAACGGAAATCCAGGAAAAACTGCTCAAAATGACGATATAAGTCAAACACTTAAATTAATTTTAAGCAGACTAAATACATTTGATGAGCGATTACAGAAACTAGAGTACAGCACTAAGGGAGCCATCCCTAAACAGAAAAATGGCCAAAGATCTTAGAATCTTATGTTGGAATGCCAATGGACTGATGCAACATCAACAAGAACTGCAAGTGGTCCTGGACACAGAAAAAATCGATGTATGTCTCATCACGGAAACACACTTCACTAGACAATCAAACATTAAATTTAAAAATTATCAAATATATCGCACTATTCACCCTGGAAACACTGCTAAAGGAGGTAGTGCTGTTATAATTAGAAATAGTATTCATCACTATGAGGAGTTAAAATATGAAACGGAAGAAATACAAGCAACTGCTGTTATTGTCAAATCCAAAAGTTGTTCTATTTGTATTGCTAGTATTAACTGCCCACCGAAGCACTCAATGAAAGAAAAAGATTATCTCGAGTTCCTCAGTAAATTAGGAAAACGATTTGTACTTGGAGGAGACTTTAATGCAAAAAATGTCCACTGGGGATCCAGATTAAGAACGACTAAGGGTAAAGAACTCGTAAAAGCTATCAGAAAATGCAGTTGTGAAGCCCTCTCAACTGGAAAACCAACCTACTGGCCAACTGATCCAAACAAAGTACCAGATCTGATTGATTTCTTTATAATAAAGAACATATCTGTAAATTATGTACAAGTATATGAAAGCCACGACTTAAACTCTGATCATTCATCAATACTTCTAACGTTAAGTGAAAAAATCATTCAGAAAGAAAAAAAAACATTCCTAGTAAATAATCACACTAATTGGGCATGCTTTAGACTATCGCTAGAACAAAAAATTAACTTAATGGTTCCGTTAAAGACTGAAGAACAATTAGACAAAGAAGTTCACAAATTTGTAAAAGATATACAGCAATCAGCTTGGGAAAATACTCCTGAAATTAAAACGAAAATCAAGGGAAACAACTACCCTATAGAAATTAGGGAACTCCTCGCAGAAAAAAGAAGAGCGAGAAGAGTATGGCAACAAACAAGGGCCCCCCAAGATAAAACTCATTTGAACAATCTCACTCAACAATTAAGAAGACAGATCAAAGAATTGAAAGATGAATCAATCAGCAACTATTTAAGAAAATTAACTAATGATAACAGCACTGATTATTCTCTTTGGAAAGCAACCAAAAGAATCAAAAGACCAATAATGCAGATTCCCCCAATAAAAATAGCAGGTGAGAAATGGGCTAGAAATAATAAAGACAAAGCTCGAGAATTTGCCGAACACCTCGAAAAAATATTCCAGCCACATGAAGACCAAACGTTGGAAGCCGAGATAATAACTGAACAAGCTGTGCAAGAAAGTAAAGAAATCCTACCGACAACACCAAAAGAAGTCATGCGTGAGATAAAAGCAAATATGAATACGAAAAAAGCTCCTGGGTACGATCTTATTACTGCAAAAATCTTAAAAGAACTGCCAAGGAAAGCTCTGGTGAAACTCACCAATCTTATAAATGCAGCATTTAGAATCAAATGTGTACCAAGCTTATGGAAAATTGCAGAAGCAATTATGATTCCAAAACCTGGGAAACCACCGCACATAACATCGTCTTATAGGCCAATTTCGCTATTGCCAGTCATGTCCAAACTCTTTGAGAAGCTTCTGGTAAAAAGATTTAATCCGATAATCGAGAGTAAAAACTTGATCCCAAATCATCAGTTCGGTTTTCGCAACCAACACTCAACAATTGATCAAGTACACAGAATAACCAGTATAATTGAGAAAGCATTAGAGGAGAAAAAAGTCTGTTCAACAGTATTTCTAGACGTTGCACAAGCGTTTGATAGAGTGTGGCATGAAGGACTTAACCACAAGTTAAGGAATCTTCTACCAATGCAATTTGTTAAGGTACTGGAATCATACTTGAAAGATAGGTTCTTCAGGATTAAGTTAGGTGATACATTTTCTGAATTGAAAGAAATCAATGCAGGAGTTCCACAGGGCAGTGTATTAGGGCCGGTTTTATACCTACTATACACTTATGATCTTCCTACATTAGAAAACAACACGGTGGCAACTTTTGCAGATGATACGGCGATCTTAGTTGTTGGAAAAAGCAACGAAGAATCAACACAGAAGTTACAATCAGCTATAACTCAAATATATAAATGGACAAAAAGATGGAGAATAAAACTAAATGAAGCTAAATCAGTTCACATCAACTTTACAAACAGACGAATCGAACATATTCCGATTACCATAAATCGGGAAATAATACCGCATGCGAACACAGCTAAGTATCTCGGCATGATCCTGGATGCTAAACTACGATGGAAAGCACACGTCAAGAAGAAAAGTGAAGAATTAAGACTTAAATACAGAAAAATGTGTTGGCTGATGGGAAGGAACTCTTCTTTATCAACATACAACAAGCTTCTACTTTATAAGCAAATATTGAAACCGATTTGGACTTATGGTATTCAGCTTTGGGGTTGTACCAAACAGAGCAACGTAAATATCATCCAAAGATTTCAGAATATGGTATTAAGGAACATCGTTGATGCACCTTGGTATGTTACGAACAATGACCTTCATAGAGACCTTAAAATGAACCTCATCTTAAATGAAATCCAGGAAAAAGCACGGAGACATGAAGAAAGGCTCCGCCAACATATGAACATTGAGGCAACTCAGCTCCTAAGCATCACGAATTTAGTTCGCAGACTTAAAAGAACCAAACCTTTTGAGCTGGTGTGATTGTCAGTTTAAGCAGCATTATGCTGATCTAAAATCCACAACAAAGATGTGGTTTACTTCAATTTACCAAACACTATGGAACGCCAATGGGAAGAAGCCATAGATTAATTTAAGTTAGTAAATTAAGTCAGAAACAAATTGCTCATTAGTCCAGGAGACTAGATTGTAATTACATAAAATAAATAAATAAAATTTATTTTAAATATAAAAAAAAAAAAAAAAATCTGAGGATTTTGAAGTTTTTCTCCGAAGATTTAATAAAAGTTAGTGGCTTGTGGTCTGTGACCAAGATGAACTTGTTACCGTATATGTAAGGCTGGTGGTACTTTTTAACAGCCCAAATAATGGCTAACGCCTCTTTCTCGTTAGTGGCGTAGCGCATTTCTGTAGAATTAAGTGTTCGCGACGCGAACGCGATAGGTTTTTCAACGTTATCCTGTTTTCGGGATAATACTGCGCCCAAAGCGTAGTCTGACGCATCTGTTGTTAGAATGAAAGGTTTTGTGAAATCAGGATACGTGAGGATCTGATCCGTTGCTATTATTTTCTTCAGTGTTTCAAATGCTGTGGTATATCCTGGATCTGTTAAATCCATTGACATATCTTTTTTTAGATATTTAGTTATAGGTTTCGTTATTGCGGAATAGTCTTTAATGAACCGACGATAATATCCATGGGTTAGCTCCAAGAAATTGTTTAATTTCTTTAGGGTTCCTTGGTAAAGGCCAATCGAGGATTTTTTTTACTTTATCAGGGTTTGCCTTAACGCCATCCTGTGTTATAACGTGTCCAAGAAACTCCGTTTCTCTTTTGAGAAATTCGCACTTGTCTACTTGTATTTTTAAATTAAAATGCGCAAGTCTCGTGAGTACTTTACTGAGATTTATTAAATGATTTTCTAGATTATATCCGACAACAATTATATCATCCAAGTATACGTGGCAGATATTACCTATTAAGCCTTGTAAAACGTAGTTCATCGCTCGTTGGAACGTAGCGGGACCGTTTTTTAAGCCAAAGGGCATTCGTGAAAATTCGTAGTGCCCTTTATCTATTGAAAATGCTGTCTTTGCTTTGGATTTTTCGTCCATTGGAATTTGGTGGAATCCTGATTTCAAATCCAATGTCGAGAAATAGACAGACTTTCCCAGGTTGTCCAATATTTCTTCTATGTGGGGAATCGGGGATTTATCGTCTATCGTCTTTTCATTAAGTTTGCGATAGTCGATTACGACTCGAACTATTCGTATTCCCGATGCGTCCGCATTTTTTGGGACTACCCAGATTGGAGAAGAATATGGGCTACTGGATTGTTGGATAATTCCATTGCTTAGCATTTCCTGAACTTGTTCTTCCACATCTTTTTTAAAATGGTGTGGGTATCTATATGTTCTCGTATACACGGGTGTTTCATCCCGAGTAAGAATTGTATGCTTAATTGCCGGTGTTGCTGAAAGTTTCTCGTTTTGTTTTAATAACACTGTCTGATTATTATAAATTGTGTCAATGAGAGCTTTCATTTAGCTTCAGTTTCGGCAATTCTTTTGGTGGTACTGGTTCATTAGTTAAAATCCTAACAGTAGTTTTTAGATTTGTGGCTTTGTACAAACCGGGTTGCATGGTAATTTTATCATTTAATTTGCTATATTCTGGTATTACCCAGTCACCATTCTGTGACGTTTTGAATGTAACTGAATGATGATAAAAGTTTATCGCTGGGTAATAACGGTAAAATTTAAATACATTTTTATTTAAGGAAATTGTATTTGATCTGTCATCTGTCAATATTTGCGTTCATTTTCGCCATTGACTCAGATCCCAATATACCATTAAAGAAATTGTGAAAATTTAATTCATAAAAGATTTGTGGAGGCAAATTTTTGCTTAAGAAATTAAATTTGCCTTTTTTTGTCGATTTTTGGGTTCCTAAAATATTCTTCACCGTAGTGTCGTCTGATTCTAAGAGATTATTAGATATTAAATTGGGCTTAATAATATTTTTATTAGCGCCCGTATCTATTAATAGGATAATATTTTGGTTTGTTTCTTTATTTCGGCACTTCAGATAGGGCAGGGAATTTAATCCTCCGTGTCTGATTCTGAGTCCGCTTGAAAATTTCCTACTATTTCTTGATCTTCACTTTTGTGTAAACTTTCTGCGTTTGAAATTTCGAATTCAGGACTTTTCTCTTGTAAAAGTTCGTGATTGTTAACCATTTTTCTAACAAACGAATTTCTTGTTCTCATTGATGCATCTACATCCATTGGCTCAGGAGTTGACCCATTTGGTTTTTTATAATTAGGTATACTAACCTGATTAGGTTTATTTTGATATTGGTTGAATTTAGATTGTGCACTGTTATTTTGATTCCATTTGGTTGGGTTTTGAATTTGATTCGATTTTTTTGAATTATTTGAAATTGTTTCATTACTATTAAATTTGCAGAGGAAAGCGTATGCTTCCTCTATATTTTTCGGTTTCGCTGCCTGAGCGTACCCGAAATACGGCTTTCTTAGGACTGACATGAATGCTGCAAGAGCATCTTCTTCTATAAATGTGCAGATTGCCTGCCACGAATTATTATACATTTGTTTTTGCTTTGCTAATGCCTTGATGTTCTGCACAATTTCCTTCGTTTTGTTGTAGAAACTGTGCACCGTCATCGAGTCATTCTGCTTATTTGCCAAACGCTGGGACTTATAATAAGCTAGCTCCTGCTTCCCCAGCTTTTAGAATCTTATAAAACCTCATCAATATGTATCAAAACAACGGGAAATCTCTGTAAAATCTAAATGGTTAGTTTGGTGATCTATATTTGTGGGAAAAGTGTTGTTCAAGGAGTCGGATTGACCCTAGTCTTTTTTATTGAAGTGTAAACATAAAGTGGCGTTTATCGAAATAATAGAAATACCCAACATAATATATACATAAATGCTAAAAACCTGTTTTACAACAAAAAAAAAAAACAAAAAAACTCTTTAACACACACAAAATGTTATGTAACCGTTATCTTGAAATTAATGATTTTGTTTTATATAAAATCAAAACTTTTAAATTGCGATGTTTTCATTTTATTCTACCTACAAAACACTATTAAAAGTAAATAGTTTTTAAAAATAAAATGCTTTTATTTTAATTGTAAAGCGTTTGTGTTAAATTAATTTATTTATGGTTTTAAGTAGCAATTTATTTATCTTTTTATTTTGTTTTATTTGAAATGTAATTTAAGTTTTTTGTATGTTGTATACCGTTTTTTATAAAAATAATAGTTTTTTAATTAAAGTTTATTTATATAGTTTTTATAAATAAAAAAATTTGTTTAATTTGGTACGAATAAATGCGATGATCAGGATAGATGGTGTGATTTGTGTTGTCAGTTTGATTTGAACATTCTTTGGGTTGTATAATGTATAAGTTGGTGTTAGTAGATTATTGAATCATAAACACTGTTTTGGTTTATTTTATTTATTGTTAGCCATCAACATGAGAGTTTTTTGTGGCGCTACGGATTTTAATTAAGGCTTAAATGATCATGTCTTTAATACGGCTACATCGTTCTATAATAGAAACAATTCAATTTTATAATAGTTTATACGCACATGTTTTAGGTTCTTTAATAGCGAACACTAACACTTTTGCGGATATTAACATAATTCGGATAATATAACACAGCCAAATCAAATTATGCAAATTAATAATTTTCATCACATTTTTCCAATTATTTATCCCAATTTCACCTTTTCCTGAATTTCAAATTTTTTTTTTTGAGTTTTTTGTTTTTTTTTTTTTTGCAATTTAAATCTAGTGTAATTAGGAACACATTTTCCATCCATTGATCTATTTTAAATAAATTTTCCATAAATTTTCGATTTTGTTTCGTTTTATTTTTCTCTCATTTTTAGTTGTAATTTCACTATAGAAGGTGGGGATATACAATTATATCTTCTCATATTATAGCTTATTCAAAAGACTAAGACAGTGCAATGTTTATATTATAAAAAATGAATTTGCAAAATGTACATAGCTAGTTCAAAAAAAGACAGGAAAATGGGAAAACAATTTTCATAAGAACTCGATATTGGGGAGTGCTACTACTACAATAACTTAAAATGACAAGATTTCTATTTTTAATAAATATTTTATCTACTATAGTCGTCTATAATATGTAGTTGGAACAAAACTAGTCGAGTTTTGTTGTTATAATATTGTAAAGCTGCCTTTATCCTGTAACATCTGGAAAATATGTCAAAAAATTTATGTTAAAATATTTTTTTTTTTTAGTTTTGTCTTTGTTCGTTTCAAAATTGGGTTCTGTTATATAAAATACGACCAGTGGCCCTATTCTGGCTATTCCCTGGGAATTGGGAATTGGGAAAAATATTGCTATATTTCCAAACTTCAATAATTCCCAATTTTTTATTCCCCAATTCCCAAAAGTGTATTCTGGCGTAATTGGGAATCATCCAATGGGAAAAACCACCATTTCAAATTTTGCAGCCGCCATTATTTAAAAATTTTATTTTCTATATATAAAATAAAAACTTTACCGATACTACGTTGTAAATAAAATTTTGAAAATACATAAAACAAACAGTTTCTTCTAATTCCCAAAAAAAAAATTTGGGAAAAATAAACGTCAAAACTTACATAAAATGGAATTATTTTTTCCCTACAATAAAAATTCCCAATCGCCAGAATACACTTTTGGAAAAAAAAATTCCAAACTGCTAGAATACTGTCAAAATAGTTCAATTCCCAATTCCCAGGGAATAGCCAGAATAGGGCCACAGGATGCACAATAGATGTATAGACAAATCCGAGAATTTATTCTGTTGGTGTTGTATGATTATGATGATTTTGTTGTTATGTTTTATGAAAATGTAAGTCATCTCTAGAGCAGAAGATCTAGCTTTCTAGGAAGGATGTATTGTATGAAAATAAAATGGGATAATAATATAAGAACCATATTACATTGGTGTGATATATATCTACCTTTTCCTGCAATTGTTACAAGAGGAATATGAACGTAATGGATAGGGATAAAGTTGGAAAGCATTTTTGAATTCCATCAATTTTTCTACAGTTTTGGCTTACTTTGCATGAACGAAGATACCAAGTTTGAATCGCATAAAAGGCTAATACTGCTGCCAAAGGAATGAGATGATATATCCCTGAGATTTAACAGCGACATTTCGCTCCAAATGGGAGCAATACTTAATACAAACAAATAAAGGCGTTAACAAAACATAAACATTTGAGTTTCAATGTTGATGTATTCATAAAAGGAAATGAAATAATTCGATTACAAAGATAATTCAATTAAATGAAGAAAACAAATTATTATCACTGAATCTATTCTTAGATGATAAAATATTGCAAGTTGGAGAGGGAAGAAAATTCATTAGTCTCTTCCTTAATAACATAGGGCCACAAAATGAGATCAAGGTGGAGCTTCTCTGAGCTCAGTTAATCTGTAAGTTTTTGGAGTCGCTAATCACGACCCCGAAGTCAAATGAAGGTCAACCACATTAATTCCAATGATCTAATTTTTTTGACCCCGGGTTACGTCCGGATACGCTTTGACCTTTCAGTCAAAGTGACCTCTGGAGGTCATTTTGAGGTAATCTGTAGGTCCTTCATAGTCTCTCGGCTGACATTTCGGTTAGGAATAAGTCTGGGACCGGATCTTTATGTTTTTGGAGTCGTTGATCAAGATTTCGGTATCCATATCACCCCATCACGTCTAGATCAAGTTCAAATGAAGGTCAAACAACTTAATTCGAATGATATAACTTTTTTGACCCCGGATTCTGAGAGAACAGAAAATTTTACGTCCAGATACGCTTTGACCTTTTAGTCAAATTAACCTCTGGAGGTCATTTTGAGGTCATCTGTAATGTATGTGAAGTTGGCCCAAAATTCTATCCCAAAGAGATGCTATGGTAACACAAAAATGGCAATTTATAGTGTCAGCCCAAAAAACTTCTATAACGACCAATATTTACGAAACTATAGCCCAAAAAAAATTCTATCATTACAAAATTTCCAATGTCAGCCCAAAAAAATACTCTCATGATAGCTCAAACTTTCACGACAGTAACTCTCAGCCCAAAAATAAAACTATCGCGAGACTAAAGATTTTAATATGCGACAAATATAACATAAAATGATTAGGAAGTTATATAAAAATTTCAAAATTTAATTCATATTATATGAATTATTATTTAATAAATTTACAGCACTAAGCTTGATAATTAAACTAAAATAAAATTTTATTTATTTTTTATTTATTGTTTATTTATTAATTTCCTTATTTTTAAATTATTACTATTATTACTTGTAATGGAAATCGATTCTAATAAAAAACTTCAATAATAATTTCACTATAAGAAAATTAATAAATAAACAATAAATATAAAATAAAAATAATTTATTATTTATCAAATTAAAAGTGGAATAAGTCACAAGAAAGCAGAAAATTCCTTCGAGATAGCAGTAACCAATAATCTTCTAAAATGATTTTACAAAATATCCGTTATTTACCTTAATGGTTGTCAGAAGTTGCCATTTTTAGTGCTGTCAAGAAATGTCACTTCTTTATATTTCGTTGGAACCATGAAGGTAAAGATCAGATCTATTAGAAAATCATAGTCTGATCGATGTTCAACACCCTAACTTTCGAGATATATGACGAAGAAGTGACATTTCTTGACGGGACTATCTATATCGGCCATTCTGGCTATGAGATCCCAATGACATTGGTCTGATTCATTGGAACCATAAAGGTAAAGATCAGGTCTATTAGAAAATCATAGCTAGACTGATGTTCAACACCCTTACTTCTGAGATATATGAAGATGAAGTGACATTTCTTGATGGGACTATGTATATGGGCCATTCTGGCTATGAGATCCCAATGACATTGGTCTGATTCATTGGAACCATGAAGGTAAAGATCAGGTCTATTAGAAAATCATAGCTAGACTGATGTTCAACACCCTCACTTCTGAGATATATGAAGATGAAGTGACATTTCATGATGGGACTATGTATATGGGCCATTCTGGCTATGAAATCCCAATGACATTGGTCTGATTCATTGGAACCATGAAGGGTAAGATCAGGTCTATTAGAAAATCATAGCTAGACTGATGTTCAACACCCTCACTTCTGAGATATATGAAGATGAAGTGACATTTCTTGATGGGACTATGTATATGGGCCATTCTGGCTATGAGATCCCAATGACATTGGTCTGATTCATTGGAACCATGAAGGTAAAGATCAGATCTATTAGAAAATCATAGCTAGACTGATGTTCAACACCATCACTTCTGAGATATATGAAGATGAAGGGACATTTCTTGATGGGACTATGTATATGGGCCATTCTGGCTATGAGATCCCAATGACATTGGTCTGATTCGTTGGAACCATGAGGGTAAAGATCAGATCTATTATAAAATCATAGTCTGATCGATGTTCAACACCCTAACTTTCGAGATATATTACGAAGAAGTGACTTTTCTTGATGGGACTATGTACATATATGGGCCATTCTGGCTATGAGATCCAAATGACATTGGTCTGATTCGTTAGAAACATGACAATAAAGATCAGGTCTATTAGAAAATCATAGCTAGACTGAAGTTCAACACCCTTACTTCCGAGTTATATTACGATGCAGTGAGATTTCTTGATGGGACTATGTATATGGGCCATTCTGGCTTTGAAATCCCAATGACATTGGTCTGATTCGTTGGAACCATCAAGATAAAGATCAGATCTATTAGAAAATCATAGTCTGATTGATGTTCAACACCCTAACTTTCGAGATATATGACGAAGAAGTGGCATTTCTTGATGGGACCATGTATATGGGCCATTCTGGCTATGAAATCCCAATGACATTGGTCTGATTCGTTGGGACCATGAAGATAAAGATCAGATCTATTAGAAAATTATAGTCTGATTGATGTTCAACACTCTAACTTTCGAGATATATGACGATGAAGTGACTTTTCTTGACGGGACTATGTATATGGGCCATTCTGGCTATGAAATCCCAATGACATTGGTCTGATTCGTTGGGACCATGAAGGTAAAGATCAGATCTATTAGAAAATCATAGCTAGACTGAAGTTCAACACCCTTACTTCTGAGATATAAGACGATGAAGTGACATTTCTTGATGGGACTATGTATATGGGCCATTCTGGCTATGAAATCCCAATGACATTGGTCTGATTCGTTGAAACCATGAAGAAAAAGATCAGGTCTATTAGAAAATCATAGCAAGACTGATGTTCAACATCCTTACTTCTGAGATATATTACGATAAAGTGACATTTCTTGATGGGACTATGTATATGGGCCATTCTGGTTATTAGATCCAAATGACATTGATCTGATTCGTTGGAACCATGAAGGTAAAGATCAGGTCTACTAGAAAATCATAGCTAGACTGATGTTCAACACCTTACTTCTGGGATATATTACGATGAAGTGACATTTCTTGATGGAACTACCAATATGGGCCATTCTAGCTATGAGATCCCAATGACATTGGTTTGATTCGTTGGAACTATGAAGGTAAAGATCAGATCTATTAGAAAATCATAGCTAGACTGATGTTCAACACCCTTACTTCTGAGATATAAGACGATGAATTGACATTTCTTGATGAGACTATGTATATGGGCCATTCTGGTTATGAGATCCCAATGACATTGGTCTGATTCGTTGGAACCATAAAGGTAAAGATCTTATCTATTAGAAAATCATAGCTAGACTGATGTTCAACATCCTTACTTCTGAGATATATTACGATGAAGTGACATTTCTTGATGGGACTATGTATATGGGCCATTCTGGTTTTGAGATCCCAATGACATTGGTCTGATTCGTTGGGACCATGAAGGTAAAGTTCAGATCTATTAGAAAATCATAGCTAGACTGATGTTCAACACCCTAACTTTCGAGATATATGACGAAGAAGTGACATTTCTTGATGGGGCTACCTATATGGGCCATTCTGGCTATGAAATCCCAATGACATTGGTCTGATTAGTTGGAACCATGAAGATAAAGATCAGATCTATTAGAAAATCATAGTCTGATTGATGTTCAACACCCTAACTTTCGAGATATATGACGAAGAAGTGACTTTTCTCGTCGAGACTATGTATACGGGTGGCTGAGACCAAGTGTTACCAAATGAAAACGCTGTAATTTTTTTAATTTTGATTATTTTTTATTGAAATTTCGTGGAATATGTTGAAAACATATTACATTTTATGAAAAACATGTTACTGCTCGATATGACCTCCTTTGGCTTTGATTATTTGATTCAGTCTTCCATAGAAAGCATTGCATGCTGACCGAACGTGGGCTTGCGGAATTTTATTCCATTCTCGAACAAGAGCTGACTTCAATGCATCAACACTTTCGTATTTTTTAGTGGACACCTTACTCTCCAAAATGGACCATATGGAGAAATCCATGGGATTCAAGTCTGGTGAATATGGTGGCCATTCTTTCGACGAAATCAGCCGCGGAACGCAATTTTGTAAAAATTGCTGTGTCGCTCGAGCTTTGTGTGACGGTGCCGAGTCCTGTTGGAATGTCCAACGGTTCGTACCAAAGTGTTTACGTGCCCAAGGTAGCAAAGCATCGTTTAGGATCTTTTGGCGGTACATCTCTTGGTTTACCTTGACTCCATGTTCGATGAAAACCAGAGGAGTGCGTCCATCTGCAGTAACTGCAGCCCAAACCATAACATAAGCTGGTGATTGCTTGCGCATGGCAACTCTTGTGTCCAAATTATCGTTGGACTTGTCCTCTAACCAAACACGATCATTTTGTTTATTCACATGCTGTTGAATGGTGAAAATTTTCTCATCAGAAAAGACAATTTTTGGAATCTCATCACGTTCGGCCAAGGCCTTCAATGCTCGTGTTCTTTCAAGCCTAACTTTTTTTTGTGCCTCCGTAAGATCTTGAACTTTTTGTATCTTGTAGGGCTTCAAGTGTAGTTCATTTTTCAATATGGTTTGAATGCTGTATCGTGAAACATGTAGACGTGCGGCTAATTGATTGGCACTTTGACGAGGATTTCGTTGGATTCGTTTCTTCACCTTTCGTATCATTTCTTTTGATGTTGCTGTCTTTTTAGGACCGCCTCTGTTGCGTTTAGCGATGCTACCAGTTTCGTTGTATCGAGTTATGGTTCGATACACAAACATTTTATTCACATTCAAATGCTGGAGCTGACGAACTATTGCTGTTTGTGAATTTCCACCCAAATACAGTGCAATTACACTATTACGTTTGAATTCCATTACGATTTTTTTATTAAGATATTAATTTAGAACAATTATTTATTGACCACATATAAACAACTAACCAAACTTCAATCTGTCAAAAAATTAATGCGCGAAAATGACAACTACACAAATGACAGCAGAGTGAAGTTAGTAACATTTGGTCTCAGCCACCCGGTATGGGCCATTCTGGTTATGAGATCCCAATGACATTGGTCTGATTCGTTAAAACCATAAAGGTAAAGATCAGATCTATTAGAATATCATAGCTAGACTGAAGTTCAACACCCTAACTTTCGAGATATAAGACGATGAATTGACATTTCTTGACGGGACTAGGTATATGGGACATTCTGGTTATGAGATCCCAATGACATTGGTCTGATTCGTTGGAACCATAAAGGTAAAGATCAGATCTATTAGAAAATCATAGTCTGATCGATGTTCAACACCCTAACTTTCGAGATATATGACGAAGAAGTGACATTTCTTGACGGGGCTACCTATATGGGCCATTCTGGCTATGAGATCCCAATGACATTGGTTTGATTCATTGGAACTATGAAGGTAAAGATCAGATCTATTATAAAATCATAGTCCGATCGATGTTCAACACCCTAACTTTCGAGATATATTACGAAGAAGTGACTTTTCTTGACGGGACTATGTATATGGGCCATTCTGGCTATGAAATCCCAATGACATTGGTCTGATTCGTTGGGACCATGAAGGTAAAGATCAGATCTATTAGAAAATCATAGCTAGACTGAAGTTCAACACCCTAACTTTCGAGATATAGGACGATGAATCGACATTTCTTGATGGGACTATGTATATGGGGCATTCTGGTTATGAGATCCCAATGACATTGGTCTGATTCGTTGGAACCATAAAGGTAAAGATCAGATCTATTAGAAAATCATAGTCTGATCGATGTTCAACACCCTAACTTTCGAGATATATGACGAAGAAGTGACATTTCTTGACGGGGCTACCTATATGGGCCATTCTAGCTATGAGATCCCAATGACATTGGTTTGATTCGTTGGAACTATGAAGGTAAATCAGATCTAATAAAAAATCATAGCTAGACTGATGTTCAACACCTTTACTTCTGAGATATAAGACGATGAATTGACATTTCTTGATGGGACTATGTATATGGGCCATTCTGGTTATGAGATCCCAATGACATTGGTCTGATTCGTTGGAACCATTAAGGTAAAGATCAGATCTATTAGAAAATCATAGTCTGATCGATGTTCAACATCCTTACTTCCGAGATATATTACGATGAAGTTACATTTCTTGATGGGACTACATATATGGGCCATTCTAGCTATGAGATCCCAATGACGTTGGTTTGATTCGTTGGAACTATGAAAGTAAAGATCAGATCTATTAGAAAATCATAGCTAGACTGATGTTCAACACCCTTACTTCTAAGATATAAGACGATGAATTGACATTTCTTGATGGGACTATGTATATGGGCCATTCTGGTTATGAGTTCCCAATGACATTGGTCTGATTCGTTGGAACCATGAAGGTAAAGATCAGATCTATTAGAAAATCATAGCTAGACTGATGTTCAACATACTTACTTCTGAGATATATTACAATGAATTGACATTTCTTGATGGAACTATGTATATGGGCCATTCTGGCTATGAGATCCAAATGACATTGGTCTGATTCGTTGGAACCATGAAGGTAAAGATCAGATCTTAAGAAAATCATAGTCTGATCGATGTTCAACACCCTAACTTTCGAGATATATGACGAAGAAGTGACATTTCTTGACGGGGCTACCTATATGGGCCATTCTGGCTATGAAATCCCAATGACATTGGTCTGATTCGTTGGAATCATGAAGATAAAGATCAGATCTATTAGAAAATTATAGTCTGATTGATGTTTAACACCCTAACTTTCGAGATATATGACGAAGAAGTGACTTTTCTTGACGGGACTATGTATATGGGCCATTCTGGCTATGAAATCCCAATGACATTGGTCTGATTCGTTGGGACCATAAAGGTAAAGATCAGATCTATTAGAAAATCATAGCTAGACTGATGTTCAACACCCTAACTTTCAAGATATAAGGCGATGAAGTGACATTTCTTGATGGGACTATGTATATGGGCCATTCTGGTTATGAGATCCCAATGACATTGGTCTGATTCGTTGGAACCATAAAGGTAAAGATCAGATCTATTAGAAAATCATAGTCTGATCGATGTTCAACACCCTAACTTTCGAGATATATGACGAAGAAGTGACATTTCTTGACGGGGCTACCTATATGGGCCATTCTGGCTATGAGATCCCAATGACATTGGTTTGATTCTTTGGAACTATGAAGGTAAAGATCAGCTCTATTAGAAAATCATAGCTAGACTGATGTTCAACACCCTTACTTCTGAGATATAAGACGATGAATTAACATTTCTTGATGGGACTATGTATATGGGTCATTCTGGTTATGAGGTCCTAATGACATTGGTCTGATTCGTTGGAACCATGAAGGTAAAGATCAGATCTATTAGAAAATCATAGTCTGATCGATGTTCAACACCCTAACTTTCGAGATATATGACGAAGAAGTGTTCTTGACGGGGCTACCTATAAGGGCCATTTTGGCTATGAGATCCCAATGACATTGGTTTGATTCGTTGGAACTATGAAGGTAAAGATCAGATCTATTAGAAAATCATAGCTAGACTGATGTTCAACACCCTTACCTCTGAGATATAAGACGATGAATTAACATTTCTTGATGGGACTATGTATATGGGCCATTCTGGTTATGAGGTCCCAATGACATTGGTCTGATTCGTTGGAACCATGAAGGTAAAGATCAGATCTATTATAAAATTGTAGTCTGATCGATGTTCAACACCCTAACTTTCGAGATATATTACGATGAAGTGACAATTCTTGATGGGACTATGTACTCGTATATAGGTCATTCTGACTATGAGATCCCAATGAGACGCAAACCTAACTTTACAAATTTTTAATATATTCTCTTTGGAAATTAAACAGAAATTAATAATAAATATTTATTTTACATTATAGTTCAGTTAAGATATTTCGAATACAAATTAATATTTTTCTGATTCTCTCTTTTCGTATTATATGTTTGTAATTGATTTCATATTTTTTTAATGTTATGTTATGTAGTACTGGACATTGTAGCTGCAAAAACAAATTTATTGTATTATCCATACATTTTATTTTTCCTATCGTGATAGCTTTCCTTATATCATAACATGTATAATGGTATTGCCAGTGCTTAAAATTTAAATTTTTTGGGATAGAATTTTGGGCCAACTTCACAAAGGTTCATCTGTAGGTCAAATCCATCTTTTGAATCTCTCAGCTGATATCTAAGAAGCGAAATACCTATATGAAAGTTCATGAGAATTAGCCAATCTCTTACGAAAAAATACGTACTTAACAGTATTAACGTAGTTTAACGTGATTTCGTGAAATTATAGGTTCATAGTCCAAAATGACTTCTAATTTTAGACCATGAGCCTATCATTTAACGAAATCAGATTCAACAGTTGAGCAGACTAACAGAGTCATTTTCCAGGTCAGTCAGAGGTCAAAATTTATTACTTACATAATATGCTATAATAAGGGACATCGTGAACCGCCATTTCCTTGTGCCTATTCCCATGGCACCTCCACGTGGTGACGGCGGGCAACAGATCACTGGCGAAGTCCCTGGGTCAAAGCAGTCAAGCCGTCATGGCGGGCACACAGAAATGTGTCACCCAGGGTGAGCAAGCGGGTCCGCAATCGTCATCATAATGCGACCGCAACTCTAATTCGGTGGAAAACTTGGCCCTTCTATAGTCTAATGCTAAAAGGTCAACAACAACGAACTCCATGTTATCAGCGGTTAAACAACTTTTGCGTTATCATACTTGCTCCCTGCGAATCACAGGAAAGAAGAAACCGACATTTGCTTCTCCTATGAACAGGTGAGAGCCAGAATATCATAACACTGATTTCGATTTCTGCTTGCTTTCTATCGGAGAGTGATGCTTCCATTTATATATTCGAGAAATTTCCCAATATTTCTGAAGCAAAAATCAATGAAGGTATCTTTGATGGTCCTCAAATAAGGGAACCGATGAAATATAACGAATTTGAAATAAAAATGACAACTAATGAGAGGGCAGCTTGGAGTAGTTTCAAAGAAATTTAATAAAAAAATCTTTTCAAATAACAAAGACCCTGCTTACAAGAATATTTTCGACAGACTGTTGGAGAACTACTCAAAAATGGGATGTTTAATGAATTTAAACATTCATTTCCTACATTCCCACATTGATTACTTCCCCGAAAATCTGGGGGATTTCAGTGAGGAGTAGGACGAGGGATTTAACCAAGACTTGAAAGACTTTCAGAGAAGATAGCAAGGTGTTTGGGATGTGTACATGATGTCTTTGAAAAGAGACACATCAAATGTACACAAAAGAAAATCCCTTCGTAGATGTTTTACGAACAAAAGAAAACGTCGTACATGAATTTTCGATTCGCATTGTTTGTATGAATCCACTACACAACTCCACTAAAAAGAAATCCATTTTTTCGACCTGAACAGTATATCTAAACAACGTCTGAATTCAAATTTTGAGTTAGAATTGCTTCAACACTCGCAGGTTTTTCCGTAGCACCAGAAAAACCCTTCAGAAATTACAGGAATCAACACAGATTCACACACACACAAGCACACATAGACGTATACGGATCCACACAGCCATACAACGTACCTACATACACGAATAGACACACAAGCAGCCCCCATTCTGTTATTCTATTAAATCCATTTTCGTTTAGTTCTCTTCTATTTATTGTAATGGAATAATTCAATAAGGGACTGGTAGACCACGAGGGTGAATGGAAGTTGTGATAGTATGAGATTTTTTTTTTTAATTTTCAGGTTCGTAAAGATGATTGGCGTCGGAATTTCCCACGACATAATTTAACTCTCTAGTCTGAGCTCAGCACAATACGATAGTTTTATGTTATACGATTAAACTAATACCTTCCGACGTTAAATCTTCATTTTATTTACACGCAAGTGCTTTATGTTAAAGGGAGGCGGGAGGGGAGGGAAATATGGGTTTCCAAACGATTACCTGTTACAATCCATCAGATCATTTTAAACGAATACAAATTGGTGTTTTTTGTTTTACCAAAAAAGAAAAAAAAAGCAACACATTATACAACCTGCGGTCTTCAATTGAGACACTGTAGCTTTTTCCAATAATTTGCTCCGTTGTGCCTTATTTGGGGGACTCTTTTGTATCTGATGAGCAGTCTCCTCGAACTTCATGGATCGTGCCTAAGACTTGCGCGAATGTTAATAATAATTATTCCAAAAATGTCTAAGCTTTTACTTGCTTATTGCGATTTTTGAACTTACTACAAAAAAGAAGGAAAATCATTACAGGATGTAATCGCATTTCCGGCATCTCAACAACACCGTCTAACACTATAATACTTTATTAAAACTATGGTTTATTCACTTGTCTTAAGTTTATTGGCATTTTTCTAAGTTTGGTAGTAGCTTCCAATGGAGAGACACTGGTCGTCTTTTGGACCGAAGCTAGCGAATTCGGATTGAAGATGAGAAAGTTCATTAAGAAAGTTAATGTTGTAATCCCCTCCCATTAGGGTGCGCGAACCATTAGTCATGCTATACGCTTCTTTAGAGTTGAGAGGCTTCATTTAGGGGAAAGATACAAAGAAATTATTCTGATATCTCTAATTGTCATTGTAGAAATACTGTTAAGGTTCACCGAACGTTGCCAGCCGAAAGTGAAAAGTCGATAATGCAGATTATGTTAGTCCATCCGAAAGTGAAAAATGGTAATAATCCCAGCAGAAAATTTCCACCCGAAAATAACAAATTTAGTAGTTGTCAGCCGAAAGTCTTACGTGGAAAACTTTGTTCGTGGAAAATACCGGAAAATCAAAAGAGTCCACAAAGTTGGAATAAAATCAGCCTCCAGAGTGTATATCTGAAGTTGAATCGTTTTTATGTCATTTGGCAATAGCTATCGAATGAAAAAATTTGACAGTTTCCAGCCGAAAGTAAGAAATGAATGTATGTGTAAAATCAGCCGCTAGAGTGTTATGTCTAGATGGATAGCATTGATATGATATGTCAATAGCTGTCGCTGGAAAAAAAACAGTTCAAGTTCCCTGTGGGAAATCTCGAGAAATTCGATTTTCCAAAAATCATTAGAAAATTTGTATAAAATCAGCCTCTAGAGTGTTGTGTCTGGAGATGAATTACATTGATGTAACTTGTCAATAGCTACCGAAGGAAAATATTGCAGTTCATTTTTCCTGTGGGAAATCTCGGAAAATTCGATTTTCCACAAAACATTACAAAATTTGTATAACATCAGCCTGTAGAGTGTTATGTCTGGAGATGGATTGCATTGATTTGACTTGTAAGTAAAGTTAAGAGTAAGTAAGGGGCTGATTTTATACAAATTTTTTAATAATGTTTGGAAAATCGAATTTTCCGAGATTTCCCATGGGAAACTTGAACTAAACTTTTTTCCTGCGATAGCTATTGACAAATCACATAAAAACGATTCAACTTCTTATCTCTAGATACACAATCTACCGCAGCCTCCCAAATACCGCCGAAATGAGGTGCGCCTGGTGGATTGAAGTGCCAATTGGTTTTGTCCTTTAAAAGATAATTACTCAAATCATTATTATACGAACATAGAAATTTATACAAATGACACAATTCTTTGTTTGCACCGACGAAATTGGACCCACTATCTGAATAAATATCAGAACACAGCCCCCGTCTAGACGTCATCCGTTTCAGTGGCGCCAAAAAGTCTTCCGCAGTTAAATTAGAAACTAGCTCGATATGAATAGCACATGTAGCTAGACAAATGAAAACACATACATAATTTTTCATTGTACGTTGACCCTTGCGACGAACTGGCGTAATGTTAAATGGACCGGCATAATCTACACCTATTCAAAAATGGTCTCACTAATCTTCTTGCTCCTACTATCCAAAATCTTTGCTTTAATATGCTCAGCAATAATGTCTGGAGCCACATTATTGATGATGATATTTAACGTGGCTTTCTTCAATCATTTTGCGGGCTAGTAAAGACTTCGATGGTAATATAATTGGATGTTTGATGTTGTAATCAATTGTTGCACGTGAGAGTCTTCCACTGACCCTTAATTCCCCATGTATATCGATGAATGGATTTAAACAAAGTAAACTTGATAATTTACCAATTTCTCGGTACCTCGGTTGAAGTTATTGTAGGATTTCGCAAATGCTTTGGTGTTCGTATAACTTCAGAAAACTTCAAAACTGCAGCTATAACTTTCACAATTTGAAGAAACTAGAAACAAGCTCTTCTAGTTGTATGATAACATCGTTACGATCTGAAATGGTAACCAGACATTTTACAGCTTCTTCACTTTTACCATTTTCAGAATGAATTAACGATTGTATCGGCCAATCATTACTTGCATTATGTAACCACTGAGGTCCATGCCATCTTAAATTCGACTGTTTCAGTTGCGATGGAGTTGCTCCTCGAGATACCAAATCAGCGGGGTTCTCATTTCCAGCAACATGATTTCAAGGTTTCGACTATACAGCTCCAATATTGACGAAGATGTCACCTTTCGTTGGAAGGTAGTTTGATAACCAACTGAGTACTACGGTGGAATCAGTCCACGCATATATTGATTTAATTTCAACACCAATTTCATCTTGCACTTCCTTCATCAATCTGGATAATAGCACCGCTGCACACATTTCGAGCCTCGGAATTGTTAGTGGGTTCGTGGGAGCCACTTTCGACTTTCTCTAGTCACCTTCACATAGATGCACGCACCATAAGCATTAAAAATAACGTCACAGAAACCGTGAATTTCAGCTTGTGTTGTAGTTTGAATCCACCTAGGAATTTCAATTGCCTCGATTAGTTGTAACTGATCACGCATATTTAACCATTGATGTTTGAACGTTCTTCGTCCCATTTAACCATTGCCTTCCACAACAATTGTAGCAACATTTTAACCTGCACTATGCACGGCGACACTAACCCCAACGGATCAAAAACTCGGATAATTCCACTTAAAATATCCCGTTTTATTGCTTTTCCGAGCTCATCTAACCGCACCTTGAATACGAACTTATCGTGCACAGGATCCCATTGAAGTCCCAATACTTTTACATTATCCGCAGATTATTCAATTGACTTCAGGGATATATCTACATCAGATTGCGGTAAATCATCAAGTATGGTCGGCGAATTAGAGATCCATTTCTTTAATTTCATTTTGTATCCACTAAATATTTTCACCAGATTGTCGCGTATTTTAGCTAGTTCTGATTCAGTTTTGCATCCTGTCATGATGTCATCTACACATGTATCGCGTTCAATCACTTTCGCAGCTTTCGGTTATTGTGTCCTACTCATCATTGCAATTTCCGTCAACGTGCGTGTAGCCAAATAAGGAAATCACAGATAATAACTGGTAATAATCTACTTGATTAGTATAATCATCACGCCATACTATCTTTTGCTATTTTGCGTCTTCATCAGCGACTTGAATCTGGCGGTACATTTTTTCTACATCTGTAGTTAAAAGAAATTGATGTACACGAAACCCCAATAAGATTGAGTACAACGTAAACTGCACTACTGCACTCTTTCTCATGACATCATTTAGTGAATAACCTGTGCTACTCTTGGATGATGCGTCGAATACAAATCGCTATTTCAGCCCCTTATTTGATTGCCGCAGAACACCATGATGTGGCATAAAATACGATCCAGCACGAACAATTTCCTTCGACGAAATATTTCGCATATGGCCTAGTTTTACGTAGTCAGCCATGAACTGCTTATATTGCTTTTGAAATTCATGATCCTGAGCAAACCTGCTTTCAACAGATCGTAACCTTCTGATGGCTTCATGTGTATTGTCACCCAGAGATTCATTGGAGTAGTTTTAAAGGGAATTCTGACTATAAATCTGCCCTCATTATTTCGTCTAACGTTCGTCCTGTAGTGTTGTTCACAGATTTCAACCTCCAATGTTAAATGTGCCTTTGTTGGCACCCTCTCTAGTTGCCAAAACCTTCTCAATGAACGATCGATTGACTCCATTGTACTAATTCCAAGGTATGTAGGCAACGATGCCGATTGTGGCAACTGCCCTGTTATGACCCAACCAAATTTGGTCGGCTCCTAGTAGCATTTCAGTAGTATCAGGAACATTGAAACTGGGATCAGCAAGATTTAAATTTATAAATTTGCTCAGTAGTAAACGCCCGCCCGTTGCGGTAGTGGCACTGTCACCTTTTCCAGAACATACGCTTCTACCGATGTTACAGAATTACATTTACAATTAAGCAACTTTATCAATACAGAACCCCTCGTTTCACCCACGGCTGTATCACTTAAACCAGGAAACAGGAATTGCCTTTTGTTTCACTGTTAGCTTACATCATTGCACCAAACTTTCACATACAAAGGACGCTTGAGATCCAAAATCGAGTAAAGCATGGCAATATCCTATTACATGACCATCATTCCCCGAAATATAAACTATAGCAGTTGGTAGTACAACTTGATTATAGCCTTGTGACACTTCGACACCCATAACAATTTTATCTTTTGTCACTTCTCCATTTGACTGCACGTCTTCATTTGCCACATTAGATTGGATTGAATTTGGCCCATTTGCAAATTCTTCATGAAGTAATGTGTTATGTTTTCGCCCGCAGGATGAACATCGAATTTTTGAAGTACATCTAACTACCCCATGATTTGATTTGAAACAATTATAGCATAATCTTTCCACGGATCTTTTTTTTCGGCTTCTGTACCAATCACCCTGATTCCTCTCAAAATTTCGTCAGATGTGTCCAAAACGGATACTACCAGCTGATGGAACGCCAATTGCCGGTTGAAATGAATTCACAATTTGCTTTTTGCGACTGTAACGTTCACGCAATTTTTGAATTGCCTCCTTGTAATTCGCATCAGTTATCCGAAGATGCTTTATCAGGTTGCTTGCTTCACCTCTTAAATATCCGCACAGAAATTGAAATTTCTGTGATGGCCTTAATCCTGGTCGGTCATGAATATTAGCACAGTATAAATCGTAAAAGGTGTGCCATTCCGAATAATCACCGGAAACAATTTTTACTGAAGACTTAGATAGACCAATTTTTACTTTCGTAATTTTAGCTCCTGGGCCGCATTATGACACATATGTGAGGCATACTTTTGAGACATCGTGAAATTCATGCTCGATCCAGTTGACTACATTCACAACCATAAACCCAGCTTAAAACCTTATAAAAAAAACCGTTTGTCTGTGGTTGAGATAGCATGAAAAACGAAAATGGTACAATCTAAGCAAAAATTGCTGATTGGTTGTGAATGACGACAATAGATGGTGATGAAATTGTTTTTTGGAATTGTACTAAGGTGTCCAAGATATTATTTAGTACATAGTAGTGAATATACAATCAAAATCCACAGAGTATTATTAGTGCTTCAATATACTCTGTAGTTGTCACTACTATGCTGAAAAGAGCTGTTCAAATCTACTAATATATAATTCACAGTGTGCGGCCGTAACGCTTTTCTTATATTTCCAATTTAGATGCTTGAATAATATAACTGAGTAGTCTGAGTAATATAGGTGGTGACGTTTTAACAAGGAACTTCGAATAGAAAATGTTTCGGGTTCGATTCTCATCGAAGTACTTATTAATTTTAATAATTTTTTTGCCTATAACGGTATTTCATTTTTTCAATACGAATTGAAAAACATAAAATTTTATATTGTAAGACAATGATTATAATGTAATATGTAATAATACATTTTTTAAAACTGTAATGTACATTTAGGCTGGTACCGAAAATTATTTTTCGATATTCAATTTTTTCCAATAAGCTTTCGGGTTCGATCCTCACCAAGAACGTTTTGCATTATTTTTTTTTTTTTTTTTATTTTATAACGGCATTTCATTACAACATAACGAATTGAAAACTATATCCGCTTTATTAAATAATATACCCAGTGTGGAGCGAGACGCTATATGTTTAATTATACACCCCACACACTAACACTACTACAAACTAAATGCACCAACACCTCATGGTATCAATATTTCGCGTATAATACGGCCCGCTGTAAATTTCAGCTAAGTGAGCCTTTTTTAATTCGTGGAGCCCTTTCGATGCAATCATGACCATAGGAACCATTGTAATATTAGTTTCAAATACTCATATAGGTATCGGGTGTGTTTATAAAAATAAGAAACAGAAATTTATTTTATTTCTTCAATTGTTTTGTTTAGTTCTTATGTTTTACGTGTGAATAAAGTGTTAAAATTGTGTCATTTTAATGAATTTAAAGATAGGTTTTTATTATTGCACTAACGTGTGAAAAATTAGAGCGAAACTTTCGCTCAATTTTTAACGAATTTACACAGACGTTGTGTAAATAGATTTGTTATATAGACCTTAATAAATGTAAGCAATATTAAAACTTTTGAAATGTCAATGTTCCCGAAAAAGATTAAATTATTTAAATTTTACTTTACATGAGAAATCAAAATTTTAAACTTTTTAACTAGAATGGAACGAGAAACTCCGGAAGGACGGAAATTGCGTTTGAATTGTGAACGACAACTAAGGTGGGGAAATCGACAGTCGCAAGAAGGTCGTCAACGCAATATTGAGCAAAAACGCCAACGACTTATAAATAAAATGCCGGAAGAAGGCATAATTCGCAGAGCTCAAAATGCAAATCGGATGCGAAGATCGAGAGCCGCTGGGAATTCATCGATTTTTGATCATGAACCTTCCGAGACAATGAAATTAATGCTCACAGTTGTGGTGTGATGAATGTTGAATGTCGACATTGCCATTCTCTCAATTTTAGTGCTGAAAAATCGTCGGATGGAAACTTCAAATTTTGTTGCCACAAAGGAACTGTATTGCTTGAAACTAGCTGCCAGCAAATGCGACAATTTCCGTTTCTTCTTCATGAGCTTCTCAGTAATCCTCATCACCCACATTTTCGAGCTTTACATGATAACATTCGATCGTACAACTCTATGCTTGCATTTGCTTCAATGGGTGCGCAAATTCATCAGTTTCAAGGACGAGACCCTTATGTTTTTCGCGTTCATGGTCAGATCTATCATCGTACTGGCCACATGCATCCAGCTGAAGGTGAGCAACGACAATATGCTCAGCTATATGTTATCGACTCAGCTATGGTGAATCAAGATCGCATGAATCATCCTGCTAATTCGCGATTGAACGCAACTATTGTCAGCGCTTTGGATGAAATGATTCGAGAGCAAAATATTTATGCGAAAGCCTACCGAAATCCTGGTGAGGTTGAGCGGGAGGAAGAACAAGCAGCGGCAGCCGACAATCGAACGCTTCCCGTTGTGAACATGGCATTTCGGCGCAATCGTAATGACGATAGACGTCGTTACGAATTTACGATCTTCCAACAGTTAACGAGGTGGCAATGATTTTTCGCTCTGCCGACGGACAGCCTCCATTTGAACGTGATTTTCGAGTTTACCCACGTAATGATGAACAACCTCTCATCAACCTCAACATTTTAAGTTTACATTTGGATCCGATGACATACGTACTATTCTATCATTTTGGAGAAGCTGGCTGGCAACCAAACATGCAAATGAATACCGCTCATTGTCCCGAGAGAAAGCGAACTAAAATCACTCTTCTGCAATGGAAAGTTGCACAAATTGCCATTCGAGTCGGTCGCTTCAATCCAATTCTCCATGGTGGAAAATTGTTTCAGCAGTGGGCTGTTGATGCTCATCTGCAAGTTGAAGCCAACAATTTGAACTTTGTGCGCAATCAGCAGGGACGCTTACGAGTCGAGCAATATCGAGGTCTAATGGACGTTTTGAATAATGTGGCAATTCGTCATGGAACTACAGTTGGTCGATCTGTCATCTTGCCATCTTCATTTCAATGTTCCCCTCGCAACATGCGCGAAAAGTATCACGACTCTATGGCAATTGTGGGGATCTGATCTTCTCATTACTATGACATGCAATCCCAATTGGCCAGAGATTCGAGAGAACCTTTTTCCTGTACAACAGCCCGGTGACAGACCAGATTTGGTTGCTCGAGTGTTCAGCATTAAGTTGAAAGCACTACTCGATGACATAGTAAAGAACAAGGTTTTTGGAAATGTCATTGCATATACGTTTACACGATTGAGTTTCAAAAAAGAGGACTTCCCCATGCTCACATGCTCTTCATTATGGCCAATGACTCAAAAATCGACACAGCCAAGAAGATTGATCGATTTGTGTGCCCTGAGATTCCTGAACAGCAACTGGAACCCATATTGCATGAAATCGTTGTTCGCTCGAAGATACATGGACCTTGCGGCAATGAGAACCCACTTGCGCCTTGCATGGAAAAAGGTGAATGTGCAAAAAGATTTCCGAAATCCTTTTGCAAGGAAACGTTAACCGAAGTTAATGGTTTTCCCATTTATCGTCGTCGTGAAGGAATTGAGATTCAAATAGGAGAAAGGAAAATTGATAATCGTCATGTCGTTCCATACAACAAATTTTTAACACGCAAATTCAATTGTCACATTAACGTCGAATCCTGCCAAACCGTTCAAGCAATCAAGTACATTTTCAAATATATATACAAAGGATATGATTGTGCTTCTGTTGAATTAAGTGCACAAGGACCGATTGTTCATGATGAAATTAAGCAATTTCTCGATGCGCGTTATGTTTGTGCTTCTGAAGCAATTTGGCGACTGCTCGAAAATCCAATGAACGATCGATCGCATGTTGTTTATCGTCTTGCCATCCATCTTCCTGACGAACAAATGGTTTATTTTCAAGACGGCCAAGAAGATGCTGCAGCTGATCGAGCTCAACACCGATACACACATCTGACTGCATGGTTTGAGCTTAACAAGCACGAAGACGAGAATGCTCGACAATATTTGTATTCCGAAATTCCTGAGCATTACGTATATGACAAAACTTTTTGCATTTGGAAAGTTCGCAAGCAGAGAGGAGATAGGATTATCACTCGAATGTATGCTGTCAGTCCGAAAGATCGCGAGCACTTTTATTTGAGACTGCTATTACAACACATTCGTGGAGCTCAAAGTTTTACCGATCTTAAGACCGTCTATTCAGTGATTTTTGACACCTTCAATGATGCAGCACGAGCCATGAACCTTCTTGAGGATGATAACGAATGGGAACGATGTTTAAGTGAAGCAAGTCATGTATGCATGCCGCATCAAATCGCCTAACATTTGCTTTGATTTGTGTCTTCAATTCGCCAAAAAATCCTCTTGCGCTTTTCGAGCAATTCAAGAAGTATTTAATCGCCGACTACATCATGTATTTCGATCACATAACCGCTGAAAAGAAACTGCTTCAAGACATTGAGGTTATTTTGCGCATGAATGGCATGAAATGCACAGATTTTCGCCTTCCTGAACCGGGCCCGATTCAAAACGTCGAACATGTTTTCGATGTCAAAGAGCAAGCTCAAATGGCCATAAACTTGATCGCCACCCTTAACCCAATGCAGCGTGCCATTTTCGAAGAGATTGCTGCTGTAATTGATGATTCGATGGCTAAGTCGAGATTTTTCTTCCTCGACGGTCCTGGCGGTTCGGGAAAAACTTACCTTTACAATACTTTAATGAGTTATGTAAGAGGCCAGAGTAAAGTTGTTCATGCTTTCGCCACGACAGGAATTGCAGCGGATTTATTAGTTGGTGGTAGAACTGCCCACAGTGGTTTCAAAATCCCGCTTTCTGCTAACGAAACATCGGTGTCATCCATGAAAATCCCCTCGCAGGAATCCATTAAATTACGAGAAGCTGCAATGCTCATTATCGATGAGGCTTCAATGCTTTCTTCGCATTCTCTTCGAGTGATTGATCTGCTTCTGCGAGGAATCATGAATAATATTCGTCCTTTCGGTGGCAAGCTTCTCATCCTTGGCGATGACTTTCGACAAACCTCAAATGTTGTTCCCAGAGGAAAAAATGCTGATATCATCGAAATGTGCGTGAAAAATTCTCTTTTGTGGCGGCATGTGAAGCAGCGAACTCTCATCACCAACATGCGAGCATTTGGACAACGAGAGTTCAACGAATGGGTTTTGCAATTGGGCGATGGCAGATTGCGAAATGATCTGGAAGAAGCCGATCCCGATTTAGTCGAAATCCCTGAGGAAATGATAGAGCGTGAAAACATCATTCGATCAATTTTTGGAGTTGAAATTCGAACAACAACTGCTGATGAAATCGCCGATGTCGCCAACAAGATCATTCTCAGTCCAAAAAATGTTCTTGTCACAAAGCTCAACAATGCCATTCTCGATCTTTTGCCGGGAGATGCAACAACCTTCCTGAGCATTGACTCAATGATCTCCGACGACCTGAACGATGCAATCGATTTTCCAGTCGAATTTTTGAATTCTCAGACCCCTTCTGGCATGCCTCCTCATTCACTGAAATTGAAAGTTGGTGCGTTCATCATGTTGCTAAGGAATTTGGATCCAAAGAAGGGACTTCTGAATGGAACTCGATTGATCGTGAAAAAGCTGTTCAGGAATTGTATCAAGGCGGAAATAATCGCAGGCAGCAATAAGGGAGCGGAAGTTTCCATCCCCCCGAATCGACTTGGAACCAAGCGAGAGCAGCTTAGGATTTCAAATGAAGCGACGACAATTTCCCATCATTTTGGCTTTTGCAATGACGATTAACAAGGCTCAGGGACAATCATTCGATAAGGTTGGGGTGTTTTTACCAGAACCTGTTTTTGCTCATGGCCAGCTTTATGTAGCTTTAACGCGAGTACGAAATCATGAAAACCTTAGAGTTCTGATCAACAATTTCTCATACGAAGGCGCAATAATAAATGATAACTGTACATTTACAAGAAACGTTGTGATAAAAGAATTATTGAAATTATATTAAATTGTCTTATTTCGTATTATTTTAGGAAAAAAAAACATTTTGTTTTTCAGGCTATGGGGCCATATTACGTAACGCTTCATGGGGGTGGCTTCATGATTTGTTACGATTTGTTAAAGATAGGGAGGAGTGAACATAGATCATATCATTGATAGCCCGTTTTCTTAATTGCAAAATTCACTTTCACGTGATTAAAATAATTTAAAAATGTGAATACTTTTATGTTACGCCTGGGAGAGGGGAGGGGTTTTGAAATATGTTACGATCTTTTAGGAAGGGGAAGTAAGGGGTATAAAAAGCAAATAAATATGTGAACTACTATATATATTGAGTTTTCAGAAACTTCCGTCAGTTTTGACGGGTAATTACTAGTATAATTATATTTAATAGTCGAAATGAGTTGCATTTCGAATAATTATAGAGATAAACGAATCGAATAAATTTATTGCATGAGTGAATCACTACACTTCTAAAAAATACGTCATCATGATTATGGCTCTATACTCTTTGAGGCTCTGATAACGGCTTATATAAAAAAATTTGTTGGTTTTGAAGTATAATATTTTCGTTTGTTGAATATAATTTAAAAGAAAATTAGTTTAAATACATTCATTTGCAAAATAAAATTTTGGAAGTATTCTCTACTACTTTTATCGTTTTAGACGTGTATGTATTGTGAAAGACACCTTTACGCGTCTTTAATTTTAGAATCCGACCACCTAGAGAGAGCCATATTATGTTTATCCTTTCTGTTTCATTAAAATCGGATGAGTACTTTTCGAATTACTATTTGTTAACGGCGCTTGGCTTGAGTTAAGATACCTAAAATTACTCAGGTCACAGAGATCGCTGCATTATTAGTTTCGCGTTAGTATATCGATTATGTTTAGAGCTGTAATTTTAGGGTGGTGATGAATCTTATCCGCATGTATGAGAGCATTGTGTATATTCTTATAAACCCACAATCTTTTTCTTTTTTCTATGGAGGAATTAATTCCTGCTAATACGATTTCATCTTCAAAAAATTAAATAGAAACCTATAAGTACAGTAAAACAATTATTATCCCAATACCAAATAATTTAAAAATGTTAACACAGTAATTAATGAAATGCTTCATAAATCTACCTTAAGACGGAAATTTTTGTATTTTAATGAACGTAACCATGGAGGTATTTAGTGATCTGATAACATTAATCAATACAAGTATGTATATCCCAAAATACATATTTTCTGTTGTTGCTCGTTTTTCCCATGTTTTTTTTTTTTTTAATTTATTAAAGTTATCCAAAAATGAACGGTGAACATTTATAATTTTTTTTTTATTTAAATTGATTTTCCCCAACCATCGTTTTTCAATTTCCTTTATTTTCCAACCAACCTACAAAAAGATTCTATTTTATAAAATTTAAAAGTTGTTGTTATTTACAACAAAAAAAATTACTTCTTCTTTTTCAATGTTGTCATTGCACGTAAAACTTAGAGAAATCGTATATAAGTAAATTGGTAATGGAATGAGATCAATTTTCATTTTGGTGGCATTGAAGCACGGCGAAAAATACAGGAAAAACTAAAATCAAGGAAATTATTATTGTGAAAATTTAAATAATGATAAAGTCGTTTAAATTTATTGATTATGTGTGTATTGGGTGAAAATTGATTTGCTAATTTCATGAAAACCATTGTCACATTACCACCAACAGCAAATAATAAAACAACAGACTTATTTTGTCCTTTTTGTCACTAACTTAAAACACAAAAAAAAAAACATCTTCGTTTGATATCTCGATTTTTTTTTTTGCCAGGATCAATTTACAGAGAAAACCTTAATACAAAAAATTTTATGGTTGACTTCATTGGAAAATTTCAAGGTTCATTTGATTCAATTTTCTAAAATACTAGATACACAGAGCACAAAAAAAAAAATAATAGAGTCTGACATATTTGTGTCTGGTATAATTTTTCAATTTGCTTTTTGGACGACAAAAAAAAACATAGAATGGGACTGCTGGGCTTGGTTATTGCTCAAAAAAAGTTGTTCACTAAAAAACGGTAAATGGTTTGAGCAAAAAATAATTGAACTTTTTAAAGTGTCAAGTTTGATTTTATCAATTTTAACCAAGTAATGAGTTACAAACTTGGAAGTTTATTATACAATTTTCTATTCTTTTATTGGTTGCTATTCTTATACCTATAAAATACTTAATTCGTGAACATTGATTACATTTTTGATTAAAATCAGTAAGTACTCTGTTGGTAAATTTTTTTTTTTTTTTTGTAACAATTCAGACAAACAGCAAAGCCGGACATAAATAGAGAAATTACAAAAATATTTAACAAAATACCCCAGTTGTCCGATTGTGTGCTCGAAAAGCGCTAATTTAGTGATCAAATTGAGCGCTCGAAAAGACTTCATTTTGAGCATCAGTTTACACCATATTTCGTGTAAAAATATACGAACGTAGTCCGATTAGTATAATAGTATAAAGTAGTATTGGTAAAATAATATATTTTAGATATTGCTTGGTAGATGGTGCTGATATATTCGCAAAAATGTGTCGATAACGTAGTGTTCCTTTTTTATTACTGCCGCCAGATGGCATTCGAATTATTATTATTTTGAAATAAAACAAATTGAATTAGAATTTTGAATTCATTTATTGTTTTTACAAAACATTTCATAATTAAAAATTAAAAAACAAAATTTCGAAACAAATTTAGGTAGTAGTGATACAAATTGAGTTTTTTTTATTATGCACCCGGTTATGTGCCTTTCGAAATTCACACCTCAATTTTATTTGGAAACTTTCGATGCTGTCAACGGGGGACTTGCACGCATCTAAAATATTAGAGAAAAATATGCTTTAATTATTTTGCAATTAACATTATATAAATAGTTGTCACCAAATAGTCGTTCGTTTAAATTCCATAAATGGAATTTTTTTGTGAGTGCCCGAAAAATTAAAACTTACAGTTGATCAGATAATATGTTTTGGAATGCCACTGTAAGTCCTTTTCCTAAGCTAACCAAATTAGTGAGGTGATTCATCTGGAAATTACAAAACATGAATAAATTAATCTCAGTTTCAGGCATACAAGCAATAATTAAGTCTTACTATAGTATCTCGGAAAGCACTGTTAACACATCTTGCTTCCACATCCTCAAGTTCTTTGCTGGTTTTGATTGGTAACATCATTTTCACTTCATGATCCACCTCTGTGCTCCTGCCAGAATTTTGGTTGGTCAATCGTCGTGACAAGTCTTTGACTGGGTATGTCAATTCGTCTAGCTTTCTATTGATTTTTTCAGTTCCTCACTGCAACAGCAAGGTTTTGGTTCCGAGTTGGAGGTATTTACCATAGGTATTGTGTTTAATGTCCCAGGTGTGGTAATTGTTGTAAATATATTTAAATTTAATAGTTTTGAAGGTTCGATTTCTTTATTAAAACCGATTAAGTTTAATGGGGGTGGTTCTATGTGTTTTTGTGTCATGGTCCACGATTTGTTGTAATATTATCATTTGCATTTTTCTATAACAACAAGATTATTAAGAAAAAAAATAAAAATTAATCGGTTACAAATGGAAATTTTATTACCTGGATGCAGGTAAATATTGATTGCTGTTTGTCCTTTCCGTTAAGAGTTGTGTTAGAATGTTGGGCGATTTTGATGGTGTGGCAGGTATTGTATATGGTGATGGTGAATGGTTCTGGGTCTCTCTCAAATAACCGTTGAATTCGATCGGTGGCATTTGGTCTGTAGTATATCAAAATTATTTTATAAGATAAATGTGTTATAATAATAAAATAAAATAATACCTAACATCTTTAAGATTGGTAATACTCTCTTGTGGTACTCTGTTTCAAACTTTGATGTCACATACTGTTGAAAATCTACTTCTTGGCTATCCATGCTCATGCTTAGTAATAAAAAAATATATTACATAGTATATTTTACTTGCAATTAATTACCGCTTTGATGTAACAGCGGTATTAAAACATAATTATTTTTATAAAACAGCTTCATATATTTAAATTTAATTGCTGTAACAGGAAAAATCTCATTAGCATCTGATATGTTGTTACACCGGATTATGCCCAGCGTGACCTGTGAATTTAGAGGCCTTGTGAAGAATGATGATATGCCCTGAAATCGTCTGCCAATGACAATTGTAACTCTTTCTTTGATTTATAAATTCTGAAATCAGAAATGGGATATTGTCCGAAATACAACAGCATTTGTCAGCTTCTATATTTTTTAATACGAAATCATCAAATTTAAAGATACTTGAATCTGAACCATGAGGTTCTCCACCTAAATTAATCGAAATTTCATGTTCTTCAAGACGGTTAACAAGTTGTTGTAATATAAGGCTAGGCTTTCTCACTATGTAATTTTCGAATTTATAAGCGGAGAATGAATCTACACTACCGAACTGTGAAACGGAATCTGCGAGATGGAGAAGAACATGTACATTATAGCTAACGGTATGTTCGCCATAAATTTTAGGAAATATTTTAACAAATACAGCTAACATTTTGTTCACTAAACTTATGTGATTCCTTGCGTTCCTATGAGGTATTAGTCTATAAGAACAATGCAATAAAAGAAAATGATTATAAATTTCTTCATTAACTATGTCTTTTAAGACAACAATACCAGTATATAAAATGAATTGCCTCAATTCAGTGGCCTTCCACATTCTTAACTCATTTATAGACCTAGGTTTTCGAGCAAATTCTATAGGAATACTGTTTGCACAGTTCAATAATTTTGAATCTATCATGCATTTTCCATTCTGATTTAATTTAAATTCTAATGTTTCACGTTTAATTAGTAGAGTTAACCTTTTTCGGACAACTCCAAGATCAATGAGATGCATTGGGTCCACTACAAATTGAGAGATCATGCCTACATCTACACTTTCTAAAATAGTGGGTGATATAAAATATTTAACACTATGTAGACTTGGAAAATCACGATTTTTAAAAGTTAAATCAGAATAAAGCTGAGAAATACCTGTACTATATGTAACTCTTCTATTAACATACTTCCCGGTTTGGTTACATTTTGGACAACCGTGATAACTATTATGCCCCGATATGCCCATAACAAAAGATTTAGCAGGGACATCGCAAATAATACATCTAATCTTAAATCTTTTTCGCAATTTATCTTTTGTCACATGAATTCCTGCACTAATCAATGTTCTAACCTCATTTACAAAATCTAGCAAAAAATCATCAATATTTTCAGGCTTCTCAGTCCCTAAATCAAAGAGACCAATAATACTCGTAAAAGGGGAAATATTTTTTGTATCCACAAAAGCGCCAAGAATGGGCCATAGCTGACGGTTGGAAGACTTATACAAGGGTAATCCATCGATTCCAATATCTAACTCAATTTCTTCGACATGGTATAAAAAATCATAATTAAGTTTTAATAAGTTTCGTTCTATACCAAAATGATAGTATTCCCCTGAGTTTACTTGGCGAGTTAGTATTTTTTTACTAGGGGTCCTAAGAAGCATTTTAGCTGTTTTTGGAATATTAACTTTATGCCTATTCAAAATACCTAACAATTTATTTAACTTAACTCTACCTAACCCAGATTCGACTGCCCATTCCGCTAACTCTGTCGTAATTTTATTAGGAACTGCCGCGATTTCAGAAGAATTTTCATTAAAATCTTCCTCATCTGAAATCAATAATTCATCATCAATTTCTTCTTCATCAAAAAAAATGGCGAGCACTGCAGGGTGATCTTCATCAATATCATCCACCACGTTGGCGTCATCCTTTGAAACTTCAAAGACGTCTGATACTGCTTCCTGATTAGAATCGAAAGGTATTTCAGTACATTCAGCTGCTTTGGTCTGCAACCTTCTACATAGTTGCTGATTCGACAACAAAAATGCTGGTTTTCCTGTATCCATCTTCTAAAATTGTGTAATTTAAATTCAGAAAAAACATTACATCTTTTTGATTTCAACTACAGCCATTGTGTATTGTTTTATGAAATTAAATATCTCGGCGTGATACTCGATCAAAAGCTTATATTCCACAAATATATAGAATTTTTTTTTTTTCAGATATCGATACATGCGAGTAGTTACTTTACGATGGTTAAAATACAAATTAACATTAATTAGCATTAGCACAATTAGCATTAATTATTTAGGTTAAGATAAAAAGACAGATAATTTGGGTTTTAAACTTTCTCCTATAGCAAAATATTAACATAGTTTGAATTCCCAGCTTTTAATGCAAAAAAAAAAAAATAAATAAAATAATACTAACTAAAGTTGTAAAGTTATATATTAAACTAAACTATAAAATTAAATTACAATTGTAATAAAATATAAACAATATTAAATAAAGATAAATTTTTTCAAAGAAATCTATATCTAAATAACACAAACCACAAATCAACTGATTTACTTGACATTTATTGAATTTTTTTGTTAAATACTTGTAAATTTGAAAAAATATTTATTATTACCACAATTATAAAATTATTTTCTTTGTGTTCTAATTGTGTTTGTGCAAAAGGCAACAACAATTTAAGGAACGCACAAAATCATAATACACATTCTGTAATATAATACTTTGTCCACGACTAACGTATAATATACTCATTATAAGTGTGTTTCTTCAATTATAATGATATCCATTATTCACTGCTAATTTATCTAGTAGTCCCTTCTTCCATTATTCACTACTACCAAGTAAAAATTTCGTTTTTGAAATTTTATCTAGTAGTCTCTTGCTATTTTCATTATTATTAAATTGAGACGTCAAAATGCCGACGTAAATTATTTTAGGTTTATTAAACGGATTTAATAATAAAATAGAATTTTTTACCGGTCGTGGACAAAGTATCGTATTCTACTCGCATATAATGGCTGTTATTCACTCAGATGATTTACGACACTCGCCTATCGGCTCGTGTCGGTAAACTTCATCTACGTGAATAACAGCTATCATTATGTGCTTGTTGATTAATATACTATTTTAGGACTACAGAAAATTATTATAGAAATTAAAGCAAGCTAATAATTAAAACTAAAAAAAAACGTACGGCTACCATTTTTTTTTATATTGTTTTAAATGAGCGTTTTTATGTAATTATTAATTAATAATTAATTTTACTTATGTTAATTTTATGAATTGAAAATCTGTGAATGAGAAAAATCTTTATTCATTTTTATTAAAACGGTAATAAATAAAATGGTGTACAACCAACGATCTTTTTAGGTACTTGGTGTGGTATATCTTCAAAAAAATATAATTTCTTATATTTATTACAATTTTCCTAAAAATGCATAACCGATTTTATCATTGACAAATTATCAATTAATAATCATCAATTGACATAAGCAAAATTAATTATTGTTAATCACATAAAAACGTGCATTTAAAAACAATATAAAAAAATTTTAGCCATAAGAACATTTTTTCACAAGTCGCCATTGAATAGTCCAACACATATTATTACAAAAATATAATAATTAACACATAATAATTAAATAATCACTGTACTTACATAGTTTGTTATTTTTTTATAAAATTATTTTTATGGTATATGGCAAAATTATAATTTATACTATTTGGCAAAATTATATTGCTCAACACGTCTTTTTATTATTAAAACAATTCAAGAATGATAAATGAAATAAAACCAAAAAAGACGAACATTTTGATCTATTATCGCTATTTATCACCAGGATCGTGCACGTTGTTTTACCGACTTGTCCGTTTGAGTGCTCAAAAAGCGCTATTACCTATAGCACTCAAATTGAACAATCACAATTGCGCACACACACATATAAAAGCCGAACAATACGTTATGTACTTTTATACGTCTGTTTCATGTTTTTTGTATGCCTTTTCACATAAAAATCTTCGACTGCTAATCAAAGTACAACTGGGACTTTATGAACGAAATTTAACGGTTTTCAGCATTTGTTTAGATTTAATATTGCCTGAAATATCGATAGTTTTAGTTATAGCAGGACGCTGGAACGTGTCTGAAATATTGGACGCCATAAGGGTACCAAAAAGGGAAAGTTGCTTAAGTCAACTTAGGCTATTTTGCATATTACATAATATTTCAATACTGATACCTTTAAAATTGACATAGTCGACGATGAAAAACGTTATAGCTTAAGTCTGATTGATTTTTGTTTACAAATGAAAGAATCGCCTAAGTTGCTCAAAATTGATATACCTAGCCACTTTGTTGGCTAGATGTTAAATTAACTTTTTAAAAGCGAAAACCGCCTAAAAAAACTTAAGCGATTTGCCCTCATGGTTAAAGTAAAAGCCTAAAATTATTATTATTATTATTAAATAAAACTAGCATTTTGTGCTTAACAACTTACTTAAGCGATTCTTTCATTTCGGTATTGTTTATTTTTTATGTTTTTTGTGATTTTAAGAGTTTTTAGTTAAGTGTTTTTTTGTATATAGAATTGTTCTGTTTTATTGATTGATTGATTGATTGATTGATATGAATGCACGGCCAAGCTTATGAAGCAAGAAATCCCGTGTTAGTGATGTGGTCATTAAACTGTCACACCAACTTTATAACACAGGTGAATGCTTTCCTTACTGAAGATACCTAAGCACCATTACAACAAGGAGAGCACAACCACTCGCGATATCACATAAATGTGACAGCATCATGTCCACCCCTGGCCGGGTCCCACCGTGCACTCTTTCACACACAACAAAACCGAAGGATAGGATAGGATAGTTAGAAGTGACAGAATCGGCCCGGTTACAGACACCTAGGTATAGCCGATAGTTAGTAAATTGTTAGTAATTATAAAACTGAATTAATGTCAATTAATTAATTTTATTAATTAATAATTATTAAAATGTATATACTATACGTATGTATATAGAGTATATACATAACACTACATAAATAAAACAAAAATAAGGATAGAAAAAAACACGTCTATCCTCTTTGAATGTTCGCACTCCACCGTATATAGAATTGTTCTGTTTTATGTCAATTTAATTAGTTTAGTTTTGTGTGAAACAAATTTATTCGAATTGAATCCCATTTCGAGCGATGAAAATGATGCAACTCGCAAGACAATCCAGGGAATCCCATATTTATGAGAAACCGGGTTGCTCAAAATCACAGGTTCCAGGTAAAATAATCGATTTGTATATTTTTTTCCAACAAATGGAATTAAACTGTATTTTTTTAATTGTAGATATGCTGTCGAAATTACGGACAAGAAAAACAGTAATTCATGAGGATGGTAACGTGTTTGAAACAATTATTGAAAGACAGACGGCTTCAATTTTTGATGCTACATACGATCCTAATAAGGCTGGCGAAGACTTTGAACAAGAATTACGCTTACAAAAAGAATATAAGGAACAACACGTGAATATTAATGAAGCGACAAAGTGCAATATGTTGAATTCTAGTGATGATGATGAACCTTTCGACGACAGTGACAACGATCCAGACTTCCTTTTTAAAAAAATGGAAATTCTGATTCCTCTGCTTATTCTTTCGACATAGAATCAATGGCAAAGACTATTGAAGAAAATATTACAAATGAAGATAATCAACGAGGAAAAAACGAAACTTTTCATAGTAAAACACACAAAACATATGGGAAATCACTTTTTATCCTAAGACAAATTTTTAAATGAAAACGTTACAAATTCTTAATTATGATTTCTGAAATACATCCATAAATGTTTGAATTTCAACATATATGAATGTCGTTTAAGTAAATCGTTTTCATTTTCTTGTAATAATTGATTTATTTAAACCAAAATATAAGAAAAATTTCATAACAACAGCATTCTGTTCAAATAAAAATAAAAGCTTACTATAATTCGTTGGTCATTAAGTCAATATACATTACATAGATGGCAGTGATGGCCGTAAAAATTTGGAAAAAACGTACCAAAAATTACCACCTGGGGAAATTTCAAGTTCAAAAATTGTAGGAAAAGCAAAACAAATTCACAAAATATAGGAACGTGTGATAATTTTGCGATTAAATAATTTTTTTTCGTATTTTTCTGTAAATATTTTAGACATCTTACGCACACTAGTAAAACTAAAGATAAATTTAGCAAGTATTATTTTAATTTGTCATAGCCAACTTTGATATATTTTTCAAAATGAAAGTTCGAAAAACTATATTTTAGAATTTTAATATTTTTGCAAAATATTTTTGCTTTTTCATTGAAAAACTTGAAGCTAAAAAACACCATTTTTACTATGGATTCCTATGGAAATCAATGAAAAGTAATACCACTAAAAAAGTTTCTAAAAATTACGTCAATAAGATTATGGCTCTATACTGTAGAAGGCTCTGGTCTAATCCCCTAATAAAAGCTCGATTTTTTAGACTACGGCTTTGTATAATCAAGGTTGCTTTGGTATCACCTAAGTACGAGTAAACGGACTATCCGAGAAATAGTTATTCGAACAACTAAAAAGAAATTTTATATAATAACCCACGTTCAAGTAATGCTTTTATTATTCACTATCCAGAGCTTCTCTTGAGACCGGTCTATTTTAAACAGTTGAAACATTGAATTAAAAATTATAGTTTTAAGTTAAATAAATTGATTTTACCAAATTGATTGCTCCGTATAGCATATATCGGGTGCAAATAAAAAAATGCATCAATAATTGCCCGCTCATGCTTATTGCAACTAATTTCAATTGTTTTATTTTTTGAAAGCCAAATAATTGACAAAAGACCTAGATAACTAAATGCCTCCGAAATAAAGTACCAGCATGCTTCCATATTATAGCAGACACAAAGTTTTATAAAAATAGGCATCCTTCTCGTATTTTATAAAGTTTATGCTCAAATACGTTTAATTGCTTTTGTTCTGGAATATATTCAGTATATGTAGGTAATTGTTATTGGATCAAAACAAATGAAAATTGATTTTGCTGAAAACATGAACGTAAAATTTTTAAATGCATTGAAAATATTTTTCTACAAATTTTAAAATATTTTATGATTCTAATAATTCAATATTATCTTTTTTTGGTGCTATCATACGTACCTAGCTACATGCATATGTACTGTATGTACATATTTTTACAAATTTTATTGTATTTCGATTCGCGAGCGATTTCAATTTAAATTTATATGAAAAGAATGGAATTTTTTAAATTTTCTTGTGCTTCGTTTGTTTTTTTGTTGTTATAGAAATTCTCTAGATATTTTTATTAATCGATATTTGCTTTCTTTATACTCTTGATTAAATTTTTTTTACGAGTAAATTAAATTCAAATGAAGACAGAATATAATATTATGGCCTTCTACACAGCACACAGGACTCTGACAGTGTTTGGAAAATTTAATAAATTAAATATTTAGTGTTTTGTTGTTGTATTTGATATACTAGAACCAGATTAAATAAACTTAAAACTTTCATTAGATAATTAATTTATTCCAAAAAACTATTTTAAAGAAATTAATGGATTTGAGGTAGACAAAATTATTAGCAGAATTTTTTTTCTTTTAAAACAAATTAAAATGAGCAAAGTTAAATTCTCGTCGTTTCTATTTTCAAAATCGATTAAATATTAAATGCCTTTTTTTTATTTTTTCACCAATAACCAATAAATCTCTTTCTCTGAAAAATATCTTTAATTAAAATTCCCAATATTGTTTTGTTGGCAATACCAAACTAAAATGAATATTCATTAACTAATTTTTGGCTTAGCGAGAACAACAAAAAAATAAATCGATACATTTGGTTTTTTGGTTGCTTTGCCTTGATACACAGCGGTACAGATTTCTTCTACCAAATGTACGATGCTAGTTTACCCATAATTTTATTATTTTTGCACAAAACGGATATAAATCTATCATACCGAAATAGTTATATAGAATATAATCTTGTACATAGAAGAGAAAATCCAATTAAACAACTAAGTGGATTCCAATATTCAACAAGTTATACTATTAAATCCAAACTATGTATATAGATGTATGTTTATGTGAACAAAGAATGAACATATAACTGGTTCAATCGCATGCTCATAATACAATTAGTGATATAGCCAGTTTGAAGTATTGCAAAAATAAAAAAAAAAAATTCGAAATCTGTACAGCAATTCTTATTCATGTAATAGTTGTACGAGGTTATGTATGTTTCTCATTTTGCAACGATGCGAAATGAAAAATGATACAATTTCCATCTGCTTTTGAATTTGATTAAAATGGATTACCGTATAGTGCAGCCAGCCAAGTTATACATTTATGAAATGTATTCCCTACTCAGTATACTAAATATTCAAGACATGAACATTTCTTGCACAAAAAAAAAAAAAAACTTTGATATGGTAAAAAGTTTTACCTTAAAGAAGGAATGTCTTTTCAAGTGAGATAACCTTCGAAATGATACAATTTGACAAGATTTATTAAAGTCAAAACCCAATTCATCTTCGTCAATGTTATAATATCAGATACCACTCATACCAAAGTAACCTTGATTTTACAAAGCAATAATGTAAAAAGCTAAGTTTTTATAAAGGAATTTACCCTGTCGCCAAGAAATAATTAATTTTTGCTCAAAGTATTAATTAAACCTTTTGTTCGAGATGAATCACTAGAACCGAGCGGGTTGTGTAGCATCAGTGTTGAAGGTGTCCTCACATCAAAAATTCGTGCGGAGGTTTCGTTGCAATAATTTTGCAAAATGTTGTTGCAAAATTTTGAAAACCATGTGAAGTTGATATCTATTGTATTTCAAATTATATATGTACTCCTAATTTTCTTAATAATTTTTCTCATAATTTGAATTTTATAGTTTGTAATTTAAATTAAAACAAATGTGGGGATTAATTATTTTAATTTAAAATAAATTAACCGACCGATTCACCCGCTACAGTTGTCTAAGACATTCTAAATCGCTCCAAATCAGAGGTTCGCGCCGCCTATGGCATCGGTGTGCTAATATTATGTTTGAGATATGAAACGTATTAAACGTAACGCTTATTTTTTATGACCAAAGGACAAAATTTCGAACATGAAGGGTTAATTATTGTATGACGTTGTACCATTTCGTTCAACCATTTGGGAACACACCCACTCAATGAGTGAACTACGGTCTCTTACACATAAAGAGACAAAAAAACAAAATAAAATTAATTTTTCCTTTTCACTTCAGTTTGCGGTGACATGTAAACAGGACTATTTTTGATGTTCGATCGAACATTGTATCTATTTTTGTCAAGAATAAAATTGTACGCTATTTCGCTTATTTAATTACGTTTTTCGTATTATGCTTTCAACTTGTTCGATTCATCGTGCTATCTCTTCTCTACTTTATCACTAAAAATTTTATTTTCGATACTTAACCGATTACGATGAAATTGGATAGTATAGAAATGTACACTAATAAACGGAGATCGCAATAGATAAAGCGAAATTGAGAAAACGAAATGATGTACAATTTTAGCATTGACCAGCGAGTCTTTACGAAATTTAAGTAAGAATGCTACCATAGGAACTTGCATGTTACTGGCCAGCGAAACTTTAAGAACTTTTCGTTCAGTTTCGTTAAATTTGAATTGTCATTTAAGGTTCTTTAACAAGAGCGAAAATTATCGCCTAAACTGAAAGAAGGAACGTTAAACAGTAAAACATTGCATTGTGCATTCAGTTTTGTGATATTTGTAATTAATATTATGTACATACTATATTTACATTTTTAGAATTAAAATATTATTTTATAAATATTTTAAATATGTACATAATATATTATGGTTGACGAGAGTTCGTCGAAGAGGATAGACGTGTTTTTTCTGTCCTCTTCAAAAACTTAATTTTATTTTGTTTTATTTTATTTTTGTGTTTTATTTATGTAGTGAGGTGTATATACTTTATATACCTACATATATACAGAATAATTTTACATTTTAAATTAAATTCTAATTAAATGAAATTTTGGTGTAATAGTGGTCAAAGTGTGGTGAAGATAATTAAAGTGTAATTTTGGAAAATGCAATCCACCGGGATGCATTTGTCAGGCAATGTTTTTATTTTTGTAGATAGAAAAATTAAAAGTGCATGATTTGATATTTTGTGGATTGTACATAAAATCAAAGGTCAATTTTTAATTACTAAAGTCTAATATTTAGATAGTATTGAAATAAATTTTAACTTACATAAAATAAGTCGCAGTAAATTTGGTATTAGATTTTATTTTTAAGCACACTTATTTATATTATGTTTCATTTTGGGTACATTCAAAACCAACAAAAATGTTTATAAAAACCGTCTCATTCGCTCCTTACACAGATCCTATCAAAAAAATTTACACTATATTTGTTTATGTATTGGTATATAGTATATCGGTGTTTGAACAGATTTTTTCATAAAATACTTTAGTGAATGAATCTATCACCTATACTTATTTGTTTTGTGACTTTCTGATTTATTTTATACGCATCACTAATACTACACCTTAGCGTACTTTATGTTAATCTCTTTGTGTTTCTGTGTATTCACGAAACAAATTTGATATTATTGAAATCATGCATTATGTGAACACAATGAGATTTGTATATTCGACTGAAATAGGAGTTTTATACTTTGTATGATTTATTTATGAACAAAAAATAATAAATCAATTTTTATGCTGCAAAGAACTTTTGGGTCGTACAACTGGTCAGGTATCATGGGATCATTGTGTCGGTATTTGTACCGATGGAGCAGCGTCCATGACGGGATCAATCAAAGGATTTGTGGCTTTAGCTAAAACCATAAATTCAAATATAATATTTCATCATTGTTTCTTGCACCGAGAAATACTTGTCATAAAGACCAAGTAGTTACCATGGTTAATTTTATTAAAATGAGACCGATGAAAAGCCGAATTTTTAAATAACTTTGTTCATCGATGGAAGCAGATTATGTGTGTTTACTTCTTCATACCGAAGTGAGGTGGTTGTCACGAGGAAAGGTTTTAAATCGTGTGATGAAATTAAAAAATGAATTACTTGTTTTTTTTTAAACAGAAAATCAAAAAACTTTTGTAAATTATCTAAAAAATGATGATTAGTGCAATAATTTGGCGTATTTGTCTGACATTTTTGAATACTTTAATACTGTCAATATAAGTATACAAGGAAAAGATGAAAACATTCTTACATCGACTGACTAATTATGTGGACTGAAAAAGAGAGTTTTACTGTGGAAAAGACACGTTAGAAAGAGAAACATAGAAATGTTCCCCTCTGTGCAAAATACCAACGAGGCAATCGTTTCTTTAATAATGAAACAATTATCAACAATAGAAGAAAAATTTGAAAAATATTTTCCATCGTTAAACACAGAACAATATGATTGGATAAGAGACCCGTTTATTTCTTCCGAATTTTCTAGTTTTACTTTAAATGAAGAAGAATTGACGTCGCTTTCCTCAGATCGTGGATTAAAATTACAGTTCCATGAAAACACTACTGAAAATTTTTGGATCTCTGTTAAAGATGAATACCCGAGTACAAGCAAAAAATCCTCGAACATATTATTGTTATTTTCCACGTCATATGTTTGCGAAGCAGGATTTTCAACTAAGGTCAATAATATAAAGACAAAAAAACGCGAGAGACTAGGGAATTTAGAAGAAGAAATGCGAGTGGCATTATCATTTATTCGTCCCAATATCGTTGAGATCTGTAAAGATCGTCAAGGTCATGGATCGTTGGTACATATTTTATTTATATCCATATTACTTTCTAAAAGTAGCACTCGAAGCAGGGGGTTGCCAATCACACGCTGCGACACGATTCCGTTTCTTTTTTGCTCTATAATAATGGAGTGCTTTTGCAAACATTATTCTGTTTTTTATTGCTCTTTTGGTTTCAAAAAGGTTAGCAACCCGCGCCCTCTGTTTTAAAGTTTCTGCTGTATTGTAGATATTCCACCTAAAAATATATCAGAGTTTTGTGTTCCCCGACTTCAAAAAGTTTGAGAACCAAGGGTGTAATGTGATAAAACAATTATTGTATAAATCAAAAATTTTAAAATACAAATATGTACAAATATTCTTTGTTTTTTCTTGTCAAATCATCTTACGGATTCGCTGGGCGATCTGTCAAAATTTCAGACTAGTCTAGAGTTAGACTCGCTGGTCAATGCTGGGGAGGAAGAGTCGCTTAACTGACTTTTGCCCAATGTTCAGAAATTAAGATTAACGTTTTGATTGATTGTGGGAAAAATTATTAGCATATTTGTTCATTCGAGAGTTTCCAGCTATATGTTCGTTAAGGAATCAAAAGATTGATGAAAAATACAATGAATTATAGGAAATTCTAATTTTTCCCATGTAAGCGATTTTCGCTTGTTTTAATTTAAACAGAATAAAAGGCTTATCTTACTTCATCTTCAATGTCAGGATCAATATTTGAGGTATTGCCATCATTCAGGTTTAAATAAAAATTAGCCTATATTTCATTCACAAGATGTGGTTGGTCAATTAGATTTTATATCTACTTTATCATTTATTGTAGCTTATTATGAAAACAACTTATTAAGCGTTTTTTCACGATTCTTTTTTATTTGGACATCGAGAATCTCTTATTGTCGTTGTGTGAAATGTTATAAATGAAAAAAACTTGATGGAAACAAAATGGAAACTATTTTTTCGTTATGTTTTTTCATAGTATGAGAATTCTCCCCAGCTATTCAAACGTTATTAAAAAATGATTTTATAAAGCGATAAAGAATATGATGATTACAGTACGAGTATGAAAAGGCAGATTCAAAAGAAAACGAGACAGAAAATTGAAATTTGGTGTATTTGTTTGTTTTACGCATTTTGGTGTTGTTTCATGAGATCAGGGGGTCAATTTTTGTTCTATGAAAAAAACTTATGAAAAAAATGTTTCCAATTGTTTTCCAACAACAATAAGCAATTCTTGTTGTTCAAATTAAAAAGAATCGTGAATAAAACGCTGAATAAGTTTTTTATATATAAATATTAGCTAAATAAATTATAAAGTAGATTTAGTTAATCAGTTTTCGTCATTGCCTGTCAAAATATAAAACAAATTATAAAAATTACCAAATTATTTTTAAAACTTAACTAACTTAATTATTTGGAGGCTTTTCTTAAATAAACGGAATAGTTTTTAACGAATTTATTTGTACATTAATTTAAAGTGAATCTTAATACAGTTTTAAAGCACTTTTAATGCTAAAAATACAAATATAGTTTCTATAAAATTGTATTTCCATATTTATGATGTTCTCACGGTCAAAAAGGTCGGTGAGAAAGTTATATTCATATGAGAAGATGTTGACGTCATTTTTTCCTTTTTAAGGAATATGAATCGGAAATGTGTATTTCTCACTAAAAATACTTTTCATTATATTTTTAACGGAACGAGAATTGACGCCCTCATCTGCATCAGATCAAACTTTAAGGAATGCAGCTACCATTGACAACAGGTCGCCTCAGGATTGGAGTACGCTAAGCGATAAAGTCGCAATTTTGAGAAAAACAATCCAAAAATTAATCCAATAGGAGTATAAATTTCCGTATTCTTTAAATATCAGTCCAATGTGCCATGGACCGCATCGACTTCTTGCAAAAGCGAATGGCGTGGCTCGGTATATTTCTGCTTTATAAACTTTACCGTTGGGTTGTCCTTCAGAAATTTAATAAAAGAATAACGACAATATAGAATTACGATTTTGAGGCACACAAGAATCTGTCCAAATGGTTATTTTGTCAGTTACTGGAAAGTCCGATATATCCGCATCTAGGTGGGCAGTGCAAAACGTTTTGTAAATAGATTACTACAATGCGTGTATTCGTCTCAGAATTGGTTTTGTCCGAATCTTTCTCGGCTTCTGCAAGCCGACTTGCAATTTATTTTCCGTCCAATTTCGTTTTTTTTATGTTTTGTGTTGTGCTTCTCGCACTTCTTGCACCAATATTTTTTTGGGACGAAAAAAGATAAATTGAATCTAGTTTGAAAAATGGCTTTGAATACATACAATTTACTGCTAAACTAAACAATTCGTTGTAACCGTAAGGACAAGTAACGGCACAGCCAACTATTATTTCTCGCTTTTTATAAGTGATCCCCAAATGATCGACAAACTCTTCACCCGCTTGACATTTAACTTTCCGTACATTCATCTTCCATTTTTCTGGGCGTCCTAATCTTTTGGTCGTTAATTTTTTTGAGCTACATAGAGTGTGTATAAATATTTTTTAACAGTCAATTAGTGCACTAAATTATCTTTAAGAAGTATGTATAAAATACACTTTTAGCATCACTCAATAGGACGATCACCCCTTCGGCTTGTCCAGGTGGGAAATATTATGAATCACTATCCGAATCAAGGTATGATGAAGCTTGAATTAGATATGTATAAAAAAAACTGGATAGAAATAATTTAACTATCTTCTTCGATGTTTGACGAAATTTTACTTAATAATGAGTTAGGACGGTCTTGACCGCCTGGGTTCGAGCAATGACTCCCCCACGCTTGATCTTTTAATGAGTTTAATAATTTGTCCTCATTAATCGGCGTTGGAGGTATTACAGAATATGGTATACTAGTTGAACTACCCAATCTCTCTAGCTCATTTAATGGCGTTGGTGGTTAGTAGTACGTACTAACAAACGTATTTTAAAGGTTATTTGAAGTTCATATAGACATCATGTTGATATAACTTATTTGAGTCATTCTGCTGCAAATTTTGGTATTGGAGAACTGTTAGTCTCTCTCTCTCTCTCAATGGATCCATCACAAATTCTTATTATTAAAATTTATGTTGACTTAATGAAAAATTATAAAAAATTTTACGGTGAACTACTTTATTTCGATATTTTATGTAAATATTATCGGAAGTATCGTTATTTGAAATAGAAAATGATAAAGTAAAAAAACATCAACCGTTGGATACTTTAATTTTTGCTGATTTTTCAGCACTCACCATTAACTTTACATATTATCACATTACAGTCAACTCACAAGACCAAGAAGCATTCAATTCTTGAGAACGGCGTTTAATACAGGACCCCCTGTGTTCAGGGCTACCCTTTTTGTGTCATTTCAGCTTTACCAAGTGCTCTGAACTAGTAAGTATAACGTCAAAACAAAACTTTTAGTTATTTATAAGTACATTATAAAGGCTAGTTTATCCACATATAGTTCTTCTCCTTACTAATTATAGTTATTTGTTATACAAAGTTTGCTTAAATCTCCAAAAAAAAAAAAACTTCTTCAAACTGAATTTATAGATACCAGATCCATTGGACATCTACAAATGAAGCTTTCCTCTCTTGCGATGTTGAATCTTTACTTCATGATTTAAATGAAACTTGCATTGGTTCAGAACTAAAAAGCTATTAAAACTATTAAAAAGCTTAATTCAAATACAAGCGGCACACAGCTTCTAGTAATCGGTGTACATTTTCAGTTGTAATCGTTTTAATCTTTATAAAAATCAATAGTCTATAAAAAAAATCTTTTTTTTTCTAAATAATCAAAAATCACAGTTACAGTTAAAATGATCGTTAATTAATCGACATAATCGTAATAGTAATTTAAATAATCTCAATAATCTTGTCAATAATTGCAGAAAATCTCAAAAACCGATTATAAATAATCATTCATAATCATCATTCTGTCTCTTTTTTTTTTATATTTATATTTTCTCTCTTTAACTTTTTAATTCCGTTAGTTTTTCTTTTGCATTATGCATAATATATTATCGTTCATTACAGAGTGAAATTTGATAAAACAGTACAAGTTAGTGCAAAACGTGTTTAAATAAAATAAAATAAAAAATTTAAATATTTCATAAAATAAAGTGTAGAAAAGTGCATAAACAATTGCGAACAAAATACCGATGCAATATTATTATTATAAATAAGTGTAAAGTGTAAATGTGAAATGAGTTTTTGGAAAGTAGTCGAAGAAGAAGCAGGTGGCATGCTACCTGATTATTTGAAAATTGTATTAGAAGAAACTTGCTATTCTAGTTTCTTGGTATTACAATCATTAGACGACAACGACATCGTCGAGTTGGAAATTTATGGCAACCATGTTATTAAACGTACAAAAAATGTACATAGTAAATTATGGGAATGCGACGACTTTAAAACTAAATATTGTGAAGACCCTAAATTGGATTTTAAAATTCATTTAGGTTATAAAAAATATCTACAAAATATAAAAAAAATTAATAATCGAGAAAGGCTTGGATTATTTCTGCCGGAAGCTTATTGAAAAGCAGCAGAATCAAAACCAAAATCCAGATGGGACAGGCTACAGAACAGTAATGAAAATGTTGAAAGGCAAAGATAATTTTGACAAGGACGTGCACCATTATCAAAACTCAAATGTTGATACAGGTAAAACAATATATTTATATTACGTATTGCTTTGTTTCTATTACTATCTTGATTACTATGAACTATTATATTTTATTTGTGGTTTATTTTAAATAGGGGGCTTGGTGTGCTTGTCAATGTGATAATTAACGTTAAAAAAATAATGTTTATGATTGAAATATAGGTTGAGTTGCAGTAATGGTAATAGCTATAGAGTAAAAAATCTAAGACGATATTTATTCAAACTGTATTTAATTAAAACGGTTTAATAATGAAATTAGAGCACTAGTGCTAGTTGTAATTTCGAATTGGCGCAAATCGGGATATTGGGATTCTGATTGGCATATTAAAGTTATATAGATTAATCTAAAATTGAATTGTACTAGCAGTAAAAATAAATTAAAATACAAAAAGGTTCTAATGTAGCTAATATCCAATATTATTCAATCCGGAAAACAATACTTACATATGTAGATAAAAAATGAAAAACACATGTATGTAAATCATAGAATTATAGTCGACAATAGCTTCGATTTCGCCGGAAATGTTTAATGAAAATAATTGCTCGCCTTACTAAGGTGTTGGCTGACGATAATTGGCTAATCTAGTATTTTTATCCGTACAAGAAGTTTTGAAAAAATTAACGTTAAAAATTTAATTGTTTTTATTTGAGAATGGCTAGGCTAGCTGCTTAGGCAACGGAGAATCTGCTCGTGAATTATCAAATTTAGGATAGGAAATAGAATTATCAAAATTTGAATTAAAGTTAACTCAAAATGATCTGAAGTTCTAGTTAGAAGAATTTGAGATGTAATTTAATTAATAATTTAATTGACTGCAATTGTTATCAAACGTTATTATAATGTTCTCAGTACTGCTCTTGATACTGCTTAACCGTACTACATGTCATGTAATATATTTAATTAATACACTTTTTGTTGCAGATGCTGGCATGGATTTTGAATTACATGCAGACAAAATTAAACAGTTGGCTAATAAATGGATAAAAGACAGTTTTGTGTGCGTAGACAAACTAATTGGGAAAGAGAAATATGCATATTATGTTACTAAAGTTATTGTAACAAAAAATAAAACTGAAATTTCGGCTTTCATAACCTGTGAAATATGTCAAAAATCGGTCAAAATTCAAAACAAAATTTCAGCTAGCGGCACTTTGAGATGGATAATATCAAACTTCATGAGGCACTACAATTCTCACACGAAAGCTGAAATGAAAAAGATCGTGGGTTCTGGTCAAGATTCACATAACCAAAATCTTGATCAAAATAAGAACAAAGGTTCGATAAATAATATCCAATATTACTTTATAAGCCAGAAGACAAAACCGGATGAAGAAAAAGAACCCGAATCAGCTATTCAAAATACCATAATTGAATTGCCTGAAGACAATACGTTAGATCTCATCAATTCAAACTTGGCAACGTATTCCGTACAAGATCTACAACATTGCGTGTTTGATAACCATTCGAATGATATTTATACAAACAATGTTACAAATAATTTGATTATTAATCACGACGAAAAAACAACGGCAGAGCATTTGGGCAATTCTATCAATGGTTCAACCCAAAATGTTGATGAAGTTAACAATGACAGTTCGGGGGAAGAAGTGGATGGGTAAACAATGGTGGAGCCGATTTACCCATCCATTCCACAAAGGCTTCAGAAAAATTTTCCAGCAAATCTAAATGGAGACATCCAAAATTTTCTCGGACGGAACGAGAAAAACGAAACCGTGAAAATAGTATTAGCGCCAACCAAACATACATTGATGATTTTTTTCCGATAATTAACCAACTAGATGAATTAATTAAACAAAATAATGAGTTAAAGAAATTGTTGCAGCAAAACTTACAAAACAATAATGTAAAATCTGAAACTAATTCAGAAGAATTTGTTTTCTCGTTCCTAAATGATTTGAAAGAAATGGCACTGCAAAATACGGATAGAAACAAATTTGGAAACCGATACAATGACAATATAAAATTATTCGCGACGTATATTTTTATTATTGCTGGAAGACAATTTTATGAAATCGCCCAACAAAATCTTCCATTGCCTTCGCTTTCATCTATTACCAGTTATATGAAAACTGAGCTACCAACCCCTATAGAAGCAACATTACGTATAAAGGAGCTATCTGAATTTCTCGACAAAAAAAAATTGAAGCGCTGTGTATGGATTAGTGAAGATGCCACAAAAATTGTTGAGAAACTGGAATGTGACATAAGTTCAAACCAGATAATTGGTTTTGTTCTTCCAATTAATAATGAAACCGGGTTTACAATACCGTTGGCATTTCCTGCAAACTCAGCGCTTGATATATACAAAATGTTCCAGAATCAGCAATACTCTACCTTTGTTAATGTAATAATCGCACAAACGTTTACTAACAATTCATCGGAAAATCGTTATAGTGCTAGTTTCTGCTTGTCTATTTTTGGAACAAACAATAAATTTTTTACTACTGAGGTGATAAAGAGATGGAAATATTTGATAGAAGAATTGGACAAAAATAACATTCAAATTTTAGGTATAAATTTACGAGTAATAAAGCTAGGTATTGTAGAGCTTAATTGAATGTTCTTCAAATGTTTTTTAACCTTTATTCTGGTTTTCATCCGGCATGTAATCACATAAGCCCAATAAAAACCACATATCTCTGTTTCATTTGATTTATTTGTTTAAGTAGCACTAGTGCGACTTTACTATATTAATGCAGAGTTTGAAGTACATAAATATTTAATATCAATACAGGTATTTCTTCGGATGGTTATAGTCGTTTACTTCGTGCTATGAAGTTAAATGCTAATCTTCCTGCTAATTCTAACTTGCTAGAACCAGTAGTTCCTGAATGGAAAAACTGGTTTAAATGTGATTTCGGAACAAACGTGCAATACATTCAAGATGCAGTACATATTGGGACTAAGCTTTGCACTAGAATATTAAATGAAAATAAAAATAAAAAAATTGGCAACTATATCATTACACCTAAACATTTGAAAAAATTAATTAATACTATACCAAAAGATAAACACCTTCTTAATTTATCCGAAATAAATGGAACGGATATAATGAATTTTAAAGCAGTTGAATCTCTAATTAAAAATTGCGTCCGCGAACAACTCTTAACAAATGTCCCACAGTCAGAGGGCACTATCGAATTTCTCAAATTGATAGACTACGGTATAAATTCATTTTTAAATGAATATTTGATGCCACTTCAAAGAATTTATCAAATATGGTACGTGATATTTGTGTTGAGGCTGTGGAAAGATTGTATGATTAAATGATATTTTTAAATCTTGGTTATTTAGTAGCCAACCGTGCGAAAGTTTCTTTAGGACTTTAAGATCGATGACTACTACACAAAACACAATTGTAAATTTTACATTAAGAGACGTTTTATTTCGAATTAAGCGAATTGATATTCAGAAGTTGAAACTGTCTCAACAAGAATATTCATTTAAGAAACGCCATAAGGGATATTCAAAAGAATCTCAAGATGTAAAAGTTCCAGTTGAATTACCTTCCAATTCAGAAGTTACAGAAGCGATTGCAAACGTCAAAAGTGACGCAATTGACACTGCAGTACAACTGGTTATATTAGACTTGAAAATGAGCCATAATAGAAATACTTTTGTGCTGCCTTTCCAATTAAATCGGATTATATTAAATGAGATTAAAAGCCCAAATAATGACAGTGGGACAGAAGAAGATGATGACACAGAAGATAGTGCAACCTTGAATCCTCAGGTAATAGAAGAAGAAGTTCAAGAAGATTTAGCCCGTATTCCAGAGCTGACATCATTAAGCATTAAAACTTATGAAGACACATGTAAATAGATATTGTCAAGTATTTCATATCGGGTACTAATTTATTTTAACTTTCTCAGATTTAGCTTCATCAGAAAATAACCCAGACAACAGTTCATCGCAGTTCTGTAGAGTAAAAGTGATGGAAAACGGGAAGGAAAAAACGATAACAATAAAAAAATCAACATTGTGTTGGTTATTTTCTAATAAAGAAAATAAGATAAGTTCGGATAGGCGTATGCGATTCAAAACACGAAACTGCGATTCAAAACACGAATTAAGGAATCAAAGAGACAAAATTTCGAAAAAATGATAATGTCAATCAATATTATCCATTAATATTAATAAATTCTTTTCTATTAATAAATTGGTTTATTATTATTATTTTTGTATGCATATTTTAAGTTTTTATGAAATATATTCGAGTGGCATTTCATCTAAGTATTTTAAATAATTTTGAACTTGCTAATATTTTATCCTATAATAAGTTGATTTTTTGGGTAGTAAAGCACTAAACTCACTGTAAAATGAAAAGAAAACCGACTTTCAGTTTGACGTATTAATTTCCCAATTTTTTCAATATTTTTTCAGTTAGCTATAACATTTTACAAGTTGACCATATACCATCAATTCTATTTTTTATTTAAAAAAATTGCAATTGCTTGTAAAAATAGAATTTAATTTTCCTGTACTAATTGTTTATTTAGACCGAAAAAATTAAAATTCAATCATTTAAGCGAACTAGCGCTTTTGTTGGATTTTTCATATTAAAGATTGTTATAGTAACATAATATGGAATTTGTTTCTAAAAGATAGCTAGAATTATGAGAAGTTTAAATTGTTTATAGAATTTTGGATGGCCGGCCGCATTTGAAAATCTACATGATTATGTAGCTTTCATACAGTCACCGTATCTAATAGGAAAAGGGTGATAGGAGCTTCAAGATGCTAACACATATCAACTATTGTTGTGATTCGTGCTATAGTTGTATTGTTCTAGTCACAACCTACATGAATAATTAACATTTGAATTTACGTATGCGAGTTCAAGGTTATGGGATAAAAAAGGAGAGCACGGTTTAGGGTAGTATAATAAATATTGAATCTAAACAGTGAAGTACAAATATCGTTTAGAATTTTAATCTTAGTCTATATTTAAATCGGAATTATTAGTATATGCATTGCATTAACGTATATGTATATTTCGGCAAACATAGCGTTGTTAAAATCGAAATTTACAAACAAATCTGGATTGTAAAATTTTAAATTATAACGAAAAATTCAAGGTCATTTTATAATGATAATACCAAATATGAATTTTGAATTGTTTATCAATAATGACATCCTATCGGGAATATATTTAAGGCAAAGATTTACTTTAATGATATAAGATTATTTAAAAAAAAATTTATAACGGGTTAGGGTTCTAAGTTCAATTTATAAACCATATAAAAAAGTTATTTAAATTAAATTATTGGCTTAAGAAAATAAAAACAATAAGAGGTTATATGTATGTATATAAATGATAAGAATGATAATTAAACTGTCATACATAAACATTTGGTATTATTTTGACACCGGTTTCTATTAAAAATGATAAATTTTGACGTTTAATATTATAAACAAAACCCTATCAGATTATAACTAATAATCTCCTATAAGATTATAAATAATCAATTTTTAAGAAAAATAATCAGTTCTTAATTTAAAAAAATCAGTACAATCATTCCAATTTTATAACTACTCTCGATAATCCAAAATGATTAATAAACAATCACATATAATCAAATTAATAATCAAAATAATCATAATAGTAAATAAAAAATCAAAAAATCAGCAATATTCTTCAATAATCAATTAAAATCATAACAGTGATTTTTTTTAGTGTACACAATTTTTGTCACTTGTGTCCCCTTGTTCAAATATAGCCTTTAAATCATCCCAAGAAAGTCTTGATGACTAGATCAAATTAATAGTGGAAGCATGCTGGTTTATGAGCAATATTAGAAGAGATAACATCTAAGCAAACGTTAAGATTTGCTTTTGGTATAGGTTTAACCCAATTAGAATTTTTTAAGGTAGTAGATTTGGTTGTTTGGCCATTGAAGACGGCAACAAAGCCAGAAAGGGTTACTCCCTTGAAAGTCCGAGACCTAATGGGTGTTTTCAGAGCAACCACCAACTCTCGATCGTAATATGCTGACAAAATAGAAATGAACAAAATGACTAATATGTCTAATACATTCAACAAGTATATTCATTTTAACCTCGACTACAACCACAGAAAAAAATGGAGAGGGTGGTGTGGATTACCGAAAACCGATTATACCTCCTCTTCCCAACATCACCAATATCCCGGACAAATTAGGCAAGGTTCAATATTTCTCGACCCTGGCCTCTTAGAGCAGTTACCATCAAATTAAATTGTTACCTTGTATTCAGTTTGTTTTTTCTCTACCAAAAATTGAAAACCGCTTATGTGCATTTTATACAGTTTGAGAAAACAATATTTGAAAATTTAACCCTTAATTTGAGAAAAGTGTGATGACATTTGGGACAAGTTACAGTTTTATTTGATGGGTTTAATAGCATTATTATCATACATTGTGATAATACCAATATTAAAATAGAATTGTTTCATTAAATTGCATTTTGTTGCACTTAAGCTGTTTTGATATTTTACAATTTTCTAATAAAAGTCACTTATGTTACTTAAGTCATTTTTTCATTTTTATTTTTTACAAAATTCAATGCTTATAGTACTTCAAGTCATTTTTTTGAATTCAATGGTAAAATTGTCAACATTTTTAGTGACTTTACAAATAATCGTATGTTATACCACAAGACGATCGAAAATTTTCGATTATACGAGACGTATTGCCTGAAACACCACGAGACCGAAGGTCGAGTGGTGTTTTGCAAAGGCAATACGTCGAAATAAGAGAAAATTATCCATTGTCGTGTGGTATACAGGAGACTATATCTTGAATAAAGAAAACAATAAATTTAAATAGAAAAGTTACAATTTTAATAATTATAAATAAATGTACAATTATTATAGATATTTGTTGCTGCATTAGACGGTTGAGAAGACGGTTCCTTTAAGGAAGAAGACGGTTCTTTTAAGGAAGAAGACGGTTCTTCTACGGAAGAAGGCGGTTCTTCTTTAATTAAGGTTGTATCTTTCCTTAAATTTGAACTTATGCTGTTGTGATGTTTTTCGTTTAGTTGAAGGTATGGTTGAATGGAATTGGCTGAGGTGTGGCCTGTAATTTTTATTATTTCCTGAACGCTTGTGCCAGCACTTGATAATTCGCTAACAGCGGTTGACCTATTCGAGTGGTTGGTTATTTTTACTCTTTTTGTGTCTATTCCTATAGATGCTGCACCTTGTTTTGTCCATTTACTGAGTTCGTTTACTCCGAGCGGAATATTTTTGTACCAGCAACTATCCGGATATTTATTCCAGTCTTTATTCACAGTAAGAAATAAACGATTAGTTTTAATGCTTTTGGTCCGTTTCGACATCATTTTTCTATATAATCGGACAGGGCAATGATTTATGTTTTCTGCATTTGTAGTTAACCATTTACTTTCAGCTGTTCGCTGATTTCCTCCTTGGGCGGTTTTAGAGAAAACCGTGTTATATTCGATACGTCCTGTTTCTTTCCCGAAATTATCTTTTTCATCTGTAAAATAGTCTAAATGGCACGAAACTGATTCACCTCCACGCCAAGCGAGTTCCACAGCAGCAATTTGATAAAATTTACGTTGCAGACCGGAGGGCGTGTTTTCGTCAAATGTATCCAAAATTTTGCTGATTTCATCAGCCACTAACGCCGTTGAGCTGATTTTTCGTTTCGTCGGAATAGCCTGAAGTACTCTTCTTTTCGAATTTTTCGCATTTACCGCGGCTTGAAACACTACATCTTTAAATGGGTCAATGGTTCGCTTAAATTGCGTAAAATATTTCTGGTGCACCATTTTAGCGGTAATATTCCAAATTGTTTTAACTACTCCTTCCTTATACTCCGTGCCATCTTGTTTCCGCATGTTGAAAGCCCAATCTTTTAGAATTAGGGCGAGTTCTTCGTTGGTTGTATTTTCATCCAACTGGTACTTTCGCACATTACAAAATTGATTAAATTGTCTTAAAACATATTCGTGAGTTTTTTTTGTATTTGCCGGCTTGTTGTTTTCGATCATTTCATCAATTATTTGTAAAGAATTATTCCCGAAACGATCCATTTTGGATTTATTGAAGTCGATAACTGGAAACTGACATATATAAACAGAATTGTTGTTTTTTCTTTTGTCAAATTTCAAATTTGCTAAGCCTACACGATTTTAATTATGCTACTACATTTTACAAATGTTTATATAATCGATTATACAAAGGCTTATATAATCGATGTAACCATAGTTACTATATTTTAACTATTAGAAAAACCAGGCATACATTGATTTTTATAATTTAATGAGTGATATAGTCAATACAATATAAAAAATATTAAAAGTAATCAAAAATAATTTAAATGCAGTAGGTACATATTTAAAGTTAATTCTCCAAAATTATTCAGAATCAATGTCACTCTGTGCTGCGTTTTCTTCATCTTCCAAATCAGGATCTATATTTGGTATATTTTGTCCATCGTTCAATTGTAAATAAAAATTGTGATAAACTGAGTTTATTAGGGGAAGTTGATCTATAAGATCTCTCTTTTTTAAGTGGTTTATGGGTAAAACACCTTGGTAGCATTTTGGCACATCTGCAATTGATAATTTATTAATTCCCCGGCGAACAATACTTAGCAACTTAAATGGCTCATCTTCTTGAAGGCTATTTTTATATTGAATTCTTCCAAATTCTGGAGTAAATCGTAGCCATTTAACCTTAGCCCATTCAAATTTAGCCCAATTTGTGTTTGTATTACGCCACATGCATTTTTGTTTGACGGTTAACGAAAAGTCGAAGATATCTCTTTGCTCCATCTCTGTTACCTTAAACCGATTTATTGAACGTATAAATTGAAACCATTCAGGCGGGTGATGTATTTGCAAGTTAGTGCGTTTCTTTTTCCGCTCAATTATGGAGTGGTCTACATCACACTCCATGTGAGTGTGTCCTGGCTCAAGGAATTTATGATCGACTATTTTGATGTTGTGATCAGATGATTGCATAAAAATTGTAAACATCATCGCTACGTGTGAATTTTTGTTTTGACCTGAGCAGCTATCACTATAGAAAATCAAATGATCAACTGCCGTGGGTTGTGTTAAGCAGTGTTTATACAGGCAAGATGCTATTTCGTTACCTCCTCGTTTACCTATACATTCGTACCACATGTAACAATCAGCACCATTCGTCACACAATCATGAACGGTGAGGTTAAACGTCCATAATTGGCGTTTATAGAAACAGATATTTGCAGTAAGTAATGGCGTTGCGAGGCATTGCTGAAGGTCAAACGTAAACATATTCACATTTCCGTTGGCTTTTGCGTATTCCTTATCTGCTGCTTTTTGCTGGTATGCTAAATCAGCCGCTTTATGGTGCTCGATTTGCAGTTCGCTGGTGATTGCTTTTTCATGTTCTGTTTGTGCCATATCGATTTTTATTTTGAATTTATCACATTTGGAACATGTGTCTTTTTTCGGCTGCTTAAACTTTAAACCCATTCCTGAAAATGCATCATAATTAATATAAGTTAATTAAAATAATCATCAAAACAGATACCTTTAAATATCTCCGCGTATTTTGTAATTGAGACGGGTTTAGCTTGTGATGAGCAATACATTTTGTATAATAATGACAGGTTTAAATTTTACTGCAAATATTTCTTTGCCGTTCGTTGCCGGGTGTAGTGGCTTTCATAGGCCGGGTATGAGTTAATGTGGTCCATGACTTCTCTGACTTTTTCTTCCGTCAATTTAGTAACAGGTGTCCTTTTTCCGCGGTTATCCGCGATAGGGATGTCGGATAATTTCTTTTTGGCTACGGTCTTTAAAAAACTTTCAGTCTCACCTAAAGTTTGGCGAAAGCATTTCTGACAAACTCTTAGTTTAACTCCGTCAACTTCCAAATTGTAGATAAAAGAGTGAGTCCTATTCCGAGGTACTGCTGAAGATTTTTGAGTCGAACAACGCTTCTTGTCTTGTACTTGAATCAAACCGGCCACAAACAACGCTTTCGTTTGGTATGATGGCAATTGCCAATACTTATTGAATATAATAAGTTGTTGGTCGTATGTAAGTTTAGATCGGCACTGCAATTTGCACGACCCAAGTTTGATGCACTCTCTTACTTTAGCTTTTCCCTTCTTATACTTCGGTGGAATGATTTTTTTCGCGGACGTAGAGGGTCCAGCTGCTACTGTTTCATTGCAAATGGACGTTGATGTTTTGTGGCTGACCAATATTTCGGACGGGAGAGCAATGTTGTGCTCTATTTCTCTAGCCATTCGTTGCAGATCTGGATCTTCTTCTGATTCACTCCTGGAATCATCACAATTAGACGGCTGGAAATCCGGATCAATATCGCTGTCATCAATGGTGGTATCAAGACTGTTGTCAGAGTGAGAGTTGTTAATCATTTCAGCCGTTTCGGGCAGTAAAGATTGAATGGTTTCTATTTCATTCAGTAGTTTCTGCGGGTCGCTCAATAATTCCGCCGCTTCGGGATGTACAAATTGTGACGTATCAGTTTCTCCTGTCAGTTTTGTAACCTTAAAAGAACATGGAGCTTCATTAGGAATACAATTTTGTAACAAAGTGCCCTTTGCGTGAATTTGCATTATTTCTGCAGGTTGTTTATGGTTTCGATTGGGCTCCTCATTGACTGCTAATGATAGATATTTTTTAGTAATAATAAAAAAAAAATTATTAACCCTATTATGTATACCAAACACACTTACCTTCATCAAAATCAGTTTGTCTTTTTCTTGAATTACTGTGTTCTGAAGTTTTTAATACCATTTGAAGCATTTTTAGACCCCTGGACGGTTTCATTTTTCCCTTTTCAATATATTTTAATTATCTTAAGTTACACGTATAAAATATTTCACACACGGTAAAATAACCTAAGATCACTTAAATTTCAGGTTTTTTAACTGCAATAAACAAAAGAAACACTTAAGTGATGTTAAGAAAAACACGAACAAAAACAAGTTAAATTTGAAAAACAAAAATATCGCTTAAAATACTATTGCATTCAAATGAAGTATAAATACAATTTGAAAAAATCGCTTAAGTGCCTTTAGGCGAATTTAAAATTACAACACAATGATTTTAATAAAAATACACTATTATGAAGAACCGCTTAAACGTACTTTATTGACTATAGATTTTCGTTCGCACATTTGGTATATCAATTTTCGTCACATAAGCGATTTTTTCAAATGCAATAAAATTCAAAATCATTTAAGCGATTTTAAATTTACTTCATAACTTTTTTATTTTTTCCTCGAATTTAACCAAAATTTTATAGGTAATAGATAATTTAACGGACAATTTTTTCATGTAATAATCAGAAAAATCACTTAAAGTCACTTAAGCGATTTTCAATTTTTGGTAGAGTTTTCTTTTGCACCTATAGGAAAATGACGTCAAAACAAAAGAAAGGACTAACTAATGATGAAATCCGCTATGCCTCTGAAGCAGAAACAGACGAAGAACAGAAGAAGTGGCCGCAATAATGATACTAACAATAATATGGTTGAAGTAGGAAATTAACAGTACCCTGGAAAGGATGGTACTGTATGGGATTCTGTACCGTTTGTAACCCGCAGGATACCAGCTACATTTAGCAAACGAATAAGTAAGGTTGTTTGCCTCCTAGTTATAATTAAGATAGCCCAGTGTATTGCTTTTCTCGATTTTTCGTTCAAAAAATTGTAAAATAATCAATTAGGCAGGAACACTTGAAGATTCGTGGAAGCACACAAGCTCTTTCAAAATACTTGCTTTTATTGGTCTTTTAACCAATATAAGCTTGATAACGGAGAGTTCTGGCATTAATTATTCGGAAACCCAACCTTTCGTGCCACTAGACTAAAAAAAATTCAAGTATGGTATGAAAATGTAGTGGATTGTAGATAGAGAGACTAATTATCCATTAAAGAGTATACCTTATTTAGGCAAAGAAGGCAATGTTACAGCTGAAAATTTAGCCCACAGCGTCGTGGAAGCATTATATGAGTTGTTTGTCCGTACCAATTGAACAGTTACATTTGATACTTTTCCCACGTTTTCTTTTTCTACGTTTTCTTCGAGTGAGCTAAACAATTATTTTTGTAGTAATGTAAATGGTCCTAGCCCCATATTAATTTATGTTCTTCACTACCATTTTTTTGCATTTAGATTTTAATTACTTATTTATGTAGTTGTCAAGTACATTCTTTACGGTTTCAAAACAATCCTTCTTTGTATGGGTTCCGACCTATCAGTATTTTACCTGCTTTATTTAAAATATTTAGATATGTAGCTAAAATTCAAATTGCGAAATAGCTGGAGCAAAAGGAATGATTGTGAAAATGTTATAAGGCTCTACAGCGTAGAAATTTTAATACGAAAAATTAATTAAAAAATAAAGACAATCTTAATTTTGCAGTATATGGAGGAAGGTCACTCATTGTCTCAGAAAACCATGGAGTCTTTCCAGTTTTGCTGATTCTGTCGAAGAATCAGTTTTCAAGATTAACACTATCATTAAAACTTGTGTATAAGATATGTTTGTAAACTGAAAATAATTGACCATATTTCTAAATACAAGAATTCATTACTAGGCAGCAATTTGAATAAGTTATATGAGTGACAGACAATAACAGCTATCTATAAAATTTTGTTAAATTAGAAGCCTTCCTGTCTATGTGTTAAACTATCCTTTCTTAGATTTTTAAGAACTAAAAGCATATTGATACTGAAAAATCAGAGGAAGGTACTAAATATCTTAAGGGCTGGCTTTTAGACATTGTACAGTACCGCCTTTGTAATTTATTTATTTTTTTACTTGTTTGTGGTCTACAGCAAATAAGTTTTCAACTTACATATTATGTATAGTAAACATTTCTGTATTTTTGTATTTCTGAACTATGTCGTACTGAGAAGGCGATCTTCCGAAACACTCTTTGTATGGTGAAGCTGAGCGAAATACTGCACAGTAAAAAATTTTGTTGGAATTTTACTACAATAATCATTGGCACAACATTTGCCATTGTAAAAAAAACGCCAAGGTGATTTTACACTTCTATAACTAATTATACATACATGATCTGTAAGGACAATTACACAGATGTAGAGTACCTGCTACACATTACCTGTGGACAAATACCATTCAAAAGAACAAAGCAGGCACACAGTGTGTGTAAAAGTACTTTAGAGTAAGATAATTTTACACTGTACAATATGAATAAAGTACTTAATAGATTAGTATAGTTCTACTCTAGTTAAAGGCGGAACCACACGCAGTTAGTAGATGTTACTGGTGAGCCAGATAAAATTACATTCTTTGAGATCAATATTTTCTTTCAAATAAATATTCGTGTAAAAATTAAACAAATTGTGGAAAATTATTAGTTATGTAACATGCATTTTGCTCAAATTTGCTGCTCCAGTATATTTCAGCTCAGTTGAGTTGAACTAATGAAATAACAATTTCGAACGTAACTGCCTAATAATTTCACACCATTTATAATCAAATATTTCTGTATTTTTTAAACGAACAAATTTGTCGCTGTTCACGTTACAAATTATGTTACAACATGCAACCTAGCCGTCAAAGAAGACACCAGTCAGTCAAATCAACAAATAGAGAAATTCTGGCAATTAGCAATGGTTCCTGTAATCAAACATCTCACGATAGAAGAAGAAAAGTGTGAAGAACACTTCGTTACAAATGTCAAACGTGATTCCAATGGAAAGTTCATTGTTAAACTACCGTTCAAAGATAATAACGTACAACTAGGTGAATCGTTTAATGGGGCTCCAAAACGATTATATTACATGAAATGTGTGTGAATGACTTCATTAAAGAATAGATCAATTTGGGTCATATGGTGAAAATAAATTCAAATTTGGTAAAACAGCCAAATTACTTTTTGCCACATCACGCTGTTCTAAAACCCACTAGTACCACAACGAAATTGCGAATGGTGTTTGATGGGTCATTTAAAACAAGCAACAACAAATCACTCAACGATCATCTCTTAGTCGGCCCATCAACACAAAGTGATCTCTTTACAATAATATTAATATTTCGCAAATATCCGATAGTCATGACCTGCGACATAGCTAAAATTTACCGACAGGTACAAATTGACCAAGAAGATCAAAGGTTTCAACAAATTATTTGGAGAGATAGTCGTGACTGTCCAATTTCAATTTTCAAGCTGACAACGGTCACATATGGGACAGCTTCGGCACCTTACCTTGCTACAAAGTGTCTACAACAATTGGCATACAGTAAAGCAGCTAACTATCCAACGGCATATACCGCAGTCATTAACAATTGTTACGTTGATGACATTTTTTTTTTTTTTTTTTTTTTTTTTTCGTCCCTGCCCAAAAGCGGCTAGCACTACGACCTAAAAGATCTTTTGTGCTGTTGGGTACTGTTACTCCAGAAGCTTCTCCACCTCTCTAATAAAGGCGAGAATGCTGTTTATAGAGGCCAATTTACATTTCTCCGGGGTCAGATACCTCTCTTCAAAATGAATCCACCTCCGTGTGCACAGAGCAGCACACTCACATAGTATGTGTTCTGCGGTTTCTGTCTCTTCCAAACAGAGTCGGCACTCCGTCTCTGTGGACAGGTTCATTTTGTTCAAATGATATCTCAGGTTACAGTGACCTGAGAGAAAACTCACAAGTTTCCTAATATTTTCTTTGCTGAAATTGATCGCCAAATTTTTGTGGTGAAATGGTCTGATCAAAGATTTGGCTTGTCTAAGGCCGGGAATACAGTTCCAATAAGTCAAGCACTGTATTTTTTCCCATTTACTGATTGTGTAGGTTGCAGAAGCCCACGGGATACCACAAAAAGGCTCAGGGCCAATGAGTGTAGTCGACGAGCCTGCCCGTGCAAGTTCGTCGGCTATCTCATTTCCAGTGATGCCCATGTGACCAGGCACCCACCACAACCTTACTTTGTTTTGACAAGAGAGAGATTGTAGCAGTTTATAACAACTTTGAACCGACTTGGAAACCAAGCAGTTAGAAGCCAATGCTTTCAGTGCTGCTTGGCTGTCAGACAAAATGTGGATGGATGCGCCTTTAAGACCTTTGGTCATAATAATAGAGGCGCAGATTTCGATGGCGTGAATTTCGGCTAGAAAAACACTGGGGTAAGTACCCAGTGATTTCGATATTTTGTGATTGGGTCCAAAGACACCAATGCCGACTCCACTATCCATTTTTGATCCATCATTGTACCAGACTAGGCTGTTAGGTTCCATCTGCGGTAACCCAGTATCCCAGTCTGTTCTATCGGGGATTGTTACCACGAAATTCCTGCCAAAGCAGAGTTCTTTCGGCATAACGTCCGGGACACTAAAAAACATATTCAGGTCTGGAAGTTCATTCAAAATGTCCAGGTGACCCATATGGTCATCATGACTGTATTGATTCACGAGCTTCAATCTAGCTGCACAGGTAGCAGCTGATTTTTTGACGTGGATATGAAGTGGAGTGAGCCCGATGAGAGCTTCCATTGCCGCCGTAGGGCAGGTGCGCATAGCACCTGTAATTCCGAGACATGCTAGTCTCTGTAATGAGGTCAGCTTGTTCATAATAACTTTTTGCTGTACCTTAGGCCACCAAACTATTGCCCCATATGTTACAATTGGCCTCACTATCATGATGTACATCCAGTAGATCATTTTTGAGTTCAGGCCCCATGTCCTGCCGAACATACGCCGGCAGGCCCACATGGCCCTGGCCGCGCGTTCGGTAGTTGAAGTAATATGAGAGTTCCAAGTTAGTTTCTTATCTAGGACAACACCCAGATATTTGACTTCATTGGAGTATCCGATATTTATATTATTAAGACTAATTTAACCAAGGGGCAAATTACGTCTTTTGGTGAAGGGCACCAGGACTGTTTTGCTAGGGTTAATCGAAAGGCCCTCCCCAGTGCACCAATTCGAAATAACAAGCAAAGCCTGTTGCATGCTGGCGGACATCGTACGTTCATGCCCTCCAGAGACTATGATAACCAAATCGTCCGCATAACCAATGGCATCGTACCCAAGTAGATGTAAATTATCAAGCAACTCGTCGATCACGAGTGACCACAGCAAAGGGGACAGGACACCGCCCTGCGGACACCCTCTTGCTGCCGTAATCGTGACTGACTCATTACCTAATTTAGATGTAATCTTCCTACTAACCAACATGGAACTAATCCAGTGGTTAGTCGGATCGTCAATACCTCTACGCTTGATTGCCCTAGCAATTGAGTCGTATCCAGTATTGTCAAAAGCTCCCTCAATATCCAGAAATGCACACAGAGCAATTTCTTTCGAGCGATAGGCTGCTTCAATCTTGGTGACAAGTAGATGCAGCGCACCCTCTGTGGATTTGCCTTTCCTATAGGCGAATTGATTTGGATTTAGAGGTCTGGTTGCAGTTAACCAGTCTCTGATATGAAGATCTATAAGTCGTTCCATGGTTTTGAGAATAAACGATGTAAGACTGATAGGTCGAAAGGACTTAGGAAGTTCACATGACCGATTGCCAGGCTTTGGGATAAAAACCACGTTTACTTGACTCCAAGCCTGTGGTATGTGACCCCAATTGAAGCTAGTTCTAAACAAGGCCACCAGAGCAGGGGTAATCAAGTCCAGGCCCCTTTGAAGGAGGGCTGGGAAGATTCCATCCCCTCCTGGAGCCTTGAAAGGCTGAAAAGAGTTAATGGCCCATTTGACTTTATCCGGAGTAAAAAGCTTACCGGATAAACTATTAACCCAACCCATATTTACACCCATGTGTGTACCAGATATGGAGTTAGTGATTGTATTTGTGTCGCAAACAGTGCAGCCCGGAAAGTGCACTTGAAGCAGGGTTTCGAGCGACTCTTTGCGACCTGATGTATAACTACCATCGGATTTCAGAAGAAGCCCAATCCCGTTGGACTGATCTTTAGCTAGAACTTTATGGAGTCGAGCAGCTGTAGGTATATCCTCGATATTTCCACAGTTTTTCCTCCACGTGAGGCGTTTGGAACGCCTTAGTTCTGTGTTGTAACTGGTTAGGGCTTGCCTATATTCATTCCACTCATTGGAATGCTTTGCCCTATTAAATAATTTCCTAACCTTCTTACGAAGTTTAGCCAGCTGTTCGTTCCACCATGGAACTTTGCGATTAACCACAACGTTACGCACCACACAGCTGCTTTCGTAGGAAGATAGGAGCACGTCATTAAGCAGACCAGCTGCGGTTTCTAGGTCACTAATTGAACTCAAAGATGTTGGCAGCATGTCTGCTTTGATAAATAAAATATCCCTATATGTTTTCCAATTTGTAAAACAAGGGATACGACGCTTTGTTGCCTGTATGATCACTCCCGGTATATCGAACCTGATGTGCATGTGGTCCGACAGAGAAGCTTCGCTTGAAACATGCCAGTTTGCAACAGAGTTTGAAATAAACTGACTTGACAAAGTGAGGTCCAACACCTCTCGCCGAGTCGAGTTTATGAAAGTGGGGTTCGAACCTTTATTTAAAATGTCTATGTGACTACTCATAAGATAATTTAAAAGGGACTCACCTCTGCCATTTGTATCACTGCTGCCCCAAATGATATGGTGTGCATTAGCATCGCAGCCTATGATGAAATGCTTGTTTTTTAGGTTGCAGTAATCCACCAGATCCTGTACAACTACAGGTGGAGCACTAACCGACTCACCAGGGAAGTACGCAGAGGCACATATTGTCTCCTGCATTCCCCTGCTAGTCGGAACCTCCAGGATTACTGCAACCAAATCCTTAGTGGTGAACTCTGGAATTGGAAGAACGTTAATATTAGATGAAACAAATATTGCTGCTCGGGGAACTTCCTCCCTTCGATCGTAAATCAACTTACATGACTTGAGGTGGAGGCCTCTGATTTTTCCTCCATTAACCCAAGGTTCCTGGATAAGGCCAAGGGTTAAGTGTTGTTTCGCGAACCTGTTGCAAAAGGTATCCGAAGCTCCTTTTGCGTGATGCAGATTCGCTTGTAGTACCCTAATAGTACCAGCCATACTGGATGATTAGGGTAAAGGAGCTCTACGCTCCTGGCTGCTTGCCAGCCGTCTGCTTTGCGGGACTTGGCCTGTTTCTGCCACTTTTCCCAGTAACACCCCGAGCGCCCATATGCTTAGTTTTCGGGGTGAGTGCTGATTTACTCGATCCCACAGTAGGAGTTGCGGAGAGATCCGTTGATCGTGCTCCCGACGAAGAGGCAGCAGGAACAGAATGCTCAATAGCGCTGCTGTTCCTGGATGCCTCCTCGTCTGTGATTGTGCCTACTACTGGGGCTGGTAAAGTACCCTCCTTACTGGAGCTGACTCCAGTGGTTGGGTTGGTAGAGGGGGAATCCTTCTTGAGAAGGAGTTTTATCCTACCAAAGCGGTATGCGATGTTCCCGTTGGATTCGCGTAGTTTCTTCATGGAAGACTCGCCTACGGCCATAACCAAATGGACGAGTGCGCCAGTTGTCGTTCGTTGCAGTATCTTCCATGAGTTGGCCGCGAGACCATCGTTCTGCGCGGCCATGGTAGCGAGAATCTTCTCGCTAGTTAAGCTAAGTTGATAACATTCTCACTGGAGCAGAGTCACTCCAATCAGCAATTCAATTACAATCTGAACTCAGTGAAATGCTACAAAGTGGTGGATTCGAACTCCGTAAGTGGTGTACCAATTCTTCAAAATTCATACAACAAATTCCTGAAGAAAGTAGAGAACAAAATTCGACACTACAATTCGACGAGGATCATACCATAAAAACACTTGGAATATTTTGGGCTCCAAAACAAGATACTTTGTCTTATAAAGTCGTTGAACCTAATAACAATCGTCAGGTAACAAAACGAACTATTTTATCAGATATTGCTACTATATACGACCCACTTGGCCTCATTGCCCCAGTGATAATAGTAGCAAAAATCATTATGCGAGAATTATGGCAAATCCGGGTAGAACCGGACGAATATCGACAAACATATTCAGTCATCGGCAACGACAAGGTTGGAAATACACGGTTTTTGCGATTCATCGGAATCCGCCAACAGCGCTTGTATCTACATACGAAGCATATCAAACAGTGAAATTATAGTCAGTCTACTCTGTGCAAAATCCCGTGTAGCTCCGCTCAAAAAAATTACAATTCCAAGGCTTGAACTTAGTGCCGCAAATTTATTAGCGGAACTACAAGCCAAAGTTTACTCAGCAATGCACATAAAATTTGATCGACAATATCATTGGTCCGATTCAAAAATTGTTCTTTCATGGCTTGCAGCATCGCCATCGAGATGGAAGAATTTTGTGGCCAACAGAGTCGCTAACATACAACAATTATCCAACGTGGACGACTGGCATCATATTGAGTCGCGGCAAGATCCAGCCGACCTGTTATCTCGAGGCGTTTCTCCATCTAACTTGTACCACTCAAACTTATGGTGGCATGGTCCAAATATTTTATCAACTCACAATGAAATCATATCAGCCGAAGATAGTGAGATTAACCAGGAGAACCTGAAACAAAAATAGTTACAGCACACGTCAGCATAAATGACATGTCATTTATTGACATGTTTTCATCTTTTACAAAGTTGCAGCGCATAACAGCATTCATGTTACGGTTTATTGCAAACGCAAAAACATCGAAATCAAAACGAGTCATTGGTTCATTATTATCTGTCACTGAATTGAACTTCCCAAAACTGAAATTGATCAGTATTGTTCAACGGCAATCATTTGGAATTGAGATTAGCAATTTAGAATCCGGTCAAATCATCAATAAAAACAGCAAAATCATAGTGCTCAATCCATTTATTGATAAGCAAGGCATCTTAATAGTCGGGGCAGATTGTCCAATGCAGATATTCCCTTCATTCAAAAACATCAGATATTACTTCCAACAGGTCATCTGGCAAATATATTAGCACAGTATGAACACAGGCACAATATACATAGCGGTCAACAAGCGCTACTATCAATTATTCGGTTGAGTTATTGGCCATTAAGAGGACGAAATCTGGTACGTAGAACAGTGCACAATTGTATCTGCTGCTACAAAACAAAACCTAAATCCATACAACAATTGATGGGTAACTTACCTCAACAAAGAGTAAAACCTTCAAGACCATTCATTAACACCGGCATAGACTTTTGTGGTCCATTTTCCATCAAACCCACATTAATTCGAGGAAACAATTCCGTCAAGGCTTATGTGGCTACGTTCATATGTTTTGCCACTAAAGCAATGCACATCGAGCTCGTTGGCAATTTGACCACTGAGTCTTTCATTGGTGCACTAAAACGGTTTGTTGTGCGACGCGGCAAATGTTCCAGGATTTATTGCGGCAATGCAACAAATTTTACTGGAGCTAAAAGGGAACTAGACAATTTCCGGAGGTTTTTTAACTCACATGACAGCCAAACTAGCATATTAGCACAAGAAAGCATCGAGTGGCAGTTCATACCTCCGAGATCCCCCCACTTCGGTGGTCTCTGGGAAGCAGGGGTGAAATCCGCAAAATATTACTTTAAAAAGGATCATGAGCGACGCATTACTCACTTATGAAGAGTTGAACACATTATTACATCAAGTGGAATCGTGTTTTAATTCCAGACCGATCACTGCAATTTCATCCGATCCAAACGACTTAAATCCATTAACGCCAGCTCATTTTTCTTATCGGCGACTGTTTAATGGCAATTCCAGAACCTGATTTGACAACATACAAAATGAACCGGTTATCCCGATGGCAACGAACACAACAAATGCTGCAACATTTTTGGCAGATATGGTCAAAGGACTATCTTCATCAATTTCAAAATCGACCAAAAAAGAATTCCACAAAAATTCCAATTGACGTTGGTACAATCGTTCTTATTCAAGACGATAATCTTCCACCTCTGTAATGGAATGTGGGAAAAATCATCGAATTACATCCCGGACGAGACAACACCACCAGAGTCGCCAATATTAAAACACAACATGGAGTCATCACACGAGTGGTTCACAAATTGTGTCCACTTCCAAATTCAGATGAATAATTTCACTTAATTTGCATATTTGCTAATTAATTATGCTTAATCATTTACATTTTCATCATTACAGTAGTGTTGTGAACAATTGAAATTTTTCTATTTCAAAAAAAAAAAGTATTTGTAAATTTAAATTGATCACGACAATTTGCAACTTGTATTTATCCGCTCAGGAGCTGCTAAGGCGGCCGGTATGTTTGCTGTTGCACTGAATTCGTCAATCGTCATCAATTTAAATAATTGTATGGAACACCATTAAATTTTTGTAATTACTTTATTTAGGTTAAGTTGTCAAACCCAACGTACAAACGTCACATAAATTTGCTTAATGTAATTAATACTAATAATCACGTCCAAAAGAGGTCAGTGCGAATAGTACGAAGAATGTATTATAACTTTTTTCATTATTAGCACCTTTTATATTATTATAACAATACAAAATTATATTTTTGTATTCTCACCAACATTACGAACTATTATTTATTAGTTTGACGGACATTAGTTTAAATTAATTTTATTTTAACTATAGGACTTGATATTTAACAATTGTTTTATACTTACGCTTGATTTTATCACAATATTAAAATAAAATAATTTGTTTCTTGTGACAAGCTCAAAACACACAACTGCACAGGTTAACTTCACGGAATATAATAACAAATAACAATCTAAGTAACGGCGGCGTGCTCTTAATATGACAAATAAAGTAAAAATAAATCTTTTGTGTAATATTACAACGTTTTAAATGTAAAATTGCTTGAAATGGAGAGTTTAAATCCTCATTTTGTTAAATAACGGGTTTAAGTTGAAAGCAAAAATCAAATTATGCATGTAACAGAATGGGATAACTACCTTTAAGTTATTGCCTTTATCAAAATGAAACAGAGAAGGAACACTTTGCGTTAAGACGACATATTATTTGTGAATAATAGAATACTATACTCGTATGTATGCTAAACTACAAAGTTAATGTAAGGAGCTGCAACTATTATCGTTTTGATTTTACTACAACAGTTGAATATTTAGTACACCAAAGCAAGATTGCTATCAAAGTATGACTATGTAATGACTAGTAAAACTACACGGTTTCGCAGGTTGTACTATTTTTTTTTTTAAATATTTATGTAATTTTACAGAGAAACAATTTCATTACAACTTAAATGTTGTAAAAAAAAACAAGGAAAATTACACATTTTTTTTACTGTGTACGTTAATCCTACTAACTTCTGTTCTGGTTGATGAGTTTCGACGATTCCTGAAAGAAGAAAGAGGAAACAAAGGATCATTCCTTTATTAAATAAATACAATTTACACTTATCTGAGCACAATTGTATCCTAGCTTGACTGATTATCCTCATGTAACTTCCGTTTACTTATCTGAAAATATGGAATGTATTTAAATTTATTAAATATAAACTTGTATTGTATAAAACTTACCATTACGAATCAATATTTTTGTCTTAAAATCTTTGTTTACATAAAGATTTTTTGACACATCTAAAATAGAGAAAAATTATGTAATAGATTTATAGTTCTAAAAGAAAATATTTGTACTGAAATATTATAGCAAATAAGTATTATAATTACGAAATATTTATTGTTGATAAATAGAAATAATTTAATTATATGATAAATACCATTATTTTAATTGTAAACTATTATTATTATAAATACTTGTACTAAATTATTATGGTAGAATAATTGTTTAAGTTAGCCAAAGTTAGATGGCACTATAACATTAAAATCAAAATTAATTTGTGCAATGAAAATTTTTCAATACTAAAAAAAGTTCTTCTTGTTCGAGCTGTCATTGCAACCAGACATAAAAAATAAAAATAATAAAATTTATAACGTTTTCAAAAATTCAACAAACTGCTTCATATTGCCTAAGGAATCGGAAATAGTGTTCAACTTTAAGTCTGTTAAAAACAAGCCTTTTTAACAACTTCCTTGTTTTCCCTGCTGCCGCAGGTTAATATTATATTACGATACAAGGGGTGTTTGTTACCGGTATAACTCGTTTCGTGCACCCACAGTCCCGGCTGCTACGCTATTGGCGGCAAACTTTCGATTGAACAGGTTGCCGTCATCCACAGGTTAAAAACGTTCAAAGTAATTGGCCCGAAACCAAAGTAAATAACTTTCGTTGCTCTATATAGAGGTACTAAGGATTCCTTATCGATCACCATAATAGATAATTTAAAGCCTCCTTTAATATTTTCTTGCTTTACAGTCTTACAGCTACCAGTTAGAAAAAATCCTCAGGAACTCATCTAGGAACCTGTTCGCTGCCACGCCTTGCCTATTTCGGCCATTGCCTTTTTATAGAGATCAACTGATCTCTGATCCTTGGATGCAGTTAGCTTTTCGCACCCTGGATACTCTATCGCGTCTCTACAGGATGAAAAAATGGGTCATGGACTTTAACCTCCACCCCTCTGACATGATGCTTCCGTTTTCCTGAGTCATCAATGGAAAGCTGCGCCAAACCAACCTGTGGAAGTTAAATTCTTTTTAACTATGACAGTTCAACTTTCAAAAGTCGCATTGGTAGGTATATAAATTTGCAAAGATTATAATTTGCACCCTGCGTAATTTGAGAAAAATCAGTTAGTTTTATCAATGCGACACTGAATATTACAAAGAAATAGATTTTTAATTAAAATAAGACGTAAGACTTTTGAGTTAAACAGGTTTTGCTAATTCATAGGTACAATAAGCATTTAAGAACCCAAAAAAATATTGCGGTTGGGGGACAATGTTGGGCTTCTTCGTATACTTATAAGCGATTAGTTTATAACGCTTTGTGGACATCGTTCCAAAAAAATACAAAAACATTGTTTTATGCCAAAAATAAGTATACGCGTGTTTTAAGGGGAAAACGACTTTCGCACCAAATATTGTTTCTTACAACAATAAATTTATTTTGTATACACGTGTATCGAATGTAAATACTTTTATTGATAAAAAAACGATCTGTATGTACCATTAAATTACCAAACTAAATTTACATAATTTCAATTTTCATTTTCAATTAATCAATTTGTCTAAATCAATCAAAATAGAATAAACATATCAGAATTTGTGAAAAATAAACGAACGTTTTTTTTTATTTTGTATCAAGACATATCTTATCGTACGTACTTCTATAAGAATTTATTTTTGATTAATGACTAAATTTTAAAAATTAAAAAGAAATCTATTTTAGGATGTATACACATACACATACTTACACATACACCCACATTTAAATTATTATTTTTATTGATTAAAGGATTTTTTTTTTTTTTTTTTTTTTTTCCTTTTTAAGATAAAGCCTTATGTACATAAATAGGTACAAGCACTCGTATCTAGGATACATGTAAAAGAATTTTATTTTATTAAAAGAAAATTATTAAGAAATTTGTCAAACACTTGCTTGCATATGAATAAGCATGGTATAGAAAAATAATAATAATTAATTCATATTACTGGAAACATGTGTTTCCAGTAAAATGAATTTCTCAGTTATAAATATTGAATCTCGAATTTTAGGGATTCACTAATATGGGGTTAGTTACCAACAACTGTAAAATTGAACAATAAGTTATCATTTATTTTGAAGAACTAGGGTACCCTTTCTGGGATACAATAATCCGAATATCGTCGCACAAGAAAAAAAATCAGAAAAGTAAATAATCTGAAAATAAGATGGATTTCTGAAATTTTATTGAATGAAAATGTCAAAATTGAATAATTTCGTGAACAGTTTTTCCATTGGTCTCCAGCTCTTCAAGAAAACTTTCAAGAAATTTATTAACCCTAGAACTCTACCCAGGGTGTTCGGGCACCCTGCCAGTTTTAAAAGCAGCGATATTTTGTTTTTCTTGTGGCAACACAGCTTTGAGATTTTCTATATTTACATGTCATCTTGTATTTGTTTTAACCCATCAGTTGTTAAACGGCATTCGTAGAAGTAAATGGTTTAATTAATTAAGACGGGGTGCTCCTACTCGTACATATATGGTATAGTGTTTATAAATATGGTTTATTACCATTATTTTGTATCTATGTGCAATTATTTTTTAGATTGTGTGTCGTAAGAGTATAAATTTAAAGATTTTCTTGAATGCGATCCTGATGACGATGAGTTTGTTAGAGGCGTGGAGTCAGAAGATGGCCAGACTTTAGCCATCTTAAAAGCGAGGACAAGTAATTTTCTAAAAGTATTGGATGCTCCCAGAAGAATTTACGGGACGCAGCAATGGGACGTACTACAAGGCGAAATAAAATAATGCTGCACGCACCTGGTAATAAAGGACGTGCTAAGCAAATTTCTACATCTTAAGAGGCTTGGTCTTTATTTTTTGATGACGATACTCTATTGATAATTTTTCCTTAGCTGGTTCCCCGCGGTTTTGCTAAACTGGTCATTTCTTCCGTGTAGTGATTCTGTTGACACCATAATATACAAGTTCGTTCCACCAATTGGTACTCTCTGACCGTGATGGTATCCAGTTTTCTATTTTGTTTAAGTTTTGCCTGAGTACTTTTGATAAAACATATGCAATAGCTTAGTACACGTCGAACCCTTTTCCAGGAGAAATGCTCTCAAAAATAATCTTTCCATTGTCGCTTGGATTTTACGTTCGTCTTCCAGAACTACTTCAGTATTTGATGAATCTGTTACCATTATATATATTTAATGCCAGTGGACTTATGCCCCGACTTCCACAATCCACGGGCGTCAAATGTTTTACACAGACGGGGTTCAGCCGACAGCCATGCTAATACAATAGTAACATCAATCCAAAAAAAATCCTTGACTTTGCAATGTGCAAGCCCTTTTTCACCCTGGTTAGTAATCTGCTCATCAATACCGCTGCAGATAGCTCCAATCTGGGTAGTGTGATTTGTTTTAATGGTGCCACCTTAGTTTTTGATGTCAAGAGGTTGACTTGGACTTTTTCATTTTTATCATTAAATCTGCTATATAAGGCGCCGGCATAAGCTACCTCACTCGCACCACATAATACATGAAATTGAATGCAATCAATGTTCCATGGAATATGTCTTCGAATCTGGATTAATTGAAGATGTTCAAAATTATATGACCTAATTGTACACTCTAAAAAGTGATTGTAAAATATCACGAAAAAATGATATTTTACGACCGAAAATTATTGTAAAATACACAACGATAAGTAATATACACTTACGAATTTTGTTTTATTCAAAAATGACGTAAATCACTCAATCGCCACAGTTTACACATATAGACGTGCAATTTACTAACAAATTGTGTGAATTATCCACAATTTTCTCGTATTTTACCCTGTAAAAGTGATTTACAATTTTTCTGTGCGTTTTTTCTCAACAATATTTTTCCACACTATTTTTGTGGTAAATAACGCTATGCACAATGTTTTTATTTTTGAAAAGACAAAACGTATTTTCACGTATTTTGTGAATAATAATTCGCTATGTCAGTACTTTCTGGCCAAATACTTAATGTAGGTGGCTAGAGTGGAATTTTTTGTAGTTTGGCTATGACCAGTGCTGTCGCTCTGAAAACTTTAAACGGAGTACGTTTCAAATTTTCAGGGGAGTATTTTAAGCCTGAAGGGAGTACAGTACATACGAAATACAATCTGTTAGACCTTGGACATAAATAATTGTTGGTGTGTTGTGTTAAAAAAAAATCACGATCTAGCAAATTACACTAAAATTGTTTTTAGTTTTCGAGCCAAATTTGAATATTAAAAGAAAAGTTATTTATTTATTGGTTTAGAACTCTTTATCTAGGTTAATATTAAAGCGTTTTAGCTTCGAATCATTCACATTTTCAAAAGCGGAATTTTGGGAGATGTATTCCAATTCAGAGATGTTAAATATGCGAACATATTCATCATTTTCACAAAGCTAATTTTTGGGAACTAGAAGATATTTTGGTGCAATTTAATGAAATGTCATTGCCAGACGATACCACAGTAGGTACCTAGACTGGAAACCTGGGCAAAGTCTAAAAAATCGCCTTATTGAAACGTGCGTATGCTAAATAATTAATTTTAACCCAACTCTGTACGGGCTCAATCATTTCTATTATTTTCATCTGGAATATAGCCAATTCGGATGCAACTTGACTATTCTTAACCGGTTAGGAAGAAATTCGACATATGCCACTGAAATGGGACTCTAAAATGATGTTTCTAATTCCGGGAGCCTGTACTACTATTAGAAGCTTCGATTCAGCTGCGCACACTTTGTTTTAACTTCAATCCGTAAGGAATTGGTCCTTAAGTAGGTGTGACGAGACAAGACTGTTAATTATTTTGATCCTAAAAACCGTAAATTCAATCGCCAAATTTAATTGAATAACTTTATTTAATTATCCCTATAAATTTTATAGCGGTTAATATTAAAACAACTATTTAAGCACTAGGCAGCCTCGGTATAGTTGAACGACGACGGTTATGATTTTTAGAAGAATTTTTTTGAGGGAAGTTCGAAGTCGAGCCTTAAATAAAAAATAAAGAACTTTCATTAAAGCTGCCGACAATTTTAAGGGTGAAAGTGAAATACGCAAGAAATGACTTGTTAGCGGTAGATTAGGATACGTTAATTTGTTATTCACAGAAAATCGTATTTTGAGCAAAAAAATTTAAGAATTTTTCATAAAAATATTTGAATATTCCTTCTATCACATTCACAACCACAAGTGGATAAAGTCTCAGCCTGCTTATATTGCCAATTTGCTGTCTTATTTTAAAAAAAGAAATCGACACGGGCAAAATTTTAAGAAAAAGTATATAATTCACTAAGTCATCTGTGTAATAGTTTTGTGTGAACTAATAAGTTGTGTAAAAATTGGATAAACATAAATATTATGTTGTGGAATTGTGAAAATAGAGTTTTAGAGTTGGATTGGGGTTAGGGGCTTGCTCCACTTCGTTCGAGGGTTGATCTGGGTTTTAACAGAGTCAGCCTGATAAAAAAGGAAAACAGTCAACAGGTTGTGTGTCGCCTGTCGCGTCTCTCCAATCAAGTGATGTCAGTATCTCAGCTCAGGGCCTCAGAGTCCGTGTCGCACTGCTGTTGCTCTTAATACTTTAAATGGAGTACGTTTTCAGGGCAGTGTTTCTAATCCGAAGGAAGTACATATGACATACAATATTTAGACTTTATACACAAATAATTGTTGGTATTTTGGTTAAAAAAATCACGATCCAGCAAATTACACTGAAATTGTATTTAGTTTTTGAGCCAAATTTGAATATCAAAAGAAAAGTGATTTATTTATTGGTTTAGAACTCTTTATCTCGAAATCGATAGATTATCGCTTAGAGATTTTTAAGTTTTTCTCGTAGAGAAGAGTACCGACCAGCGAAACCGTAAGGGAAACTTTAAATGTTTAGCTATTTTTACCTAATTTTTACGTGATAAATGGAAAATTGATCTTAAGGCAACTTTAGCTTCGAACCCTTTTCATTTCCAAAAGCGCAATTTTGACAGATATACGAATTCAGATATGTCAGAGATGTCATAGTCAGATGATACCTTAGTAGGTACCTAAATAATAGGACAGTTTTTAAGTCTCGAAATATGTTGTGTATTTAATTTAAAAAAATTGCTAATAAAATTGGTTTGGTGGCGACGACTGGTCACAAAACATGGACGTAGTGAAATCTCTTCTAAAAAAGTTTTAAACTTGATTCTTAATTTGGTGGTGCTATAACTAATTCATTGATCATCAAATGTATTGGCTTAGCCCGATAATAAATTTCAATGGAGTTTCTTAAATAAAACATGGCTAGAATTCAACAAATATTACAAGACACTACGTATAATGACACTTTGGTTATTAGAAAAAATTTCAGGAAATTAGATTTGCCAAAGAAAAATTTGTTTCTTACTTTCATAACCACTCCAGGCGTTTAATATATTTTCAGGTTCCAGCACCAAATGGAGCATGTTTGTCAATGGATTTTAGTGAAATTGTATAGCTGAGTTTTAATGCCGATATTTTCTGTAGTCCCTAATTTAAAACAGAATTATTCACACTCTGAAAATTTCTTGGGTCACCTCATTTGGGGTCTGATTTGATAAATAAAATAAGAGCCAATTAATGATATTTGGGATGAAGCCATTTATTAGAAACATTATTTCAGCAATTTTTCTTTGTTTTTACACAGACATGTAAGCTGTGTTTTTTTATTCGCTCCCGATAGCTGCTATCGAGAGCCGTCATTTTTCTACGCCTAAATTTAAGTTTGACGCGTTATTTATTAGTAAACTAAATTTATTTAACATCAAACTATCATTTTTAATTCAATTATTTAGTGGAAACTTGATATAAAAAATATTTGGATCTACCTATTTATACGGAGCGCTATCCGGAGTCACTTTTTATATAACGGCTCTCGATAGCAGCTATCCGGAGCGAATAAAAAAACACAGCTGCACTTAGCTATGGATCCAGATGGATTTAAGTGATATTTATTTTCTACAATATTTTGTAAATTCTATAAATAGTTCCTATTATACAACCGATTATTTCATGGCCAGAAACAATTTTCTGCCATAAGGTAGGGCGGGGATCACAATTTTTAAAATAAAACATGGCCCAACGGCAAGAAATTTTTTCGAACATGTATTTTAGTAAAGTTTTATTTCGGAGGTATTAAGCCGATTCTATATAAGGAGTTCCTAGAAATATAAAGAGTAGACATTGGGCCAGTCATTTGGACTGGAGTTCGAATTAAATTTTGTTGAAATTATTATTTTTCTGCTCACTCCTGAATTTTTCATTGCCGCTAGTAAATTTAGGGATTTGAATGAATATTATCTAAATGATCATTTTATAAGTTTTACCAACAAATATTCAGATTCTGAAAAAAGCATTGTGAAGTTGAAGTAATTTAGTACGCAAATTTGAAATGTTTGAATTGATATTTTTTGACATGTTTGAATTGATATTAGCACATTATTGCAAGAAACCCGTTTCATATGGGTGGGTTTTCGGCGGAGAATGACAAAAACCGTTATAAATTACCTTTAAAAAAATACTTTATGAAACGGCCAGCTCCCAGAATATTATAATTATTGCAAACAAAAGCCGATAAGCTAAAATATTGTGTGAATGTATTATTGGTATAGCAGTGAATAAAACAAGGGAGTACAAAATTAAATACTAGATTACAGGAGTAACCACCAAGCGAAAGTAGTACAAATACTCCGATCGTACTCACTTCGACAACACTGGCTATGACTGATGAGTAGAGTAGAAGTAGACCAACTTTTCAGTACGAAACCAAACTACCAACATAAAGAACTCTTGGAGGGTTCACATTTTTGCAGAGTAATACATTGGTATAACTCTTTGGGCCTTCAGCCAAAATTACGGGGAGGAGGGAAGATATTTCTACTTTTTTTCAGTCAGTTCATATAAATACACATTTTGATAATAAATAATTTATGAAAGTAAATAAAATGTAATATCTGTTTTACTTAAAATCCCTGTTATCATTGTGTGATTTCCAACAATTTCAACGACTTTTCACTAATAAAAATCGTGAACTGCATTTAATTTTAAATTTACACTAGTGTAGTTGATTTTCCCATATTAATTATTTAAATTATTGCTCGAAAAGACAGCATTTCAAATTTTCTTTAATTTAATTCACGCGCATTTGGTGGTAACTTACTATAGGATTGTATTTTACAGCAGTTTTAGAAGTAAAGTACATTGATTTTTGCAGTATTTAAAATAAATAATTTACACTTTTAATGTGCGATTATACATCTTTGACATGTGAACCACATCGAATAATTCACACATTTTCGGTGTGATTATTTTTAAAGCACGCTACGATGAAAATTTACTACAAAAATTGCTGGCAACAGATAACCTCTAATAATTATAGTGAAATTGAACAGAAATTTCTTAGAGTATACTGATTGGATGTAGCAATACCCAAATACCGTTAATTTGGCCTTTTATCTTGGCAAGCCCAATTTCTGTAAGCAAGGTTACGAAATGAACGATTCTTGGGACCCAGAATCTAGTAGGATTCTACAGAGCATAAAACTACCACAGTTATTATTATTATTATTATTATTATTATTTATTTTAACAACTAGTTAGTTACAAAATATTTTGTTACATAACACATAGTGTTGTAAGTAACTATCGGTTTTTTACAATAAGCGCACTGAACAATGAAAAACGAATAAAATATAATCTAACTTTAAGTTGAAATTTATATCGTCGTGTCCAAATAAGAGTATTACATCTACAAATCGCTATTTTTCTTAAAGAGGCTTTAAAGTTGTTATTGCTAATTTCGGCTTAATTTTTTTTAGATAAAGTTCTTTCCAGAAAGTGTGGCAGAAATTTTATTAAAAAAAAATAAGCCAAATTTAACATTAAAAACTCGACACGCCCCTCCAAAAAATTAATGATATGCAGATGTAATACTCTTATTTGGACACGACGATATGACAATAGTAAAATAGTGCATTAAAAAAGAAGATAAAATTTGGAATACCATAATCACATCAGCAAATTATTACATTACTCTTATTAACCTTTAAAGTAGTTTCTAAGACATTTCTTAAATAACTTAATGTTCTCTATTCCTTTTATTTCTCTAGGCAATGCGTTATACGCTTTAAGTCCTTTATATAGAATATTATTCTCTCTTGACTTCGTATTGAAGAAGTCGAGACGGAAATGCGATCGCCGTCTCGTCCCATATGAATGCAAATCAGAGGTGTGAAGAAGAGGTCGATTAAACTTAATTAACCCTTTAAGAATTTTAAATATCATTATTAAGAGTTCGTATTATACTATCTTCGTGAATCTTAGTTGTGGTTTTTTTGGAAAAGTTCGTTTGTTGGATGCCTTAGTGACAGGTGGTATCTGTGTTTTAGTGATTTTTTTTGTAGTACCTCTAGTTCTTCTCGCCGGAATCCAGCGCAACTGCCCCATACGGGGTTAAGGTATGTTAATTGAGTTAAGATGAACGAATTATAGATAAGTAACAGAGAAGCTCTGGGCAAAATTTGCTTAAGTTTTTTGATCGAAAATATATACGGACGAATCTTGGATTTGATTATCTCAATATGGTGATTCTATTTTAGTTTGGTATCCAAGATTAAACCCAAATAATTGAAAACTTCAACACGTTGTATTACAACACCATCATTATGATTATTATTTACTGGAGGGCCATGTGGGCGATAAGCCACCTCGCACCGCGACCTAAAAGATCTATTGTGCTGGACCCTACTTAATTATCCGTCCAGTCAATATTCAGGCTCTTAATGAATCTGACGATACTACTGGCCGGTACAAGATACATACTATCCGGCCTCATTGTTCTCCCTCCTAGATGTTGCAGTCTTTGCTGGAAAATGGCTGGGCAATGGCACAGAACATGTTCCGCTGATTCCGCTTCCAGACCGCAGAAACGGCATCCATCTGTCGTACTTAGGCCCATCTTCTTAAGGTGATACCTTAAGGGGACATGACCTGTGAGGAAGCCAGTAAGCAGCCTCAACTCAGGTTTCCTAAGTTCAAGACACTCCTTAACGCTGACAGACGAAGGTGATATAAATTTCTTCGCCTGCCGTAAACCTGGAATTCTGCGCCAGTAGGAGGACTTTTGAACATCCTCCCAGCGTTTTACCGCTGCTCTAAGGTGTCCCTTAGTGACACCGCAGAAGGGTTCTGGTCCAAAAAATGGAGAGGCAGAACCCTCACGGGCGAGGCCATCAGCTGCTTCGTTTTCTTCGATTCCAGTATGACCTGGCACCCACATAAGTGTTACCTTATTTGAGCCTGCCAGATGTTTAATAACCTTCAGACAATCCCATACCAGCCTTGACTCAACGGTACAAGACCTAAGAGCTTTTAAGACTGATTGGCTGTCTGATACAATATAAATCTTTGCATCGTTTAGGCCTTTTGCTATGCCTATCCTAGCGCAAAGTTCTATAGCATGTAATTCTGCTTGAAAAACGGTAGCATTGGTACCCAAGGACTTCGAGAGGGTAGTGCCACTCCCGTGTATTCCTATCCCCGCCCCATCTTCCGTTTTTGATCCATCTGTAAACCATACCATGGACCCTAGCTCAAATGATGGTCCACCTGCCCTCCACACATCCCGGTCAGGTAACCTAACACAGAATGGTTTGTGGAAGTCCAGTTTAGCTGGCATACAGTCGGAAGGCATTCCTATTGTAGGGTCTGTCTGAAATTCCTTAAGGATTTCCATATGACCCACCATATTGCCTGGCTTGATATTTCCTTCCGCCTGCATTTTCAGGGCCATACTTGCAGCGTCCTTTTTAATATGCAGGTGTAACGGTGTCAGCCCTAGAAGTGTCTCCACCCCCGCGGTTGGACATGACTTCATTGAGCCCGTAACACCGATGCAGGCTACACGCTGAACCTTATTCAATAAGGTTTGCGTTGTCTTCTGCTAAGTTTTAGGCCACCATACAACCGATGCGTAGGTGACCATAGGCCTAATGATTGTAAGAAATGGCCAGTAGATCATTTTTGGTTGTAGTCCCCAAGCACGCCCATAGAGTCTTTGACAGGCCCAGAGAGCCTTGATGGCTCTATTTTGAACTTTCAACAAATGTTGGTTCCAGTTCAGTCTTTGATCTAGGATAACCCCTAGATATTTAACCTCGCTGGAAAAAGTCACAGTAGTACCGTTTAACGAGGGAGCTGTAAGCGCAAGCTTTGTCCTCCTCGTAAAAGGAACAATGACAGTTTTGCTTTGATTGACGCTGAGCCCTTCCTGGTAACACCACTGCCATTATATATTGAGTGCATTTTGCATGCGATCAGAAATAACCTCATCAAACTTGCCTCTGATTATGATAGCCACATCATCCGCATAGCCCTGGACATCAAACCCATGGCTACTCAGAAGGACCAGTAGTCTGTCAATAACCAATGACCACAAAAAAGGAGATAGTACGCCTCCTTGGGGACAGCCCTTTACGGCCTTGATGGTTACTGATTCGCCACCTAGTCTGGCAGTAATCTCACGATGTTCCAGCATGGAACGGATCCACCTAATTGTGGAAAGTGGAACCCTTTTTCCCATTGCTGCCCTCTCTATAGATCCATAGGAGGTATTATCAAACGCCCCCTCAATGTCCACAAAGGCACAAAGGACAATTTCTTTATATGTCACTGCTTTTTCAATCCTCGTGACTAGCCCGCTAAGGGCCATAACCGTGGATTTACCAGTTTGATACGCAAACTGGTCCCGATGCAGCGGATTCTTTCCAAGGACCTCACTTCTTATTTGATAGTCCAGGATTATTTCCATCGTCTTCAAAAGAAACGATGTGAGGCTAATTGGCCGATATGCCCTGGCCTGGGTGTCTGGACGACCCCCGCCCTTTGGTATAAAGACCACATTTACTTTCCTCCACAGTTTCGGAATATAATTAAAAGCATAACTTGCCCGAAACATCTGGATCAAGCTGGGCAGTATTTCCTCAATACCTTTTTGAAGTAAAGCTGGAAAGATACCATCCCCTCCAGCGGATTTGAAAGGTTTGAAAGACCCAATAGCCCATCGAACCTTGCTGGGTGTGAAAATTTTCCCAGAGAGACTCCAGATCCTACTGTGAGGCGAATAGGCCACCTCACTCGAAGGATCATATGAGTTCTCTTGGGCTCCTACCACTACTGAATCCGGAAAGTGGGTCTCTAACAGTACCTCTAAGGTTTCCTTCCGGGTTTCAGTGAACCCTCCATCTTGCTTCTGGAGAAATCCTAAACCATTTGAATGATGCAGAGGGCAATTCATTGATTCCCTCACAAAAATTCCTCCAGGTAGCCCTTTTGGATCTCCTTAGTTCGAGATTATATTCCGTCAAGGCCATCTTATACTCGCCCCATTCACCGGTGCGTTTAGCCTTGTTAAATAATCTTCTCGATTTTTTTCTCAGTTTACCCAGCGTCCCGTTCCACCAAGGGACCATCTTTGTGGACTCTCTTCGCTTAACTGGGCAGCTGTTCTCGTAAGCCAAGTGTATAGAATTATGCAGCTGGTTTGAACAGATCTCCAAACCCTCTGGAGACTCTATGTTCCCCACAACCGAGGGCATTTCTGATTCGAGTGAGACTCTATAAGAGTCCCAGTCGGTCAGTTTTGGAATTCTGATTTCCTGCCGCTGCATGGTCTCAGCCGCCAAATCGAATCTGATGTGCAAGTGATCCGATAATGAGGCCTCTTCAGACACATGCCAGTTTTTGACCAAGTCGCTGAAATGCGGACTAACAACTGTCAGATCTAGAACCTCTTGCCTAATCGCATTTATAAAAGTAGGTTTCCTTCCCCTATTGACAATGTCTACATTATTTGAGATCAGAAATTCAAAAAGGTACTCACCCCTGTTATTGATGTACGTGCTACCCCACACCGTGTGGTTCGCGTTTGCATCGCATCCTATCAGGTAGACCAGCCCATTGCGTTTGCAATGAGCTATGAGCCGCCTAACTTCAAGTGGAGGTATTAACTCTGAGTCTCCAGGAAAGTAGGCGGAGGCCATTATAGCCTCCTGTTTGCCTCTTTCACCCAGAACCTCCACCATTACTGCAACCAAGTCCCTGGAGATGAACTCTGAAATGGGAATAAAATTAATTTGCGAACTGGCCCACACAGCCGCCCTTGGACTCTGAGTTCCGTTATAATAAATTAACTTATTTGATTAACCCACTTGATTTGGTATACCTCTAATCTGGTTACCAATCACCCATGGCTCCTGGATTAGAGCCATGCCAATGTTTTGGCAGATAAACCTGCGACAAAGGATGTCCGAAGACGCCTTTGCATGATGCAGGTTTATCTGCAGGCAGGCGATGTGTGTCTTCACTTTACCGAAGGCCCCTTCTGAAGGCCCTGCTCAGCCTCGTTTTCAGCACCGCCACCACCCGCATGCTTTCTTTGTCCGGCCGATGGCTGACCAGTGTCCTCCATCGCCGTTCTGCTGGCCCCCGCTGGCTGAGAGCCTCCAGGCCTAACCAGTGGCTTGCACGGGAGGAGTCCTTGTGAGGCCTTCCCCCGCGGAACCCCTGACGCCTTCCTCTCCCTTTCCCGCCTTCTCCTCACCTGTCTCCTGGAGAGGGCGGTCACCCCGGTGGTCTTAGCTACAGGTGTCGCTACCGTAGCTTCTACAGGCTTCACCACTTGGGTCCCGCCGACAGAAGCTGGCTTAGCCCCACTCTGACCACCCTTGGGATGCAATTGTACAGTCCCAAACTTATAGTTGACCTTAAAGCAAACCCGCTTGAGCTTCTCAACTGACGAGTGGTCCATAGAGAACGTGAAAAAGGCCGAAGAGCCTTTCACCTCTCTCCTGATCACTCTCCAGTTGATCGCCTGCATGCCCTTATTTTGGCTTTTTATAAAACCAAAAAGCTTCTCTGTGGGCTTTTCAGCACTATTTGGGAAGGTGCCGAACAAAATCCTGGCTCGAGGCAGGTTTTCCGCCTCGGCCACGATCAGCTGCGCACCCTCCCATGGCTTGATATTACCTATGGCCTCCCTGAGCCACTGAACAGTGGCCCGGTCAGCACAGGTTAGTACCAGCCAACCAGGCCGAAGCTGACTGTCAAGGAACTTAGGTTTAAGCTCCTTGGCCTCCTTCTCTAGCACCTTATCTAGGATGCCCTCCTGGACAGCCTTTAGCTGCTCTCCAGTGAGGACAACCTCTGGAAAACCAGTGGGCAAGATCCCAACTATCTCCGACTCCGCAGCCTGCCTGAAGGTAAGTCCAGACCGGACTGCAGAACCCGAGACCGTCGGGACAGATTCCTCTCCCCTGGCCTTCTTTTGTGCCCGTGGAGTACCCTCATCCGAGCGGATCCTCTTTGACGGTGGGGCCTCTGCGGGACCACAATACTCCCTTTGTGGCCGCATCGCCAAAAGCCTTGTCTCGCTTCCGGGTAGTTTGCCCTCAGCAAGAAGCCTCCTGTACCGCTTCTTCGCGGCCCACACATTTTCACGCGAGGAGCCGCGGAAGGTTTGTCAGTGCTGCTGACAGTTCCTTTCGGGTCCTCCCCGACGACTTTGCTCCCCCCTGCTTTCACAGAGGCGATACCCCCACTTACGGGGTCCGAGTTCTCATCTCCTGAGGTGTCCATGTCGGAGTTGAGAACTAATTTATCAATCCCCGAACGGAGCTCCCCATCCGATAGACCACTCATCGAGAGTCCCACAGCGGAAAGAGGACCGAGGCCCTCGAACACCACCGCGGAACCACGCTTTAGGAGCGTCATCATCCTTATTATTTTTTAACTGTTTAGACATTTTGTTCCCACGAGTTGCTGGGAAAAGAGAGTCGCCTGTGGGACACCCAGCTTTACCACAGGAAGGCTAAATAAAACTGGAGAGCGCCTGGTATCCAGAGTCCGCATACTTTGGACTGATTAACCTATCACCCATTCATCCATCGGCATATGCTGTTCCACCTTAGATTAGGGTTTTTTATCAAGGGTTTCTCCTTTAGCGCCGTACTTTAGCCTGTGCCAAATGGTCAGAAGTACCAAAGGCCCTCAGTTACCAGTGATTGCCACGAGGAGGCAGTACGTACACTTGCGAATTGTGACCAGGTTACCCCTTCCACAATTTTACCCATCACGCCAGCTGCCTAAACCATGACCAGAACAGCTCGCGTAATGTGCACCCTACCGAAAGGTTACGGAGCTGGTAGATTACTCTACTCAACTTTGATCCCCCCCTCCAGTAGACGCCAAATCACCATTCACCATCATAAAAGATATTGTATTCATTATAGCAGGTTCTGAGATTTTTTTATTTGTGAAAATCATATATGTAGTCTTTTTAGCGTTTAGTTGAAGTCTGTTTTCGTTGAGCCACAGGTTTAGCAAGTTCAGATCCGTTTGCAATTCATGAAAAAGATTTCCTAGATTTGTGTTACTATACTTGAGAACCGCACCGTCAGCATATAATTGAATTGTTCCCGTGAAATTTAGTTTAAAGATATCATTAATGTAGATGTTAAAAAGAACCGGACCAAGTATGGAGCCTTGTGGTACACCTTTTGTGATATGCAACGAATCACTTTCTATCTGGTTTACAGGTAGGTACAACTTGAGGACAGGAAGTAAGATAAGACCGGAACCAAGACAACTGCATCGGCTCAAGTTTCAAAGCCTGAAGCTTGAGGAGCAATATGTCGTGATCTACCGAGTCAAACGCCTTTCTTAGGTCCAGAAAAAGACAAGCTACAATCTTTTTTTTATCAATATTCTCCGAAATAAAATGTGTTAGTTCGAGACATGCCGCTTGAGTACTAGATGCTATAGTAAAACCATACTGTTCTTTAGCAATAATGTTATTAGTATTTAGAAAATATGTTAGGCGAACTTTCACTATTTTTTCGTATACTTTGGATATGGAATTTTAAATAGAAATAGGTCTATAATTAGTCGGCAACAATACATCCCCATCTTTGTACACTGGTACAACCCTTGCCATTTTCAGTTTATCTGGAAAATATCCTTGTGTGATTGAATTATTCATCAAGTGGGTTAATGCTCTCTTTAACTTTTCTTGGAAAAATTGAAGGAACCTACTTGATATCCCATCCCGTCCAGAAGCTGCTGCCGTCTTCAGATGTTTAATGATATGAGTTACCTCTTCTTCGCTCACATTACCCAGATTCAATTCAACATCCACATTCTGTTCTGAAATAACTTAATTAACAGGTTGCCAGGGAAAATCACACGCATGTATGAAACACGAATTCATCTCATTTGCCACTGCCACAGGTTCATCAACTATCAAACCATCTATATTAAGGGAGATCTTTTTGGTTACTGGTTCACGTTTCTTATTACATATCGCTAGCTTTACCAGGCTCCAAAATTCTTTAGCGTTTCCATTACAACCACATAATTTAGATGATAATACTCCCGTTTAGCTTTTCGAGTTCTGGTTACAATAGTGGTTTTCAGATAATTAAACCTTTCACTCAGATGCTTGCAATCTGGATACTTGATTTTAAGCCTAAATAATTTCTCTCTCATCCTAATATCTTGGTACAAATTTTGAGTCATCCAAGGTTGTTTGAAGCGTGATCGTCGAGTAACTGTATTGTTTTGTGTATATGATTTAACCATTTTCTCAAGATCGTAGATGAGTTCGTCCAGACTACGACACTTGTCAATGTTTTCCCACAAGTGACTAATTTCAGCTAAATTATAATTAAAAATGTTTAAATTGTGAACTTGCTCATTTTTGTCAACGTATAAGGTTATTTTGATCTGAATTGCTCTGTGGTCTGAAAATGAGACATCCTTCAATGAAAAGGTACGTATTATCCCAAATTGATCTGTTAAAACATGGTCGATTACGGTTGAAGTTGTATTACATATCCTAGTGGCATATTTGGGATCCATTTTATTTACTAGTAAGAAACCATTTGAAGATAAAATATCCAAATATTAACCCACTTTAGAGTTTGTTGATTCCAAAATATTTAACTTAAAGTCCCCTAACACCATTGCTCTTGGAAACCTTTCCATAATCCCTTCAAACTCGTTTAGAAATTTGTCAATTTGCGATCCTGGGCTTCTATATACACTAATTAAATGCATATTTGTTTTAAATAATTTCAGAACTAGGTAATTACTCTTATCTTCATCTTTCTCAAAAGCAACTGAACATTCAATATTTTTCTTAATCAAAACGCATATACCACCACCCCTACCATCACGATAGCTATGGAATACATTTTAATTTGGTATATTAATTAAAAATACCTCATTAGATTGCAACCATGATTCAACAAGAACAATAATTTCGATCTCATAATTAAAAAATGAAAGAAAATTTTCCAACTCACGAACTTTCGCCTTCAAACTCCTGATATTAAAATATAAAACACTTGCGGAATCCGCTTCCACTCGTTCATCACAATACTGGAATCCGACCTCGTATTTCACATCACATAGTAATTCCGCCACTTGAGCAATATCTTCAAAATTTATATTTTCATCTGTCATAAATAGAAAAATTAAAAATAAAAATTAAAGAAACAGCTGATCGGTTAAATGTAAATAAACGTGAACGGTTTTATGTGAACAAAACAAAAAACTTTATCTTTGACCTTAGCGAGAGCGATTGGTAATATGGTAGTAAAATAGGTGAGATTCGGCGGCAAGATGAACCCGCACATCTTGTTTCACTACTTCGTGTTCCGATACCACATCCTCCCTACTTGAACATTGTTCATTTTTAATGTTTGACTGAGAACCATACCGCTTTTATCCACTTGGCTGTTGGTCGTATAATATTGAGTAATTGCGTTATAATGCAGCAATGATTAATGCCGTTTTTTACACTCCTTACATCCTAACTTCGAGGAACATACGTTAACACGATGGTTTTTAGATAGGAAATTGTATCAAACTCTATTATTCTGAACAAACTCTCTTCTTGCGTATATATAGCCAAGTGGTAAGATTCATTGCAACAACTACAAGGATGTGACTCAAACGAAGTTGCATTCACTTGTATAAATCTGTTTTCCCCATCGGTTATACTTGAGATGATATTGAAGGCCCTGGCAACATCTAAATCTTGTCACATTCATTTCCGAAAAACTTCATAAATTCCTCTATTGTACGAAATTCCTTTTCCGATTAAGTTTTTGTCCATGATATTTTCGCCTCTGTATCTGATTTTTTCCAGAATCCAATGGATTAACCAAGGAACACGCTTTTGAGCGTCACTGGCCAATGCCTCCAAACCTTTCAACACTTCAAACGCAATATTGTACAATCCTTGCTTCAGCTTGGCAATACATCTTTTTTTGTTGTATCGTTCAAATAATTTGTTCCAAGCTCCTTCATAATTAACATCTGTAACATTTATATGCCGAATTAGTATTGCATAGGTCTTCTTTTTAGCAATCCCTTTAGGTATTGAAATTTCTGTGCCTTTGTCAATGTGTCACTATTATGAATCTTTTCATATAAATCCCAGATGGCTGGAAACTCTGCATACTCTCCCCTAAATTGAGGTATATTTAGTTTCGGTAACCTGACATCAATATGATTATTATTAGCCGTTGTAAAGCTGGAAGGTTTCCAAATAGCCATGTTGTTGATCAGCAAAAGCCAGCATGGATTCGTGAAATTGTGGTTGTGGATCTTTAAAAGCAAAGTTTAGCTTTAACTGTGATATAGCGTGATTCTTATGTTTCGACTGCAGCTTATAGATACAGCCGCATAAAATATGCGACCAATTATTCATGACATAAATATAGATTTAAAATAAACAAACTTACTCCGATTACAGGTGCTCTATTATATACTTATATACTATATATTAACCCTATATACATATATAGTCTACTGTACCACAAATAAAACGTAAATAAATTTTCGTAATAAGATACCAGCAACAATTATAACCATTTTAACTGGAATTCCATTGAAATCTAAGGCGATGCAGATGATCCTTTTCTTCTTCTTGTTGTGTTTTGACAGGGTCTAAAAATGTGGTCACGTTTTAATTGAATTACGTGTTAAAAAAGAAAATTACCAAAAATAATCATTGCCGATCCTTTTTTCTCAACCGGGAGATTGTAGTTTCCGATTGAAGAGGGAAAACGTAATATTCCTTTATGAAGAATAAATGAAAATCCTCATAATTTAGATTATAGATATCAAAAAAGGGAAGAAGGAAAATTCGTATAAGTAGGTTTATATATTTTTGGTGTATAGCGAAGTTTAAAACATCCGTATGTTTTTGTAATCTTTAATCTTTAAAGAACCCAAACCGTAAAAGTTAAGATGGACAATAAAATATTGTATTATTTTGCTTCCTCCTACATAATATTGATTATTGTCTTTATTTTTGGTTGTGTTTATGTAAAACGAATTTAGAGCGCTGTGATGTGGGCGTACAAATTTTACGTGTCGAAAATTATCGGTACGCAACTAAATGAAAAGCTAAATAAAATTAAAATAAAAACTGAGTTCAAAATACGTGACGTCAAAATGGCGATACTATGATATTTCACAAATATTTTTTATTAAAAGGTAATAAAACATTTTTCACACGTCTTCCAATTTACTAATACAACCTAAAATAACTTGGCTGGAGAACTTGTAACCGACAACCTTAAGCTTAATTATTCCGTTTCATGTTAAAAGGCCGAACGAATATTTAAAGGCCGAACGCCGAAAGAACAAATTGGTCAGAAGGTCGAATGTCGAAAGGCCGAATGTCTAATGGCAGAACGGGTTGCAAGGCCGAATGGAATGGTGAATGTGATCATTTTTTTCGGAAAAATGTGTCCTTTTGTTGTGTTTTCGGTTTAATGCTATTTGATGTATTGGTTACATTTTCTGGAATAGGGCCGAAAGGCCGAATGTCGAAAGGCCAGAAGGCCCGAAAGGGCGAATAGCGAAAAGCCGAATTGCGAAAGGCCGAATGTATCGAAAGGCCGAATGTCGAAAGGCCGATTGTGTCGAATGGCTGAATGTCGAAAGGCCGTTTGTGTCGAAATTGATTTTAATTTTTTATTTTCAAAATTTATATTTTTATCAAAATTTTTGTGTACAAAAATGTTTAATAGTAAATAGCCTTAAATATTAAAATCTTCTTACGTTTTTTTTTTTTTTTTGGGTTGGGGATTTTTAAAATGCGATTCCAAAATGTCGACTACCGAAATGCCGACTAGCAAAATATCGACAGGTACATTTTGTCAATTTACAAAATGTTAATTCTAAAATGTCGATTCTAATATGTCGACTGGGAAAAATTTTGGATGTTCAAATAAATGTTGCCGGCAACATTTATTTGAACATCCAAAATTTTTTCAAGTCGTCATTTTAGAATGATAAGTCTTAAATTGATTTAGAATGATAAGTCTTAAATTTTTATTTTATTAATTATGAAATAATAGAGAAAACTTCACAGTATATTAATAACTCATAATATTATTAATAATATAAAACAATAAAAAGTTAAATGCTAATCCTTTTAAATAATTCATTTTCGATCTATCTTCTTTATCTGCTAACACCACTCTCAATCTCTTCTCAAGTTCAAGATAAGTCCTTTTATTTTTTTTTAAATCTTCCATTTTACAGAAATATATTTTTTACCTAGTACTTCAATTATTTTATAAAGGCCAGCATGTTGCTTTCCTATAAGTACCTTTAACCTGTTATGCCAACCCTCCACGCAATTTTGTGTTTTTGGCAGATTGTCGTTCATTAAAACATGAACTGACAAAAATTGTGGTGGATAAGGAACAGAATTATGATTATGCTGGTTTTGTATCAATATTTTTCGGCTCTTGCCATAAATATAATTGGTTTCAAAGCATTCCGCAAGAATTTTTAGACAGTTACTGGAAAAGGATTTTTTTAACTCTTCATAAAATTTCATAAGTATTTAAGCATTCGCATTTGAATGCTAAATCCTTCATCTCTACCATACTGCCTAGAAAGCCCTTCTGTCTGAATTTCCCTCCAATTATTTGAACGAAATGAAAAAAATTGTAGTTGGGTAAAAACATTTAGCATCGCTAACACTAGCCTTTTCAAAATCAGAAAAAATGTAGTCCGGTGTCATACTTATACAATTATCACATGATATTCGGCATACCATATCTCGTAAAATACCTCATGGTAACATTTCTTATTTTTGCTACTCATTAAGCAATATATCATGGGTACAATAATCCTTGGAAGGTACTACTGCAAACGTGCCATCCATCAGCCAAAGTTTTGACTTCCCAAGTAATTTTCAATTTTTAATTGTGGCCAGAATAATAATCTTTGCACCTTCAATATCTTTTTCATGTAGCACAAATTGTTCAGCTTCAATATAACTTAATCAATTGGGAATATCAATTTCTTCTAATGAAGATGGCTCACATTCGCCAGCAGCAGATCTTACCCTAGCCACCTTTTTTTTGAGCTTCTGCTTTGGGTAAATATACCCTGCAATTAGCTTTGCAATTGGCAACTGATTCGTTCACTTACGTGTTAATTGTTTTTCTTTAGAATACTAAATTCAAAAAATGTTAGTTTTATGCCATTTGAATCACATACATAGCTAGTAAAAATAAGCAAGATAGTAAAGAAATTGCATAACTTTAACTTAAATAATATTCTACCTAAAAATACAAAGTCGATATTTCTGCTGATATTTTGAAATCTGGCTTTTTAAAATCAACATTTTTTTAGCCGACATTCTGTCCAGTCAATAATTTTTCTTAAACACAAATCGACATTTTGTCCAGTCCACTTTTCCTTTGTCGACATTAAGGCGGATCCCTTTTTTTGTCATATAATTAAAAATTAATTAATTATAAAAAAAAAAAGAAAAAGAATTTTTTTTTTCGACAAAATTTGATCACATTAATACGCTACGTAGACAGCGCGTATTCAATGGTTTTAAATATTGATTTCAATCAATTAAGTGAAGGAAAATTTATTGAAAATTCGGCCTTTCGACCCAATCGGCCTTTCAACACTTTCGGCCTTTCGACCCAATCGGCCATTAGACATTCGGCCTTTCGACATATTCGGCCATACGACATTCGGCCTTTCGACATTCGGCCTTCTGGCCCATTCAACCTTTCAACATCTGTATGTTTGGTTATAATAACTATTGTGGCGAAGCAATGTGTTTATTTTTTTACTGTCAAGGATATTATTTCAGTTCATATTTTGCCCCCTCCTATATATTTTTATGTTATGTATTTCGCGTTATACTTTCATTGCGGCATTTTTCAGTACGGCATATGATACAATACAGGGGTTGGCTACCTTATCTAGAAAAAGAATACAGAAACTAAAAATCGCGAAGTTCATAAATTTTGAATTTTTTCATAAGAGTTCTTAATATTTGTGATAATGGAAATTGCTTCGTCAACCTTTAAAATACGGATCAGAGGAATTGTATTAAAAAAATGATGTTTCTGGATTTTTTTTCTGGATTTTAACTTTTCAATTATTTTGAATTTTAAAATTTCTGTATTTTTTCAGGCAAAACTTGTGATCCCACAAAATTGCTTATGGTACACTAAGATATGTTTCATTAGGGCAAATTACAATAGGCCGTATGCGTAGTACACTACGGCATATGGTATACTACGGCATATTTCAATTGGGCATAAGGTACCCTTCGACATCTTTCAGTACGGCATATGGTACAAAAAAATACATTTTAAGACTTGGCTATTTTTTAGCCGAGCATGACTGTATACGATATATGTATACGATGAAAATGTTATCGGGACTCTAAAATGATTTTTTATATGAAGTTTTGAAGAATGGCCAAATAAGAGAGAACTTGTCTATTTGTCAACTGATTATACAGAAATTTACGCACTTAATAGCATTTTCCTTCGGCTAACTCGACTTAACAGAATTTTCATTCACTTAATAAAATCATCCTTTACTTTAGAAAATTTTCATTCCCTAAATTCCTTTCACTTTGATTCGGAATTTCGACACAATCGGTCTATCGACATATTCGGACTTTCGACATTCGGGCTTCCAATATCCGGTCTTTCGATATTCGGCCTTTCAACCCTTTCGGCCCTTCGACATTCCTCCTTTCGGCCTTTTGACCCATTTGCTCTTTCGACATTCAGCCTTTTGACATTCGGCCTTTCGACATTCGGCCTTTTGGCTCTATTCCAATTATTCCTATGCTATTTGTAACAACAGAACCAAATTTGAAAGATCTATCCTCATCATACAAATGTTAAGAAGACAAATTGGCTCTAAGTGCCTCTCGAATTTTGTATGGCAAAATCATTTGCCAGATGCCCGGGCTCTGTCATGCCTTAGTTTTTTTTTTAGTTTAGCGGTAAAATCACTAAAAGCATATGCGGCGTTGTTGTTCCACTAAATTGATTACCTTAAGCCGCAAATATTTCACTTCTGTCCTGATTAGTTTATGCTTCTTTGGACTTAGCTTTATCCCGGTAGCATGTATTCGATATAAAATCCCTGACAACTTCCTTAAGTGCATATCGAAAACCTTTCCAATGAGGCTGATATCGCGATCTTTCTCCTGGACGTCCACCTTCTAAAAACCGCTTTGCAGATGTAATGTCCAAAATATTCGAGCGCCCAATGCTAACGGTAAGGTATCCTTTGTCGTCGCGGCGTGTAGTCTGTAGTAATCAAAACTGAATCTTAAGCAACTCTCCTTTTTCTCGACCTAACACCAGTGAACCCTAAGGACTTCTGACATTAGGTAATTCGATTAACTTTGTCATCTGCAAATATGTTACCCTACCTTGCCTTCTCCTTCGTTTTTTGCCAATGGTGATCTCCTCAATGCTGGGCGATAAGTAACTATCGAGCAGTTGTTGCGCAGAATTTGTCGTTGCCTTGGTAAAATCTAGTGTCAATTTGCATGAGGTGTTCTTCTATTTTTTTCAGCCATGGTGTGTCGTGAACTAGCTTCTTCAAGCGAATTTTCTGCTCACATTTTACTACATATTCCTATTTTTATTTGGTAGTTTTTGGCTTGTCCGAAAGGTTTAGAGCCCTACAGAGATAAGAGAACATATTAGCTGAAATATTTCCGCTTAAGAAAGAGAGACCTGTTAATAAAGGCAACTTAATGTTCATAATAAAAATAATAAAGAATTCCCAAGAAATATCACTAGGGTAATGCAGATCGTAAATGGCACACGCGGAATTCGGATCAGTAATCCGACATGAAATAAAAGAGATTCGCAAGTTTCTGCAACAATAACGTACTAGTTTCAGTATCAGAATAAGAATACTCGCCAAAGGAACCCTCTAGGGGAAGATTATTTAACATTACAAATTAAAATTATTCATCCGCTTATAATTGTTTTGGTTCTAGTTCAACCACAGCTCCTTCAAACTTAATATTGCTTGTTGATCGCGAGTACAAGTATAAAGTAAATCAAATAAAACCAAATAAAGCAAATAAAATATTGTTCTACAGAAGGCAGTGGGCTGGGTCTAATCTGAACCAAGTTCAAGATAAAATGGCATTCCTTTTGTTTAAACATATAGGTATCGTTCCAGAGCTATACAAAAATAAAATTGCAAACGGCTTCATCAAAATGTTGCGGAAGTTTGAGGAAGTTAAGAAAATTAAATCAAAACCCACTTTAATTGTTTTCTTCTGGAACAGACGAACTGCAAAAAACCCAAAAATAAAAATTCGTTACTGAACCAAAAAAGGAATGGGCAATATTCCATATAGTTGGCAATATAGTTTTGTAATTTTGTAAATCATACGAGTTATAAATGGATGAAACCTAACGAGGTGATCAGAATTTCGATCCGGTAAATTATGTGCACACTTCAACTCATCTCAAGTTAACTCAATCTAGTCTCGACACAAAAACCAAATCAGTTGCTATAACTGAACCCCAAAATCCCTTGCTCAATCCCCAGTTCAACCTTTAACACAACCTCCAATTTAACCTCAAATTCAATTACGAAGCAATCACTCAATCAGCCCCAAGCAAACTTAAACACCAATTCAACCCCAAATCAACTTTCAGGCCAACTCAATCCCGAAATCAACTCGATTAGAAAACAGTTGGGTATATGAACTCAATTCTCAATTAAATCAAACCTCCAACTAAAACCCCAATCCGAGAGCTCATCCCTAAACTGAACCCAATCCAACCTTCAACTTAACCCCCAATTCAACCCTCGACTCAACCCTAAACTCAAGGTTCAGCTCACTTCCTAAATCAACACGATTTGAAAACTGCATGGTCTCAACTTAAACCAATCTCCATCTCAACCTTTGACGCAACCCTCAAATTTATCCTCAACTAAACCCTAACTCAACACCTTATTCGGCCACAACTCAATCTTTAATGCAATACTTAAATCAACCACCAACTCAATCCTCAACACAGTCCGAGAAACTACATGCGTTCAAGAACTCAACTCTGAACTACCTAAGCTAACTTCAATTCAAATCTCAACTCAGTCCCAAAATAAATCCCCAACTGAACGGCTGAATGAACCCTAACCAACTCTAACTTAACTCCAACTCGACCTAAAATTCAGCCCTCAACCCTGGAGTTGTGGAATCCGCATCGGATTTATCGTATAGTTTACATTCATCAGAACGTTTGAAACGTTCGCATCACTGAGACCGAAATCCGCAGCAACTCTTTGAATGTATTTTGATTGACACAAATGATAAATGTTTTTTTGCGTCCTTGATGATTTCTATTCCGAGGTAAAATTTACCCAGATTTTTATTCACCCAGATCATACTATTCAAATTTTGATGCGATGATTTCCTTTATTTCGTTACCTGTTTTTATTGATTTCGCTGCCACAAACATATCGTCGACATAAATCAGAAGAAATGACCATTCTTCGTTTTCCTTTAGTGAGTACAAGCATTGATCTGCTTTGCTTTGATGAAAACCCGCATCGATCAATACTTCATGAATAGCGTGATTCCATTATTTCGCCGCTTGTTTTAGACCGTATAGACCTTTTTCCAACAAACAAACGAGTTCATTATTCTCCTCAAATCCCGGCCGGCGGCTGTTTCATGTAGATCGTTTCATTCAATTTCCCATTTAAAAACGCTATTTTGGCATCAATATGTCGCACAATGAGTTTTTCTTTCGATGCAATCGATAAAAGCGTTCTGAATGTTGTTTGTCGAGCAACAGGAGCAAACACTTGATCATAATCAGTTCCATATTTTTGTGAGAAGCCCTGTGCGACTTAACGCGCCTTGTGTCGATCAATTTTTCCTTCCGCATCGGTTTTTACTTTATAAACCCATTTGCAGCCTATCGCTTTTCTGTCGTTTGGTAATTCGCACAATTGCCATGTTTCATATCTCTTTAATGAATCTATTTCATTTTTCATTGCGCGAATCCATTGTTCTTTATGCTCACTGGACAATGCCTCCGATAGATTTTTCGGTTCGACGACTTTATAAACCATTTCGATTTCGTCGAGCAATCGTCGTGGTGGCACACCCTTTTTTTACACGCTGTGAAATGCGATGCACTGATTAAATGAATGGGAATGACTCTTTTGTTTTCGTCATTGAAAATACGATGTAAGCCTTCAGCGAAAGATTCGAATTCGACATTTGTATCAATTTCAGTTGACTTATTCATAACGATACCGATTATACTTGATTCGACATTCGCATCACTTGATGATAAATCAACGCTGATTTCACTCGCAGATTTTTCCGTAAAACGCACGTCGCGACTGATCACCAACTTATTTTTGACTGGATCTAAGCATCTGAATCCCTTTGAATTTTCGTCGTCATAACCAACAAAAATCAACGGTGCGCTGGTATCATCCAATTTTCGTCGTTTCTCTGATGGCACATGAACAAAACATTTAGCACCAAAAATTGAAAAATGTTTAATACCTGGTTTCCGCTGATTCCACGCCTCATATGGTGTCTTTTCGATCGCTCTACATGGCAAACGGTTTTGAACATAATTTGCCGTATTTACTGCTTCTACCCAAAATGTTTTCGGTAAATTTGCGTCCAACAGCATACAACGCGCCATCTCGATGAGCGTACGATTTTTTCTCTCAGCAACACCATTCTGCTGCGGCGTGTATGGTGTTGTATACTGAATCTGAATTCCTTCATGTTTCAAAAAATCAATAACGTTCTTTCCGGTGTACTCTCCTCCTCGATCGGACCGTATAACTTTTGGTTTCGTAGAGAATTTATTTTTTACCAATGCTACGTACTCCTTTATTTTCTCGTCGATTTCTGATTTATTTTTTAGCAAATAAATCACCGTACAGCGCGAATAATCATCTATGAATACGAGTACGTATCGCTTACCGCTCGGAGAAACTGTTTGCATTGGTCCGCATACGTCAGTATGTATAAGACCAAGTGGAGCTGTTGATTTTGTAAATGATTGCTTTGGAAACGGCAAACGTGTTGTTTTTCCCTCGAGACACACTTCGCATTTAACCTTGACGGCGCAATCGACAATTCGCATGCCGTCACCTAATCCTTTCGAATACATTTGCTTGATTACATCTGGATCGCGATGGCTAAAAATGCGATGCCAGTGATGAATGCAATTTTCTTTATGTTCGCGTACCGCACACACTATGTTCGGCTGACGCAATTTCAACAAATTCGATTGAGCGTCTGCTACTGCCACTTGTTTGTCTCCGAATTTAATTTCACACGTTTCAGAATTCGGAATGAAATTCACTGCATAGTCCTTTTCCAGCAACTTTTTCACCGACAACAAATTTCCTTGAATACTCGGCACATACAAAACATCTGTTACCGATGCCACGGTCGACACACCATTTTCATTGACCATTTCGATGCGTTGACCATTTCGATGCGACATACGCCTTTTCCCTTGACATCTACGCTTTCACTGTTTGCGACGTTTAAGCTCTTGCATTCCGCTTGATCTAGTGAAACGAAAAAACCTTTGTTGCTCGAAATATGTTTCGAAGCACCCGAATCGAGAATCCATCCATTAAAATTTTTTTTCGATGAAACCACTAATAAAAAAATGGAGGTGTGGCCAACACACGACTTTCTTTTACGAACAGAGAATTTTGAGAAATTTTATTTTTTTCTTAATTTTTTTTTTTAATTTTTTTTTTAATTTTTAAATTTTTCAATTTTTTTTTTTTAATTTTTTTTTATTTTTATTTGTTTTTAATTTTTGGAAACATTTTGTTTTCAGTAGTTTTTTGTAAACCTTAAATTTTTTAAGGTATTTGCAAAATAAATCTTCTGGACCAAGGGAGTGGCCACTTCCGGTTGGCCGATTTGGAGTAAAATTCACTGGGACCTCCCAATTTATCAAAAAAGCTTAAATCTGAAGTTTCAGTTCGATTGGTTAAACCATCTGGGCTGTAGAGAGGACACAGACAGACTGACAGACTGACAGACTGACAGACTGACAGACTGACAGACTGACAGACTGACAGACTGACAGACTGACAGACTGACAGACTGACAGACTGACAGACTGACAGACTGACAGACTGACAGACTGACAGACTGACAGACTGACAGACTGACAGACAGACAGACAGACACCATTTCGAAACCCACTTTTTCGGGCTCAGGGGACCTCAAAACAAATAAATCTCCAAAAATCTCAAGGTCCAAAATTTTCATGATTACTATACTTTATTTTACTAGAGTAAAAGAAAGTAAAATTGTCATTTTCTTCAACTTTATTTATTTTGTCACTGATCGATGCACTTTCCTTTATTGTGTGTTTCTTTTTCCACGATTTATATTTACCGCATTCACTCTTTACATGGCCAGATCGTTTGCAAAAGAAACACTTAATATTGTCTTTAAATTTCGCCGTAGTTTTTAATGCCGAATCTGTATTTCCGTTGCCGTCCACCTCTTTTCGACATCGATACTCAGTAATTAATTTCGATTGAACCAACGACAATGTGACATCTGCTTCTGGTCGTGCCTCGAGTGCAACAATTAAATTATCGTAACTGCGCGGTAAACTGCTTACGATAACACCAACATGCCATGTATTTGACAATTGCTTTTCGCCCAAATCACTTAATTTCTGGAACAAATTCGTGAGTTCATTCAAATGCTCTTCGACGTTTCCACCATCACTCATTTTTAAACCACAAACACGTCGAATTATGCTCATTTTATTTGTCATTGAGTCCATCTCATGAAATGTTTTTAATGCCGTCCTATGCATCTTTCGCCGTGGTTTTATTTCGAATGTAGCACAATTGGTTGTCTTCGACCGACAAACCAATCCACGCCCGAGCCTGATCATCGCGAATTTGCCAATAGTTGATTGCTTCCGCATTGGCATTATCTTCCGTTGGTTCTGGTTTTGTTTCATTTAAAACACTCTACAATTTTTCTATCATAAGGAATAACTCTATTTTATTCTACCACGTAAAATAATTGTCGTTGTTCAATTTTGTTATAAACGCTTTACTTGAGTCCGCCATCTTAACTTTATTCACTCGCACTTAAATTTTCGGCATAAACTGTTCTTTATACTTCTTTTATTTAAACTTAATGTCGCTTGTCCAATATCTGGGCCTATAACCTTTTGGAATATACGAGTCCTTTTGTGCATCCACTTAGCCAAACAGAGTACTTAATGCTGAACAAAGCAAATCACCGTAATCGGAAATAAAATGAAAGAAACTTTTGTCTTGCGAGAGACCATTTATGTTCTTTAATATTCACAAAAGACTAAACTCTAATACATAAAAACAAGAGAGAGAAAAATAAAATGCAAAACAAAAACGCCTACTTCACCTCAATCGATTCAGGACTGTCAACAAATAATTCAAAATAACCATATAACTTATTTCAACAAACCCAACCCTCAGTTTAACGCCTAACTCATTGTACAATGCAATCCTCAAATCATCGCAGTTCGAAAAACTATATTCTGTCTCAAGCTCACTTCCAACTCAACACAACCCAGAACACTGACTCAACCTCAACTCCGCCTCAACTAAACCCACACAATACATAAACTTACTCAATCTAACTCTAATCCAACGCTCAATTCAATACTCCAGCTGAACTGCTCACTAAATCTTAATCCACTGTGTTGTGTTAGACACAACTTAAACACAGCTCAACCCTCAAATGGGACCCAACTCAACCCTAAACCCAACCGTAAACCCAAAGTTCAACTCAATCCTCAAATCAATTCCTCTCGAAAAACTACAGCCGTACATGAACTAAACTCAAAACAACGCAAGCTAACTTTCAAACTGAACCATCAACGCAACCCCAAAAAAATTTGCAATTTAACCGCTAATGTTTAATAGGAAATTAACTCAATTCCAATTTATCGTTGAGGGTTGAGTTAGCATGTTGAGTTCATAGACAAATGCAGTTTATTGACTGAGTTGAGAGTTGTGTTGGGAGTCGATTTGGTGTTGAGTTAAGGTTTAGTTAGGGGTTCAATTGTGGATTTATTTGGGGAGAGTTAGCGCGTTAAGTTTGGGGTTGAGTTAAGGGCTAAATTTTTAGGTGAGTTGGGGGTTGTTTAGGGTTGGTTTGGGGTTGACTTGGGGTCCATTCAGACATTCGGGCGTTTAGTTTAACGTTTTACGTTGAGTGTAGTTGAGATAGAGATTATTGGAGGATTTATTTGGAGTTTATTCTAGCTGGAGCTGGAAATTATGTTAAGTTGAATTCATGTACGCACGTAGTTTTCGAACCGTCTTAATTTATCGTTGCGTTGAACATTCAGTTTGGGATTAAATTGGAGGTTGAGGGTTGAGTTGAAGTCGAGATATGGTTAAAACCCTTTTAAGTTGAAGTGGAATTGCAATTGTGTGAGGGGTTCGTTTTGGGATTAAGTTGGGGCCGAGTAGAGGTTTTAGTGGGAGAATCGAGTTAACTTGGATATTGAGTTGGTTGTTGAGTGTAGTTGATTTGAAGTTGAGTTGCGGTTGTAACTATTTGGGCGGTTGTTTCATGGATTGTGGGCGCTGAGTTTTGGGGTAGGTTAAGGCTTGCTTTGAATGTCATGTGGGGTTGAATTGGTAATTGCAAAGTGGATTGTGTTAGGGATTGCTTTCCGATTGAGTTTTAGATAGAGCTTAAGAGTTAAGGGGTTCAGTTAAGGATTAGTTTTGGAGTTCAACTAAATTTCAGGACCGAAGTACTGATCATCACGTGAGGTTTTCAGCCCTTTGTGTTCTAGTTTTTGAACTCAGGGACTATCAAAACTTCGAGAAAGTGGTTTTGGACAAACAAAATTTTTGGTCTTTTCAAATTGCAATAACTTTGATCCTTGCAGACAATCTTGGAATGATTTTTAGATGAAGTTTTGAAATGTGGTCGATTTGGAAAGAATTTGGCTATTGCATAACCGATTATGATTTTATTAAATTAATTTTACAGAATTAAGATTTTATTCTAAAATTTTTTTAGATTAATTCTAGAATATGGCCATATCGAAATTCGATTTGTACGGTGGAACTTTGTTACCAGTTCGACATATTCTAAATTGATTCTTAGATGAAGTTCTGGATTAGGATGGAACTTGGCTACTCCTTTACCGATTATGATAAAATTCGACATGTAGGATGGAAACGGGATTCTAAAATGATTTCTAGAACAAATTCTAGTATACGGCCTATTTGGATCGGACTTGGCTATTTCTCAACCAATTATGATAAAATACGACAGGTACAATGGAAGTGGGATTCTTAAGTGATTTTTAAATAAAGTTCTGAAATATGGCCAATTAGGATGGAACATTATTATTTTTAAACCAATAATAGCTGTCTTCCATTGAAGTACTCGCGAGTACTTATATCGACTCACAACTAATCATTCTCATAAGATTGTGTAGATAACAGAAGTATTTAAGCAAAAAAAAAAATTCGGTAGGTGAATTTTAGTTGCCAGAATTACCGTTATCGTTTCACAAAGTGGTTGGTGAAAGTAAGCTGCAACTTTATAAAGTGACCAATGGAGCTTCAAATGAGAAATAATCAAATTCAGTTCACAATGTTGAAAACCACACATTATTGAAAGTCTATTACAATCGCAAATATATACTGCTACAGCGTATTGTTACAGGGTATCGAACATGAAAGCTGGGATTCGGCTGTTTAGAAAATCCGTCTTCTACCAAAGTTTAAAAGATCCTCTTGTATGGCGACTCAATGTATGCCGAAGAAAATAATTTGGTTCCTCTGTTTAGAGATTTCGCAAAATAGATTGAGTTTGTATCGTATTAGGATGATCATCGGTTGGCTATTCCAATAGTAAGCCCACCTAAATCTTGATTAAACTGGAACATGACAAGAAATTCTCAATTGATTTTAAATTACTTAATTATCTTTTATATTCCGGTATTTTCAAACAGTCAATTTTTCTATTGATTTTGTTGAAATACACAATTTTGCGTTTTTTTAAATTTAATTCTAAAAATAAACCAAAACAAACACGATTTGCATAAAAATTTGAATACATACCTTATTCAAAATATCATGAGTATTTTTCATGTTCAAGTTTTCAGTAAACAAATTTATTAAAAATTGTGGATTTTGTTAACATATTCCCGAGCATGCAAATTTAATTTTTTTTCTGGCCGTGTTGTTTGTAAAATTTTCCAGTTAACATGTAAATTATTTTTTTATATTATTCTCAGCTGATTGTTTTTTTTTTTTTTTTTTCGTTTTTTGTCATTTTTTGTGTGCTATAAATTCAAGACTTAAAATTGCAAGGACATGCGGATATAAGGTGGATGTACATATATAATACACAACTCACCAGTCAAATTTATTTATAATAATAGAATAAAAACTCGAAATACAAACCACATCCACATCAGAAGAAAAGGAAAACCATGAAAACAACTAAAGCAAAAATTGCTTTTCATCACATTCAGTTATATCATCTAGCATTTCTTGCTTTTTTTATCTTTAATTTATCCTTCAAGGTATTTCCCATGGGATAGATCCATTTTCACATACACTCTGAGACACACACACACTTACCCAAAATAAAAGAAAAAAACGGTTCTGTATGACATGATTTCATTTCGTGACAATACAAATGTGAAAATATTAGGTTTTTGTTGTAAGAAAATTCGTCATACAATAATCAAATGTATGAATGTCCTTTTTATCTATCCTCATATATAATATAACAAACGTACATAAAATATAATATAGTAGACTAATGTGTATACTATACGATATATAATGTTTATGGAAATTTGCATATTCATATGTTATGATATACGATGTTTTATGTATGTAGATTTTTATGATTAAAAGTACAAACAAAACAGCTTATCTTGGAACCATTGTAACAAGTATATTACTACAAGTTGTGATGAATTCCCAAATTAATTCTTTTGTTTATTCCTTCGCTTTTGTTGTAAATATTGTTGTATAGCTCTGTGGCATTTCTTTTAAAAACAATGGTCTATAATTACCATTACATTTATCATCAACAATAATGAATATTATCATCATGTCACTTAATATTTAAACAAAATAAAAATACATTTCAGGTGAACGTAAAAATGATTATGATCTAATTATAAACCAGTGATGGTTCTACCAGAGATAAGAATAAAGAGATAAATTATTCAGAGCAAATGTGTGGTTCGCGACAGTGGTTCCATTTTCATGTTTTGAATATTTTTTCTAAGCTTATTTCTGTAAGACAAAACACCACCATCTATTTTAAAATAGCCAAAATACAATAAACCGCAGTATAAAAGATAACAGTTGCCCCAAATATACTGTTACGGTGACACCAAGTGTGTGATAGAATAAGTTAAATGAATAGCTCAATATTTTACACTATTCATACTGGAAAAGTTATCACTCATGAGCTTTCTAGAGGCTTGGTTTGTGTACATATATAAAAAGGCGAATGAGATCGAATTGGATTATTCGAATTTGGAACGCGATAGTTGTTACGGCCACCGTAATGAATATCAACTGGACGCGCCTTATTTTATTTTATTTATTTTATTTTATTATAAATTATTGTTAATTAGCACCATCTATGGAAGAGTGCTGAAAGATGGAAAATATTCTATAAAACATACTCATCCGTGGTTCCAATATTGAACGCACGGATAAGTGTGAACAAGAGAGATAAAAGGAAAAGAAAAAAGTAAAAAAGAGGAATCGTAATAAAGTAACCGAACGAATCGGATGAAAATAGAGTTTAGCGCTTTTTATTTCGGTAAAGTATACAAACAAGGTGCCAGAAACCCACGAGAATTGGGACATTTGGAAATTCAGTCTAGCAAAAGTAAAAAAAAATCAGTATAATTAAAAGATTTATAAAGAAAATAGTGAAAATTCAATTTAATAAAAAAAAGTACAAAGCAAAGTGGTAGGAACAATTGACAATTTCAGTCTAATAAGAAAATATAAAAATGTGGAAAGTTCCAGAATAATAATAATAATAGAGCGTAGTTGTATTGGAATTAGGTGTTGTGAAAGTGTCGGAAAAGAAGGAAAATTGTAAACTGTACAAAAAAGCAGTGTGAGCATCGTAGTAAGCTGATATGCGAGAAAAGTTGTACCGAAGCACGTGTTGTACGAGATAAAAGGCGGACAAATAAAAGATAAGGAAATTATTTTATTGTGCATTAAGTACAAGCCAAGTGAATGAATTGTGATAGATTACGATGAATGATTTTGAAGAAGGCGTGTTGTGTAGTGGCTGGTATAATTTTGCCTGTTGATAAATGAAAGAAAATTTGATTAATTGGGTGGTGATTGGACTGTTCAGTTGCTGTAGCGGTTTATAACTGCCACATGGTATAACGGTTCATCACTATGTAAACAAAAGATATGGTGTAACGGCATATCACTGCCGCGTGGCGTGGTTTCGAATAGCGGTAAAAAGTGGGAAAGAAATAGGTAATTAGTAGAGCTGATCAACGGTAATTTTTGTTTTGTCTTCAAGAGAGGAGAGAGTGAGATTTGCGTTGAAATTAAATATGAGCTCGTAAGTGGTGTGAGTAAAAATATAGTTCGGTCAGAGGGTGATACGGAAGACTGACCATGTTGAGAATTGGGAAACGTGGTTAACAACTTAGTTATAATTGATGCTTATCAATTTTGTGCGATTTTGCCGAGCTTTTAGCGCATATTTATAATTGATGCTTATCAATGAGAAATGAATCTAGAACAAGAATGTTAATAAAGTAAAGAACAAGGCCTTTAGTTTAGAAAAATACTGGAATAAATAATTTTGATATTGAAATTTAGAAACGAAAATGAATCCAACCAATGTGTTGGTTTGAACGAGAGAAAAATGTTCTCGCGATGTGCAAAGTTGTGGGGCATGGAGCGCTTGGCCAGGATGTGGTGACAGTGCGACCGTTAGTGATGGGGGGTTCCATGAAGAGTGAGTGACCATGTGTAGAGTAATTAATCGATTTAACTTTAATTTATATTTTTTTATTTGTACGTGTTTAAGAATCAGTGTGGCCACCTGGTTGTTTGATGGCTCTCTCAAATTGGTTCCACCTTGTTGTGACGAGAACACTGTGAGTTGGGTACATATAGTTGTACGCCGTTTATTGATGACGGAAGGAGCCGCACTATGTGTTGGGTACATATGGTTGTACGCCGGTTATTGGTGTTGGATTGAACCACACTATGATAATGGAATGAAATATGGAAGAAATTAGTAAAAGGTATGCTATGAATAACGATTATCAACAGATTGAACAATCAGGCAATATAGCTCACTAGATATTGATGATGTACAAGAGGAGATTGTAAATGTGAACCGGGAAATTCAGAGTCAAACTGGGTTGATTAAAGACCCCGATATCGAGACTGTAATGGCAGAATAATGGAGATTGTCGATAATGGGAGCAAACAAGCTTACTGAGATATTTGAAGAAGCAAAAAGAAATGAAAAATCTCGAAGAATGGAAAATAATCGTTCGAAATCAGGAACTATTGCCAATGGTGCTATCAGAAAACAAAAAAAATCAAACAGAAAATACAAGGATGGAGAATTGGAGCTTCAACGGGGCGTCGGAGTTGAGGAAAAGGATATCGAGGGGCATGCAACGGACAACAGTGAGCCGATGGCCATCGAAATATTGTCAAAAAATAGAACCGGCTAGGGATTTTAAACCCATTGCTTTCAAGACCATAAGGATCAAGGGGATGGCGCAAATGAAACAGGACATAGTATGGCGGGTGACAGATCTCGTTCTGGGGTGTCCACATTATCATTTGCAACATACCAATCACAACAAGAGAAATTCAAGGAGCCAAAGAAAGGGATTACGTACCCACCGATGGTATGGTCGTTGCCCCACCCATTGTCAAGAAAAAATAAGAGTATAATTGGAATGTCCGAGATCTATACGAATAGAAAGGACAGTGATGGAAATTGTATGATATGCCAGGGTAAACATAAAATGTATCGATGCAACAATATGTTAAGGGCGGGGTTACATGAGAGATGGTACATAGCATTAAGTAAGGGGGTGTGCTTACACTGCCTTTACCCGCGTCATTCGTCGTTTACGTGTAAGGAGTGGGAGCGTGCCACATATGTGGAACCAGACACAATAGTTTATTTAGTATCTACTGAGCAATTAAATAAATGCCACGTTGTAACAGAGCAAATTTGTAAAAAGGTCAAAAGCCGCTTCAAGCTTGGACTCAGGCGACTTCACAGGTTTAGGGAATTGATGGAAATGTTAGTACGACCTTTTAGTCGGTATATTGATTTATTAGAATAAGATAAATAATAAATAAATAAAATTGAATTTTGTATGAAATAAACAGAGTTGTTAATGCTTGACGAATGAGAATTGTTTTGAGAAATTGAATTTGGATTCCTCTGACTATGAGATGAGAAATTAAATTTGGGTTCCTCTGACTATGAGATAATGGATAGAGAATAAATGGACTTAGAATTAAGTTGAGACGACTCACAGCAAGAGCCGCAGTCGTCACGTTAAGGTATAAATTGCAATAATTTTTTTGTCTGAGTTTATAACTTTCAGGGAAACAATATGGACTCCGAGGACAAATCGAAACCTCAACCGGAGGATTGAAGAAGATATTGACCTAGGTTGTGGGCAATTGAATCAAGAACAATTGTATAGCGTTAGGGAACAGCGTATTGAGTCGTTGGAACGTTTCTTTACGGAAATTTCAGATAGTGAAACCTTTGAGGTATTGTCAGGTTCTGATTTATGGGTACGAAAGGATGCCGTATCGTCGATGTAGCATTTTGATAACGGATGGAGTATACGTCGAAATTGAGAATCGATTTATGTCAGCCTTGGGTAGGATAAAGAATGAATTATATGCGCTGAGTAGTAAGGAGCCGAGTTGTAGCGTGTCGGTCTTGGTTGAGCCCGAGGGCCGATTGCCGACTGTGATCAGGGTAGAAGCAAGCAGGCCTCCACAACTTGTGAAGTTTAATGGAACCCCTGCCGACTGACCGGCATTTCGGGATTTGTTTATGGCTGAAATTGCAGTTACGAAATTGCTTTATTTGCAGCAGGCCTGTGTGGGAAAGGCTGCTGTAACGTTGGGTCCATGGCAACCTACTCGTGATAGTTATAAGGCAGCATGGGATATTTTGGCTAGTGCATACGTTGATAATTACCATGTCATTCATGGAATACTAGGGAGAATGTATACTGTGAAGAAGCAAGATCGAGAAAGTCACGAGTCATTGCGGACAATATTGGATTCATTGAATAGTGGGATACGTCAACTAGAGACTATCGCGTCTCCCAGTCAGCTGTGGGATCAAATTTGGATTCACTATGCAAAACAACGCTTGCCTAAGTACACAATGGATGTGTGGGAACACCAGCGTAATCGCGATTAGAGGTAGTTTACCCACGCTTGAACAGATTAAGCAGTTTTTGGATGTCAAATCAAAAGGCAGACGTGAATTTGAGCAGAACGACACGATCAGTCACAAGGAACAACCTAGTAGTTATGAAACCAGAAATGAGAGGAGTAATCATCAGGACAATCGCTATAAACCTTATAACAGATTCAACAGGGTTAATACATATAACAAATCAACATTCAATAAATATGGCGATAATAGCCAGGCCCGTCAAGTGGTAAAAGAACCACGGCGATGGATTGAACCAGTACGCTGTATGATGCAGGGTTGTACGCAAGGGTGGGCAGTAACGAATTACATGTATTTAAATTACGTAATTAAAATACAAATTACAATTTGTAATTTGTATTTTAATTACTCATTTTCCAAGTAACAGTATCTTGTATTTTAATTACTTAAATTCTAAGTAATTGTAATTTGTATTTTAATTACCTCAGTTTTTAAAATTTCCTATATAAATTTTTACAAGGCTTATTAAAATCTGGTTCCAGAGCCATCAGTATAAAACCTAATCTTAATATTCGTTGTTCTTATGATACGTTTTTTCACTAAACGAATTTTGCCAAATAAAATTTGTCAATTTACAAATGTAAAGTAATTGTAATTTGTATTTTAATTACTGAGTTTGCTGTAATTTTTAAAAGTATTTTAATTACTCAGTGTAATGTAATTTGCCCAGCCTTGGTTGTACGTCTAAACACGAAATTAGTGGATGCGACCTGTTCAAGAGAATGAATTTGAAAGATCGTTGGGCATTCATTTATGAAAAGAAATTGTGCAAGTGCTGTTTGAGACAGGGTCATGCAGCAGCAAGATGTATGCAAGATGGATGCACTAATTGTCCAGATGCTCCCATAAAACACCATTTTAGACTATGCTATAAAGCAACACATAACAGTAAAACAGAGGATCCTGAGGGGGGACAACATAAAGAAATAAAACAATAGCTACGAACACGATTGAAGGCCTCGGAGCAACAGATTCTGTCAGTATATAGCATGGTGAAGCTGTCATCGCTGGCGGTATTAGCAACCGCTGGCTTTCGACTAAAAATTGGTGGTCAGTTTTCACGAGTAATAAGAATCATTTGTGATTCTGGTTCACAGACAAACGTGATTGCTAATTCTATTGTGAAGGAATTTAAATTGGTTAAATCGGCAGCCACAACCGGCATCAAGGGTATTGACGGAAAATTAGTGAGAACTAAAGGGGAGGTACAGTTGAAATTGTGGCACAACCAGTTAGATAAATTAGTAATAAGAGCAAAGTTTGTAGTGCTATCGAATTCGATTCCCGATCATCCTCAGAGATCGTTTAGGCCGGAGAGATTTTAGGATATCACGAGCAAAGATTTGGCTGATCCGCTATATTTTAAGCAAGGTTGTATAGAGGCAGTTATTGAAGTGGGTGTGTTGGCGAAACATGTAAAAGAAAGTATATCACGAAATTCAGTTGAGTTGTTAGCCCAGAATACATCATTTGGATGGATAATTTCGGGCGAAGGGTTGTTACCTGATCAAGAAGATAAGTTGTAAACGGTGGGCTTAGTAGTAAAAGGCGAAATGCGGGCGCTGATCCAGAGATTGTTCTAAATGTTTCTACACTATTCTTACTGGAAAAAGCATGAGCTTTCTAGAAGTTTGGCTTGTGTATATAAAAAGGCGAACAAGGTCGAATTGGAATTATTAGTATTTGGTAAGCGATAGTGTAAAAACTGTGTTTTAGTGCGATAAATAAAGTAAAAGTGCTCAGTAAAATTGTGCGAATAATTTATATAAGGTTTTTTTGTGAATTGTCATTAATAAATTGTGTTGTAATAATTTTTGTATTGTTTTAGTGATACAAACCTTAATTAACAAGAAACAATTGGTGATAGCGGTGGGATTGCGAATAATAAGATTAAGAAAATGATTCTCAACGAATTAAAAGTTCCAGAATTAAAGAGGGAACTTGAGAAACGGGGTTTGGCCACTGATGGTAGCAAAGCAGCTTTACAAGCGCGACTACGTGACGCCATGGAGAAAGAAGGCTTAAGCTCAGACCATCATGATTTTGGCGTATTAGTTACAGATACGGCAACCGTAGAAAAGACAGGATTGGTCGAAACAACACCAGTTAATGGTGGTTATGAACCAGATGATGGGACAGATGAGTGTAATGAGACAACAAAACGAACAGCAAAATCAGCGACAGTTAGAGACCATAAACCAGTCTAACCAAAAAATTAAACACGAAATGAAACAACAGTTGGGCGAAATTAGGCAGTCAAACCGAATTATAGAGCGTCAGATGAGGAACATTGCCGAAGGTCAAAAGAAAATGGACGGGAAAATTCTAGAACTGTCTATAAATGTACATGGCGAAATAGAGAAACTGAAAACAGAAGTTCAACTTTTCAAAACGGAGGTTAAACAGGTTGAGGCAAAATTACAAGCGGAGGTTGAACGTCTCCAACATTCGACGGAACAACAACTTTCGATATTTTCAAATTTCAATTTGAAACTCGGGACTGCTGCTCAAAGGAGCAGAATCTGACTCTCACAACCGATTGCCCCATAACCTCTATCCTTGTTTCGAAAATAGCCAGAGGCGGTGACAGCTTAACAATCAAAGGTGTCATTGATGGCACGGACTGTATCATCACCCTGGATACGGGAGCCAATCGCACGATTGTCCGTAAAGATCTGATCAATGGAGGTATACAACCAGCTAACGGATTGAAGTTATAAACGGCAATGAGGAGATAGTTCGAATAGGTGGAGATAGTTCAATAATAAAAGGCAAATTGATTGTGAAAATAAAGATCGGAAGAACTCTTTTCCAACACGAAGTGCTGATTGAAGATATTGTGGATGAAGTCATTATGATGATGGACTTCATGAGGGCAAATGGGTTCGTGATGGATGTTGGACGAGGAGTTTTAGCTTACGATAACATCGAGTTGCCACTTCAATCTAGCAGTGCACGAACAACTACCAGGCGAGTTATTGTTAATCATCGGAAGATTGGAAGACGATTCTCAGTCACACAGGTTGTGAGTTATTGAAGCTAACGAAGAGGAGAACGGAGCCAAGGAAATTATAATCAGGAAAGCCCTAGTTAAACGAGACAACGACCACAGGGTACCAATTAGGACTCTAAATCTCTCGGATAAGACGAAAACTATCAAGAAAGGAACAGTCATCGGCGAATGTGACGAAATTTCAACTATAGTAAAGTGTGAACAGAAAGGTTCGATTAGAAAAGGGGACATGCAGGGGCAGAAAGAAATGGTAGAACAACTTATGCAGAAATGGACCGAAGATCTTACCGCGGCACAGAAAAATTCTGATCATGAACTACTCAAACGATACATATCCATATTCTGTAGTACATCGGATAATAACGGAAGGACCTCAATGGTAAAGCTCCGAATTGATACGGGACCGGAGATGCCGATTCGTCAACCAACCAGGAGATTACCATTGGTAAAACAAGAAGAAGTCGACCGGATGGTAACAGAAATGCAGACGGTAGATGTAATCGAACCGTCTAACAGTTCATGGAGCTCACTAGTAGTGTTGGTCGAAAAGAAGGACGGTAGCATAAGATTATGCGTTGATTACCGAAAACTCAATGCTGTGACGTAAAAAGATGGCTACCCACTGCCAAGGATCGACGACACATTAGACACGTTATTGGGTGATCGAATATTTTCGACATTAGATCTACAAAGCGGCTATTGGCAGGCGGAAGTTCAGAAAACGGCGTTCAGTGTGAGGAATAGGTTTTGGCAATTTAATGTTATGCCGTTCGGATTATGTAATGCCCCTGCGACTTTTGAACGATTAAAGGAGCGTATGTTAAAGGGATTGCATTGGAAGACGTGCCTGGACGATATCATCGTCATGAGCAATGATTTCGACGAGCATTTAAGGAATTTGTCAGAAGTGTTGGATCGGATACAGGCTGCCGGATTAAAGTTTAATTCAAAGAAATGTAAGCTGTTCAGTACTGAAGTAAAATATTTGGGTCATCACCAATGGAATTCACACCGACAAAGAAAAGATCGCAGCGATAAAGGATTGGCCAAGACCTAAAAATTTACACGAACTACGGAGCTTAACGGAAGGCAAAGTGAAGCAAATGTTGCTGGTCAATGTGCCGGATTGGGGAAATCCTGAAGGAGCATCATGGAAGAGCAAGTGGGGGCCACCTAGGAATTAATATAAAACTGGCCAAGATACATCAACGATTCTATTGGGCAGGATGTAGACCGTCAGTGATTGAATGGTGCCAAAAATGTGACCGTGGAACTGGAAATCTTGGAACCATGAAACAATGTAACGTCGGAACGCCATTTGAAAGAATTGCATTGGTTGCAGCGGGGCCATTTCCCACCACCGAGAGCGGCAACAAATAAGTAATAATAGATTCCCAATCAGGCGACGACAACAACAGCTGATGCGCGGCCAACAACTGGATTAGCAGATTTGGAGTGCCGATGGAGATTCATACCGATCAAGGTAGGAATTTTGAATCGGTAGTATTTCAATAAATATGCCAGATGCTCTGTATAAATAAAACGAGAACAACGCCTTTGCATCCACAGTCTGTTGGTATGGTGGAAAGATTCAATGCTACATTGGAGGAATATCTAGCAAAGGTCGTCGAGTAAAAAAAACGCAACTGGGATCGGCATGTACCAATGTTTCTGATGGCCTATCGATCAGCAATACAAGACATAATCGGAATGACACCAGCTAAAAAACGTTATTTGGAGATAACCTGCGATTACCTGGAGATCTAAAGTTCGGTGCTGTAGAGTCAGCGGCTTTATGTGGACAGGATTACGTAGACTGGATGAAAGAGGAACTTAATGAGATTCATAAATTTGTACGGGGGAAAATACAGATGTCAAGTAACCGGATGAAAGCTCGACATACGCGCAAATAACTAAGGCTGATTATCACCGAAGCTACAACCAGCATGGGAAGGACCTTACACTGTCATCACCAGGATGAATGACGTGGTTTATTGAATTCAGAAAAGACATCAAGTTAAACCGAAGCGGTGCATTTGGAGAGGCTGCCCCTTTACAGAGGAGGTGATTTGGATCCTGTACGGGACGAACAGGCTTAGGTGAGAGTTAATGTTACGGTGACACCTAGGGTGTAATACAAAAAGTTAAATTAAGCTCAATGTTTTACTGTACTAAAATGGAATTTCCCATGATAAAACTGTTCTAAATGTTTCTAGACTATTCTTACTAGAAAAGTCATGAAATTTTTAGTAGTTTGGTTTTTGTATATAAAAAGGCGAACGAAATCGAGTTAAATTATTAGTATATGGTAAGCGATAGTGTGAAGATTAAAAAAAAAATTAAAAAGTGTTTTAGTGCGAAATTAATTATTTTAGTGATCAGTAAAATTGGGCGAATATAAAATTAAGGTGATTTTATGAATTATCGTTGGTAATAAAATGAATGGTTTTGTTTTATTCACAATCCACTGATTCGAACCTTGATTGACAAGGCAAGAACAATGTTTTTGCTTTTTTCATTGAAAAACTTGAAGCTAAAAAACATTATTTTACTTTCTTTTACGTAAGTAAAATAAAGTATAGTAATCATGAAAATTTTGGACTTTGAAATTTTTAAAGATTTGTCTGTTTTGAGGTCCCCTGATTTCGAAAAAGTGAGTTTCGAAATGGTCTGTCGATCAGTCTGTCAGTCTGTGTCATCTCTACAGCCCAGATGGTTTAACCAATCGAACTGGAACTTCAGATTTAAGCTTTTTTGATAAATTTGGAGGTCCCAGTGAATTTTACTCCAAATCGGCTAACCGGATATGGCCACTCCCTTGGCCGAGAAAACTTATTTTGCAAATATCTTAAAAAGTATAAGGTTTACAAAAAAACTACTTAATACAAAATATTTATAAAAAATAAAATAAAATTTCTCAAAATTCGCTGTTCGTAAAAGAAAGTCCTCTGTTGGCCACCTTCGTATGGAAATCAGTGAAAAGTTATATCACTAAAAAATCTTTTAAAAAATACGTTATGATGATTATGGCTCTATACTCTAGAAGGCTCTGGAGTAACTGAAAAAAGTTAATTTTTGTTATTTATTTTGGTTTCTGTTCTTTTATTCCATTTGTTGTTATTTGTTTTGTTAAACTTATGCACAAGTGTTTCGTAAAACGCAAAACACAGGGACGGAAACATTTTTTAGTTTTTTTTTATTTAGAAAACCAACTAAACCGAACATGTTTTCTGTTAAAGGAAAAAACAATAAAAATTTCCAACTCGTTGTTTTGTCATAAGGTGATGTGTGCCTCATTTTTTTACAATGCTACTTGACTCCCTTTCTCCCTAAAACTCCTTTTGTCTACAATATTGTAGATGATACGGCAGAGATGAAAATTTGTTTTATTTTCTGCTATATACATACATAAGTTCTGGTAAAAATTTAAAAACGTTATAGTCCAAATAACAACAAATTTGAATCGTACACAATGTCTCACGTTTCGTCTGCATAAATATAGAATAGATAAACTATGTGCTGGAAAGATGTGTTGTTGTTGCCCGATTCTGCTGCTGTATTGTAATTGTTCCCAAACTGTAACAGGAAACAAAATCAAAAAAAAAAATTCATGAAAATTTATTAACAATTATAAAAAAGAATCTGTTATTTACATTTTTCTAACACTGTATTTTAAAGTTACACGATACATGGTATACATTGACGTCTTTAAAACAGGTTTTTCGACGGTTGCCTGTCACTACACTGAGCCAAAAAATCTCGTTCACATTTCATTTTTAATTTATTATAAAGTGCAAAATTGATTACTTTAACAACTTATGAACTTATCTTACGTTGGTCAAAAATCCAAAAGCCAAATTTATAATTTCCAAGATCCGGTATAATCTTTTAAATGTTTTTTAAACAACTTTTACTTAAATCTGAGCAATATACATATACTCGTACATATAAAATACACAATGCGGTTGTTGCTGGTAAATCCCAGAAAAGTTCGACATTCATGCAACTCAGCAATACAGACGCTCACCACACGGTACTAACTTGTTCATCAACAACAAACATAAACGTAAATTTTTTTTTTTTTGTTGTACATTCATCAAAATTTGTTTGCATAAAGTGAAATATGTATAACATAAAAAATACTTTCACCATAAACATTATTATTATTATATTAGTAGTTGTTGCCACTTCCCACCACCAATCATTCTCAGTTTCTCCACCAAACGTAAACTCCAACTTTAAACGTACTGTAAATGTACATAATACTCTCATAATACCACGTTTTTTATGCTTTTGCTTTAGAGGTGTAGTTGGTAGTGGTGTAGTTGGTGTAGTATAGCAAAATATTTTTTTTCTTTTTTCAGACGTTTTTAAAATTATTAATATTATGTTGTAATAGAACAAACCAAAACTACGATTATTAAATAATATATCATTTTTTTGTTGTTGTTTCAACGACGTTATACACAGAAAGTAATTACCGCGAATTTTATAATTACGAAATAGTGCATTAGCTTTGTATACGATATTTGTGATGCGGTCAAATGTATCTTATGTATATCATTAATGTTGTACAAAACGATAGTTGAATCCGGCTCGAACGGGATTCAAATTAACTGAATGATGAAATGCTCACCCATCACATCGAAAGATGATTGACAACTCAATGCCAAATGGACTGATTCGGCAAATAGATTGCAATATCATATGAGGATACTTTATGCTTCAACTAGAGATTCGCTAAATGCTTCAAATACAAATACGAAGCTGTGTATCGGTTTCATAAGGAGCTATTTAAATTCCTCAATGAAAGATGCATAGCACCAATAATATTATTTGTGCATTATGCAAGTATAAATTCGGTTTTTTGGTCAAATTCAACTTCATTGACAAAATACTTATTACAAAGATTAAATCGAAATATTCGCTATTACTATCTATGGTCTTTTGCCATTTATCGGGCAGATGATTTAGTGGTTTCGAAACAAAATAGTCATCGATGAAGACATCGATCTGAATAAGTGGTAATCAGAGGGAGCCAAGTCTGGTGAATATGCCACATGCTGTACAACTTCCCAGCATAAGGAGAAGATAAGTTCCTGGGTTGATGTTGCTGTATGTGGACGAGCGTTGTCAATTTATAATGTAAATAGTCTTTTTTCCTCCAGAACTTCATTGAATTTGATCAATTGGGACTGGTAACGTTCAACTGTAACATTTTGACCAGGTTCCAGAAGCTCTTTGCCCCAAACCATCAAACGCTTAGATTAAACTCTTGTATCGATCAATTAGTTCAACAGCAACGCTCTTTTTTCAATAGATTTACGGATTTTTCGAGAACACAAACAGTCGATTTGCGCCCACCACGTATTACCATTGAATCCTTTAATGGGAATGAATCTTGGATGACTTTCCGTGATCTTCTCGTCTAACGCCCAAAAATTTAAATGCCTGATGAGTTTTAAAAGGTCCAGCTCATAACCTTCTGATGAATATACCCGTAACCGGTGCAAACTACACAAGTGCTTGGGAGAAGTTAAGCGAGAGGTATAATAAACCCAAGATGTTGGTTCTGTTTGTAAAGGGGGTAATACGCTTAGGGAGTTAAGTGAAAGATCGGACGAGGTAATTCGACGTTTATCGACAATTGGAAAGAAGCCTAAGACTAGAAATGTCTGGCTAATTTATTTAATGTTGCAAAAATTTGACAATAAAACTTGGATGAATTGGGCTGAGAAGACAGACGACGAAGATTATCGAACATTTGAGAATTTTCTGAAATTCCTGACGAAAAGATGTAATATTCTAGAAGCCTGCTAACCAGTGCCAGCCCCTTCACAAAGAGTATTTAAGCCATTTCAAGCCAATACTAGAATTCTGCCGCAACATCACATCCTACTTCTATAGTTATTTCTTGTCGAATGTGCAAATCCAGGCATTTACTTTATAGATGCTACTGGTTTCAGGCTTTAGATCAAAAGGCAAGAAGCAAATTCAAGGCCTCTTTCTTATGTGACTGAGCCCAGTTCTTATTCTTACCTGAAAGACAAAGCTAAAAAAATCTCTCAAATTTCGTCTCACAACGGTCCAAATCATATGCAAAAGTTGTTACCTACCACATTAGTTAATGTCAAGAATATTCACAAAAAATTAATTCTCTCTAGGGCATTGTTGTATTCTGAATCACAAACTACAAATATAAGCGAAAACTGTGTCGATATCGGTTTCTGCATTAATTCTAAACAGACTAACGTCTAATCTATCAAGCAGCAAAATCGATGGTACACAGTGGAGTCACGTTAAGGGTCTAGAACTTACTGATCCTTAATTCAATAATCTTGTTCCAATCGACATCTTGATTGGTGCAGATATATTCGTCACAATATTGTGCAGCGAGCGCATTATTTCGGATAATCATCCAATCGTACAGCTCACAATATTTGGCTGGATGCTCGGTGGACAATTCCACAAAAGGTCAATAACTACGAGGCAGAAATAAGAATCAATCATCTACTCTGCTATCATTCTAATATTCATTGTACCCTTGACAAATACTGGCAACTTGAGGAAATAGCTACCTTACCAGAATTAACTCCGGAGGATAAATTATGTGAAGAACTTTTTTCTGGGCAACACAGTCGTGACATTGTTTGTAGATATATTGTTCGCTTGCCGTTTAAGACTACCAACCCAGATTTGGGCAATTCACTCAACGCAGCAACTTCCCGATTACTTTCTATGGAGAAGAAATTTGAAAAGGACAAGCCTTTAAAAAGAGCATATGCAGATTTCATGACTGAATACCTCGAATTAGGAGACATGGAACGAGTTCCAGAAGCCAAAATTAACGTTTCATGGAACAAGAAGTGCTATCTACTCACCATGCTGTCAAGAAAATGACTAGTCCCACAACTAAGCTAAGGGTGGTGCTTGACGGTTCAGCCAGAACCAGTTCTGACAACTCCCCTGAATGATACCTTAGTATCAGGTACAAGGCTTCAACAAAATCTAGTAAACATTTTACTCAGATTTCGAAAAAACGTCATCACGATATCTGCTGATAAGGAGAAAATGTTCCGGCAAGTAATAATACACGACGCGGACAGGGACTTTTAGAGAATTATTTGGATACAATGCTTAAATAATGCCACTTACGGGACCACATCGCTTCGTATCTTGCCATTCAACCTATTCAACAAACTGTTATTGATCATGGAAATTATATTGGCCTTGTGTAAGAAGGGTGGTTTCAATCCCAGAAAATGGATGTCAAATTTCCAAGAGCTCCTGAATATAATACCAATAGAGAATCAAGAGACTAAACCATTTGAATTGGATGATGAGTCGATCAGGATTAAAACTCTTGGATTAAATTGGAACCCAAAAGAAGACACATTCCAATTCAAGGTTCACCTGAACGATAACAGTAAAATTATCTAGTATCTCTACTAAGACTCGAATTGCGCGGCACACCCCTCCTCTGCAGATTAGTAAGACTGCGGTAAAGGAATCATTGGCCATTAAATTTAATAACATCTATGCATGGAACGATTCAAAAAATCGTATTATCATGGCTCTCGGATCATCCCAGAAAGTGGCAGACATTCATAGCCAATCGAACATCTCAGATTTTAGAAGAGGTACCGCGGCAATAGTAGAATCATGTTCCATCAAAGGACAACCCAGTAGATGTTGCGTCCAGAGGAATTACACCAGAAAAACTCTTAGTACATAAATTGTAGTAGCATGGACCGTACTGGCTATAACTTCAACAGTGATGCGGCCCTCCATATCAAAGTGAAGTGATTTGTGATGTGCGAAAACAAACTTTAGAAAATTTTAATGGAAATTTAAATATTAATTATCATATATTTTCAGATATTCCTCTAAACTAAAAGAAGCAGTGAAATCTGGAACTTTAAACTTTGGATCAGCTAGTTCACCGATTGAACCTCCCACACTAGACGAACTGCAGACAGCAGAAGAGTTATGCATTAAATGGGCTCAAACTTCTGAATTCCAAGAAGAAGAAATTAAGTCAGTTTAATCAGCAACCCAAATAAAAAATCGTACAATACGATCACTTAGCCCAATATTAGATGAACGAGGTTTACTTCGTGTCGGGGGACGTCTAGATGAGTCATCATGTTCATTTGATACAAAACACCCCATAATTTTGCCAAAAAACCATCTATTAAGCTCTTATTACATTGCAGAATATCATTGCACAGACCATCCTTATTGTTTACAGACCATCCAAGTTTGCTTCGACAAAGATTTTGGTTCATGGGCGCTCGAGGCATATATCTCAGCACTAAAGAGATTTATCTCCAGGCGGGGAGCTCCTATTGAAATTATAAGCGATAACGGTACCAATCTGGTTGGAAGCAGACGACATCTGGACGAGCTTTATCAATCATACCAAAAACAAAATCACATTAATTCGATCTCTCTCTCTTTCATACACAGAATAAAATAAGGTTTAAATTCATCACCGCCAGCGCTTCACATTTCGGTGGCTTCTGGCAGGCAAACATTAAATCGATGAAGCATCACCTTAAGAGAGTGACCGGTTCTACGATCCTCACCCTTGAACTCAAGACCGCTTTGCCCATTAAGTGATGATATCACTGTGTATGACCCCCTTAACACCAGGACATTTTTTGATAGGAGAAGCCCTAACAGCGATACCGGAGCCAGAGCTCAGCCATTTAAGCGAATCTCGATTAAGTAGGTGGCAAAATATCCAACAACGCGTACAAGGTTTTTGGAAGACATGGCCTGTGGAATATCTCACCTCTTTACAACAACGTCAGAAACTCGTCGTGATCAAAGAAGATAACCTACCACCAGCCAAATGGGTAACGGGCCGAATAACTCAGTTAAATACAGATAACGATGACCTAGTTCGTGTGGTTACCATCAAAACGGTAAACGGAAAATTCTGGAGGCCCATAGTTAAAATTTATCCACTCCCCTTAGAATAATTAAACAATTAAACATTTTTTTTTTTGTAAAATTTATTAATGTGTTGGAGTTTCATGTAACAGGATTTCATTTAGTTGATTTTTGGAAGCAGTATGTTGGATTTCCTAAAAAGAAAACACTCAATTAATTGAAATACAGGTTGGTTGAAAAGTATTGAAAGTGACACCTATTAACCAGTAGAGGAATCAAAATTTATACGCCATTTTAATATTTCATCTTTCATTTGAACACATAAAAATTCTTATTTTGATCTGGCAATTCATTCTTTATTTACAAGTCATTAGAAATTGACGTGTCGAATATCGTGCTGTGATAAAATTCTTTGTAGGGGCCGTCCAAAAAGTGCAACAATACTAGAAATCATTGAGCAAGAGTATAATATTGTTCGCGAAGATCCAAGTTTGACTAAGCGTGAAATTGCTGATATCATAGGCATGTTGGACGAAGGAGTACTCCATATTTTACATGAAGAATTACGTATGAAAAAACTGTTTGGAAAACTGGTGCCGCATTCCTTAACAATTCAATAAAAACTGAATCGAAAACAAATTTCTCAGCGTAATTTGAAGCGGTTTAAGCAGAATAAAACCGATTTTGTGCGGAGATTTATAACTACGGATGAGACTTGGATCTACCACCTTGATCCTAAACTGAAACAAGAACGTTTACAGTGGACTGACGCTGGTTGTTCAGCTCGAAAATAGTTGAAGTCAGAACGATCGGCAAAAAGGTTATGGCATCAGTTTTTTGGGATGCAAAAGGGATTTTTTTGATTGATTATCTTAAAAAAGGTAAAACAATTAATTTTGAATATTATTGCAACCTTTTGGACCAGTTGGATTAAAAAATTCGTGAAAAAAGATCCGCTTTATAGAAGAAAAAAATATTTTTTCATCAGGACAATACACGTGTTCACACGAGTCATTTGATGATGGCTAAATTGAACGAATTAAAGTACGAATTGTTTCAACATCCACCGTATTCACCAGATTTGGCTCCCAGCGATTTCCATCTCTTCAGAAACCTGAAACAATTCCTTCGTGGAACGTCCCGTTTTTCGTCGAATGAAGAAGCTATTGCAGCCGTGGAGCAGTATTTTGCAGAGCTTTCGGAAAATCATTGCAGAGATGATATACAATTATTGGAGGATCATTGGAATAAGTGAAACTTTCATTAAAAAATTCACATTCTTTCATTTTTGCTTTCAATACTCTTCAACCAACCTGTATAATTAAAAATTTGTTTACCTATTCAATCATGTTAACCAAGTTCGGTTTTCGATATACAAATTTATTTAGCCTAAATGTCAATTTGTATACATTGGCGAATTATTAATGTAGAATTCTATTCTCCGTTAAAGTAGAATTGCTTTCGCCATTAAAGAATAAATTAGCATTTGTTTTAATTTTGTTTACTACCATCTGCCTTAACGGCGAATTGCATCTTTGTGCATCATCCATCTGATTGACAAAGCTCAAACCAAATAATATTTTTGTTGTACCATTTTGTAATAACAAAAATTTTTTTTTGGATTTGAGACTTTGTCAGGTGAGGATAAATTAAATTAATTTATATTCATAATAATAATTTGTATAAACAAATAAAACTTAACAAATAAATATTTAACCAAATTACACAGTAATTACAGTAAACGAAGCGAATCTAGAAGGTTACACCTAAATTTTGAACCTGAAAAAGTCACAGAAAGGCCAGTATTAGAGACATTCGATATTAATCGTACAGTCCAAATATCTAAAACATCTACCTTTGATGAACCGTTAATAATGTAAACTGGTGATATAAATAATGAAAAGGTTGATGAAAATGTATCCGACTATCAAGACGGGGATGCCGGATGATAAAACCAGGGCGATGATTACATGTAATGAGGTGCAGTTTAAAGAATTCATCAAAAACCAATTCCAGCTAAAGGATATAAATGATTTAAGAATGATTCCCAAATCCAGAAATGAAATCCACCATAACTACATATCTTATCGCCTTAGTGTAGATGATGAAGCTTTTACAACATTGTTGAATTCAAAATCTTTGCCATCGGAGGGTGAAGGAGTGTGATTTTACACCATAAAAAACGTAGATGTAGCTTTCGCCTTATTAAAGATTTCATTCACTAAAAATCTCACCAAGACACCGAGAATGATTGAAGTAGAAAAATTCCAGCTATTTCGCATTACTGACTGGTGAAGAAGTTAGTTGAATGCCTTCGTAAGTACCGACTGACTTTGATGGAGCTAAAATAAATAATGTCAAAATTAGAAATGCAATCTGTATCACAAATGGAGGTTTGTTGCATTTTTCAAGTCCGAAAATAACATCAAGACCCTTAGGCTGTCAAATATTATTGAATCTCAACATTATGAAACATAGACTGATGATGAGGTTAGACCAACGTAAATCATTTATCTCATCTTTAAAATCTATGTTATTACCAAAGAAGGGCTGTATCGGTGATTACTCTGAAGACTTCTTAAACGGATATGATTTTATAATGAATGTGAATTTCTTCGTAAACTTTCCTAAAATAACAAAAACAACAAATTGTGCGAATGTATGAGTAAAACTACGCATTAACGAATAAATTACAGATTATCCATTAGGTAAGGGAACATTAAAACTTTTGTATTGAACCGTCTAAATATTAACATGTACTACTTTTTCAATATTCTATTATTATTTTCATTATGATAATTTATGTTCTTAAACATAAACTACTGTGCAATAGCATATGTGGATTTTCCGATACTTAGAAACACCGGTCCAAAATCCTAAGTATATTTTTGGGTTGGTATGAATATAACCTAACAGAAAAAAATTGTCACTTGGAAAGTTAGAGAGGTTTTGGTCGTTTAGTAAGTAAAATTTTGAGCGCGGTCTGTGAACCAGTTTGTTTACAGCTGTTGGTTCAGTCAGTCGACCTCATTAGTGCAATGTGATTTTTACGATGAAAGAAATTATTGAACAAAGAGTTTGCCTTAAATTTTGTGTTGCAAACGAAATTTCTTGTGCTAATGCGAAAAAAGTGATCCGAATTATGGGAAAAAAAAACTCGTGGATTTTTCACGACGATAACGCGCCATCACACCGAGCTACGATTGTGAACGAATATAAGACCAACAACTCAATAAATACCATCGACCAACCACCATATTCGCATGATTTAATACCAGGTACCCGTTTTGACTTTGCGATTTTTTCCTAATATCAAATAAATTCACCGTTCAAATGGTGAATCAAGTTCGAATATCGGTTAATCCGAACAAAATATGAAATGGTCGCAAATACATTTAAATATATTAATAGTTAGGAAAAACTTCACGAGATTGCGCAAAAACGTGATGTTTTTCCTAAACTATCCTAATTTTTTTTTTTTTTTTAGGAATGTTTAGGATAAAGTTCACGTGAATATTTTATAACACTTTTACCAATTCAACAGATTATTTATTCTGAACCTCTGTTATCGTGAATAAAACAAACTCAATTCAATTTATCACCAACGAATTTATTTATTTAGCATAAGAATTATTACAAAGACAATTTTTTTTAACAATAATTCACAAAATCACTTTATTTAATTTTTACACAACTTTACTGTACACTTATAATTTTTATTTCCACTAAAACACTTTTTAAATCACTTTTTAAGTTCTTTTTAATCTTCACACTATCGCTTACCAAATACTAATAATAATCTTACAAGTTTACACTATCGCGTTCCAAATTCAAATAATCCAATTCGATCTCGTTCGCCTTTTTATATACACAAACCAAATTTCTAGAAAGCTCATGACTTTTCCAGTTAGAATAGTGTAGAAATATTTAGAACAATTTTATCATGGAAAATTCCATTTTAGTACAGTTAAACATTGAGCTATTAATTTAACTTATTCTATTTCACACTAGGTGTCACCGTCACAATATTAATAGAAACTCATATTAATAGATAACAAGCGTTGCCTGCATTACAATTACAGCATTGGTTCCTGTTTTCAATTACAACATTAATCATACTGTTACGAATTGTATCCCACACAAATAAAACACTTGGTGGCCGAGTGGTTCAGGTGGGTGCCACCAAATGTTACCAACCTAAAGATCGCCGGTTCGAGTCTAGTCAGAGTCCATCATTTTATAAGTCGATTTATTATTCTTAATATGTGTCGATGTCATCGCATAAAGTATTCTTCCACGACATGCCAATTGGAGCGGATTACTGGAACGACGGCGAAAATCACGATGACATCGTTAATTATCAAGATAAGGGGAGTTGATGACGTGGAACGTTCGCGAACACATATACATACAAGTGGTTGATAAAAGCAATACGTATACATCGACGGATGCAATAAATCGAAAAATCTGGAACATGAATGCACAAATATACAAGAGCAAGCAAATTGCATGTTGCAAGTTGTGGAGAAATTTCAACGTCTCGAGAAAGAATTAACTTGATGTCAAGGCAAAGTGGTACAACGACGCAAGTGGTACCACACAGCAGGCCGACCGCTCAATCAGTTAAGTTAAAACTGCCAAACTACAAGTATGCAAACAACCCGCTAGCAGAACCCGGGCCCGCGTTGCTGGTCCTATAATATTACTACGTATTTTTATTGTGAGATCTTCGTTTCTTTTTGGTATCCGTGCACAATTAAATCTCGATCAACGTTTTGAGGAAAAATTAACTGATGTCAAGGCAATAATCCAACTGCAATTGGCAATTGGTCCACAATCGTTTCAGCATTTAAGAACCGTAAATAATGTATTGTGCGAATCATATCGCGAAGCATGCCAACGTTGAGATTTACTTGAGAACGATGAACATTGGGATAATTCATTAGCAGATGCCATACTTACTGCGTCCGCCAATCAAATTCGAACATTATTCTCAATAATACTTTCAACATGCTTTCCTTCAAATCCCTTAGCATTGTGGAGAAAGTATAAAGATGCTATGACAGAAGACATATTACGTCAAGCTCGCAACACAAATACAAATCCTGATTTGCATTACACTGCGGACATGTATAACCAAACATTAATTCACATAGAAACATTTGTTTAGTGATTGTAAATAAAGTGTTGAGTCAATTAGGAATGCCATCACCAAATCGAGCATTTACTGACATATTTGACCGCGAAATACAACGTGAAAAAAACTACAACACTGATGCATTAAATACTTTTGTTCAGCATAACATACCAGCCATGAATCAACAGCAAAAATACGTTTAGAATACTATTATGGAATAAGTTAATGCAGACAATGGTGAGGGCAAAACCTTTTTAATATCGTTAATTTTAACTTCCATATGAAAAGACAACTTTATGCCTCCTCTGGAATTGCAGCCACTTTGTCCGATGGTGGAAGAACGGCACATTCAGCAGTGAAGTTACCTTTCAATATGCACCTAACAAAAACACCAACTTGCAATATTTCCAAAACTTCCGGAATGGCAAAGGTACTTCAACAATGCAAGGTTGTGGGGGATGCTCATGGGATGGATGTACAATGGCTCACAAAAAGTCGTTAGAAATTTTGGATCAAACAATCATTTGGGGGTGCTCTTATATTATTGGCAGGTGATTTCAGAAAAACATTACCAATCATCACAAGATCAAGACCAGCAGATGAATTAAATGCGTGTTTAAAAGCATCGTATTTGTGGCAAAATTTTAAAAAATTATCACTTTCACAAAACATGCGCGTGCGATTACAAAATGACTCATCAGGCCTTATATTTTCTAAACAATTATTGGATGTTGGTTATGGATCCAGAAGAAGTTGCTAATTACCTAAGTGAATTTTTGAATTCACTAGACTTGTCTGGAACTCCACATCACATTTTACAATTAAAAATTAGTACGCCAATAATTCTATTACGCAGTTTAAACCAACCACGCCTTTGTAATGGAACAAGATTGGTTGTAAAAAAATTACTCAACAATATCATTGAGGCCACCTTATTAATTGGCACATACAAAGGTGAAAATTTATTAATTTCACGTTTACCAATTATACCATCAGATACGCCATTTGAGTTTAAACGCATTCAATTTCCTGTACGCCTGGCATTTGCTATGTCGATTAATAAATCTCAAGGTCAGCTGCTGAAAGTATGTGGTTTATATTTGGAACCACCATATTTTGCACACGGACAACTCTACGTTGGATACTAGCGTGTTGGAAAACCAACATCATTATTCGTTTTCGCAGAAGACGGCAAAACAAAAAATATTGTTTATCAAAAAGCATTACAATAAGCAAGTAAACATAAAAACAAATGTATTCATTATTTAATTGTGCACGGATACCAAAAATAAACAAAGATTTCAAAATAAATACGTAATAGGATAGGGCCAGCAACGCGGGCCGGGTTCTGCTTTATATCCATATTCCAAACGTTTTTTCGTTAACGGAATTTTGAAGCGACCCAAAAAGGTGAATCAACGGAGCAATGTCTCCGATTGGTTGGAGCAATGTCTGGTGAGTTCCCTAGCAGTGTGACTCCTATGATTGTCACGGAGTAGCAGTACGTGAACACTAGCTTTAGAATCAGGCAACGAGGGCGTATCCTTGTCCAGCCACTGTCTTTTTCTGACAACACTTCCATATCTCGTCCTGTTTCCATCCCCAGTAACAATATTGGCCAAGAAAAACTGATTTCTTTGTCGTGAGAGATTATTAACAACAATCGATATTCTGGTCGCTATTTCGGGATCCTAAATCGTTCTTATAGTGCGGTGTACCATGTCATCACATGTATCATCACTCGCACGATAAACCCAATCTACATGGTGTTTCCATCTTAAAAGCGCCATTTTTCTTGCCTCGTCCAATTTCTTCTGCGTAATCCAAATGACACAAAAAACGTAATCATCTTCTTCTACTAATACAGTTTTGGGCTTCGTAATTTTGCCTCAGTCAACCTCTGGTACTTCCATATTACGTATACCACACTCGTATTCTATTTCCTCTTCCACCAAATGTTCTGGTCCCATCTCATGACTACCCCACTTAGTTTGTGCCATAATTGTTGTTTATTAAACAATATTCAAAAATAGATTGTACCTAACACTCCTTCCTACTTATTCGAATTTATTTTTCTATATTTATCAATGAATTAAACGACTAAAATAATAATTTGATTACAACTGTAACAGAAACTGACTGACCTTTAAAATTGTGCAGATATAAAATTCAAATTATGCGAACATAAAACGTGTCTGCAAACAATAACAAGTGTTACTCAACCCACCACCAAATTATATTTCGTTGATATTCTGTACTGTACGTTTTTATTTTCACTTCTATAATCAATGGATTTTATTATTATCATTCAATTAAATTACGTGGTATTCATGATGATACCATTTATGCGGATTCACCACACATTAATTTTAGAGTGCGATGAAGGAACCACAGGGGTTTTTTTTTTGTTGCTGGCAAAATCGCTCGTGCACCTCACTACTTGTTTATATGGCCAAAATCCAAAATACACTAACTCCCGAGTCAAGGGTCGTTAACTTTTATCGTAATTTGCTGGATATTATTCACCGTCATCTTGTGCTAACTGATGAAGAACTCTAGTGACCAAATATGTGGCTGCTGTTGATCCGAATGTCATCGTTTTCATCTTATAAGTGTTGATTTTATCTTGTTGATCTCACCTGTCTAAACATCCCATCGATGTCGGCTCCACAACGGACCACCATCTACGCCAACACAATAATCCAGTCCTGAGTTCACCTTTCCACCAATGGAGACAATCGAGGTTCATCAGACCGAAGTTTCAGATGCATCATCAAAGGGATCCTGGCAAACTAATAACAACTCATTAATATGCTTAGAAGACAGGACGTCAAAATGCGAGATTTGTACAGAGAAATTGACAATGCAAAGGAAATTCTAGAAACCCAGATTCTTCTATGGAAATTCTTATGATTCTGTTGTATGGTTATTCCATATTACCTAATGAATGACCAGGTGTTGCCACTGGTTTTATAAATATTTACAAATTTTTTATAAATGTTGGTTTTAGTATTGAGTTGGACACTGAATTTGAATTTGACTTGAAGGTTAAGTTAGGGGTCAATTTACAGGTTGAGTTGAAGTTGAGTTGGGGTTAGATTTCAGTTTAGTGAGCAGTTGAGAAATCTATATATTGATTGATTGTGTGAGGAAAGGTACCAACATCACAAGATAACATTAATTTTATTGGTTTTGAAAAATGTTGTATCTCCGATAACAGAGATGTCCATAAGGTCTTGCCTATATTTTTGGATAACTTGACCATATGCCAGTCTACGTGGCCAACCTTATCCAATTGTGATCTCTGCGATCTGAATGCTATACTGAAATTCTGTGAAGTATAGTATAGTTCATCACAATTGAATAAGGTTGGCCACGTATACTGGCATATGGCCAAGTTATCCAAAAATATAGGCAAGACATTGTGGACATCCCTGTGATCGGAGATAAATTTTTCAAACCAATAAAATTATTAAAAATTCTAAATTCTGTGAAGTATAGTATAGTTCATAACAATTTAATAAGATTGACCACGTAGACTGACATATGGCCAAGTTATCCAAAAATATAGGCAAGACATTGTGGACATCTCTGTGATCGGAGATACAATAATTTTTAAAACCAATAAAATTATTAAAAATTCTTAATTCTGTGAAGTATAGTATAGTTCATCACAATTGGATAAGATTGACCACGTAAACTGACATATGGCCAAGTTATCCAAAAGTATAGGCAAGACATTGTGGACATCTCTGTGATCGGAGATACAATAATTTTTAAAACCAATAAAATTATTAAAAAATTCTGAATTCTGTGAAGTATAGTATAGTTCATCACAATTGGATACGATTAACCACGTAGACTGGCATATAATCAAGTTATCCAAAACTATAGGCAAAACATTGTGGACATCTCTGTGATCGGAGATACAATAATTTTTAAAACCAATAAAATTATTAAAAATTCTAAATTCTGTGAAGTATAGTATAGTTCATCACAATTGGATAAGGTTGACCACGTAGACTGGCATATGGTCGAATTATCCAAAAATATAGGCAAGACCTTGTGGACATCTCTGTGATCGGAGATGCAATAATTTTTAAAACCAATAAAATTATTAAAAATTCTAAATTCTGTGAAGTATAGTATAGTTCATCACAATTGGATAAGACTGACCACGTAGACTGGCATATGGTCAAGTTATCCAAAAATATAGGCAAGACCTTGTGGACATCTCTGTGATCGGAGATACAATAATTTTTAAAACCAATAAAATTATTAAAAATTCTAAATTCTGTGAAGTATAGTATAGTTCATCACAATTGGATAAGATTGACCACGTAGACTGGCATATGGTCGAATTATCCAAAAATATAGGCAAGACCTTGTGAACATCTCTGTGATCGGAGATACAATAATTTTTAAAACCAATAAAATTATTAAAAATTCTAAATTCTGTGAAGTATAGTATAGTTCATCACAATTGGATAAGATAGACCACGTAGACTGGCATATGGCCAAGTTATCCAAAAATATAGGCAAAACATTGTGGACATCTCTGTGATCGGAGATACAATAAATTTTAAAACCAATAAAATTATTAAAAATTCTAAATTCTGTGAAGTATAGTATAGTTCATCACAATTGGATAAGATTGACCACGTAGACTGGCATATGGCCAAGTTATCCAAAAATATAGGCAAGACATTGTGGACATCTCCGTGATCGGAGATACAATAATTTTTAAAACCAATAAAATTATTAAAAATTCTAAATTCTGTGAAGTATAGTATAGTTCATCAAAATTGAATAAGATTGACCACGTATACTGGCATATGGTCAAGTTATCCAAAAATATAGGCAAGACCTTGTGGACATCTCTGTGATCGGAGATACAATAATTTTTAAAACCAATAAAATTATTAAAAATTCTAAATTCTGTGAAGTATAGTATAGTTCATCACAATTGGATAAGATAGACCACGTAGACTGGCATATGGCCAAGTTATCCAAAAATATAGGCAAAACATTGTGGACATCTCTCTGATCGGAGATACAATAAATTTTAAAACCAATAAAATTATTAAAAATTCTAAATTCTGTGAAGTATAGTATAGTTCATCACAATTGGATAAGATTGACCACGTAGACTGGCATATGGTCGAATTATCCAAAAATATAGGCAAGACCTTGTGGACATCTCTGTGATCGGAGATACAATAATTTTTAAAACCAATAAAATTATTAAAAATTCTAAATTCTGTGAAGTATAGTATAGTTCATCACAATTGGATAAGATTGACCACGTAGACTGGCATATGGCCAAGTTATCCAAAAATATAGGCAAGACATTGTGGACATCTCTGTGATCGGAGATACAATAAATTTTAAAACCAATAAAATTATTAAAAATTCTAAATTCTGTGAAGTATAGTATAGTTCATCACAATTGGATAAGATTGACCACGTAGACTGGCATATGGCCAAGTTATCCAAAAATATAGGCAAGACATTGTGGGCATCTCCGTGATCGGAGATACAATAATTTTTAAAACCAATAAAATTATTAAAAATTCTAAATTCTGTGAAGTATAGTATAGTTCATCAAAAATGGATAAGATTGACCACGTAGACTGGCATATGGTCAAGTTATCCAAAAATATAGGCAAGACCTTGTGGACATCTCTGTGATCAGAGATACAATAATTTTTAAAACCAATAAAATTATTAAAAATTCTAAATCCTGTGAAGTATAGTATATTTCATCACAATCAAATAAGATTGACCACGTAGACTGGCATATGGTCAAGTTATCTAAAAATATAGGCAAGACATTGTCTGTGATCGGAGATACAATAATTTTTAAAACCAATAAAATTATTAACAATTCTAAATTCTGTGAAGTATAGTATAGTTCATCACAATTGGATAAGATTAACCACGTAGACTGACATATGGCCAAGTTATCCAAAAATATAGGCAAGACATTGTCTGTGATCGGAGATAAATTTTTAAAACCAACAAAATTATTAAAAATTCTAAATTCTGTGAAGTATAGTATAGTTCATCACAATTGGATAAGGTTGGCCACGTAGACTGGCATATGGCCAAGTTATCCAAAAATATAGGCAAGACCTTGTGGACATCTCTGTGATCGGAGATACAATAATTTTTAAAAGTTCATTATAATTGTATCGGCTTGGTGACATCGACCGCTATTTGGCTTAGCTGCGGGACCTTCTGGACATTTCCAGGATCGACGCTAAATAATTATTTAAACCATTAAAAATCAGTCAACTTTTAAATTATCTGAATTGTAGTAATGTTCAACACAATTGGATGTTTTTGGTTAACGAGATAAACAGATGGTCCAGCCATCTGAAAACGATGAAAAGAACCTGTTTGGTGGTACGAAAAATCAAAAATTACAAAAAATTTAAATTTTCATACAATTTAAATTCCAATTGGAAAATAGCTAATTTAACAGTGTAATTTTTTGTTATTTTTTTTAGCATAAACTTCACACTCATTTAAAATTATAGAAAAACAATTCAGTTATCTTAATGTTTAAAAGAGTTATTGGCATTTACATCATTCAAGGTGGTGTGCCATGCTAAAAATTTTGAAATGCAATTGAAGTGGGTAACGGTTAATTTCCGGTCATATGCGTAGTGGACTTTTTTTCATGATATTGACCCAGCTACACGCCCTACTCGTTTGAACTAGTCCCAGTGGGACACCCTGAATTGTTTATTGTTTGAATCACCATTTCTGGAGCTTTTTTTAGTAGCTCGATTGGAATCCCATCTATGCCAGGAGCGGTCCCGGACCGATTTTGGCTAATGGTGAACTTCATGTTATCAGTGGTGGGTGGAGGGCCCAGTGGAAAATAATCGTTTCCTCTCTTAAATTGTTTAAAAAATGAGTACGTTTTGCGCAGGCGATCAGACGGGTTGATAAATCTTTTGATATCGTATAAATTTTTAACGTGAAGTTTTTGAATAGATATTTCATTATTGTAATAATTGAAAACAGTTTTCCACGCTGTACTATAATTCTCATTTGTAATTGGTAAGTTTTCGATTAAGTGATAAGCTTTACCATTTCTCAACGACGTAATTAAATAATGGAATTTAGTAACTGAACTAATAGAATTATTGGAATGAATGATGTCAACGTATATGTCTCTAAAATTGAGCCAATTCAATTCAGTTCCGTCAAACTTTGCAAGGCTTATCTGAGGAAGTTTAATTGCGACTGAAGTTTCTAGTATGATTTTAATACGTTCCGAAGATTGTAAGAGAATTCAATCCAGTTTCGAACTGATGGGCTTATGATTATGAAAAAATCAATCTTTTCATCAGGCCGCGGCAACTGGACTGATTATACCATAATTTACATTCTATATATACAGAATGTGCTGTGCGTTAAGTACTAGCGAATCATATTAATACAGATGAACTCTCTTACAATTTTTCTTCTTCACAATATTCACAGAGCTCTATTTCTGTGTACGCTAATTTTTACATTATTAATTTTTTTGTTGAATGTTAATTAAATCATGTAATTTCTAATATGCTACCGGTGATTAGACCTTTTTAAATGTGTTTTTGATTAACACTAGAAGTATATTAGTATTTACGAAAAGTAATTTAACGAAACCGACTAATAGACAAAATTCTATTTATTTAATTATATGATTTTAATATGTTCCGAAGATTCCATCCAACGCTATTCACTTGCCTGATGTCTGGATTGCGTGTCATACTCATAAACCCACGTCTCGCCTCCAGTAATGATCCTTTTGATGAATGTGGGATCGGATTCAGCCTCGCAAATCATGTCTAAAATTGTAAATAATCGCCAACACACATAGAGATAGATGTACTCTTGACCACGTAACTTTTGCAAATGTCAAGCTATGACGCTAAGATTTAGAGGGAATATCATCAACAACAGATGTACCAACTTAACAAACGAAAAACCGAACTCAAATCGGAACGATGGGAGCACCACACGGTGGTTATTCCGGGAACTTGTTGATCAAGGTAGTATTTAGTTATTTTTCGACGAATTGTATTTAATTTATTTCGATGACTCAATAAAAACAATATAAATATTTAGAATTTTATTAATCCGTGGACTGTATTTTATTGATTATAGTTTTTGTAGTAAAGTTTTTAGTCGTTTTCTTTTATATTTCAAAAGAATTTCAAAACATGTTTTTTTATTATTTAATATTTATTTATTTTTTATTTCTTCTTTTCTTCACTGCACGTCCGTTCGCTTTTCGTATCATTTTTTCTATCTCGACTCTTCCACGAGAGCCCTCTACGTTTCGTTTCTATGTATTAATATAAAAATAGTGACATCTATATTGAAATTATAATAAGCGTTTACATAATGTTCGTTAATAACAATTTTTAAAAAATTCAAAATTTACGTTACTACAATTCGGCTTCTGCTGACTCTACAATCGACTCTGATTGCCCGTGATCGTAAAGTTTCATGTTAAATGCCGCGTAAATACTTTTAAAGCTCCGACGAGACATCGGAGACTCAGGTATATTCTCGATAACGTACCTATCTCCAGGAAGAACTCTAACAACGAGGAACGGTCCTTAATATTATTTGGGCTCTGTCACGACGTTCTTAACCAGAACAAAATCGCCTACTTTATAGCGTTGAGCGGAAACACGCTTTTTATCAAAATATTGTTTATTTTTGATTTGAGAGTTTACTAAATTTTTCTTAATTTCGACACGTAAGTCATTCATATTGCGTTCCATTTTATTTTCATTCTTAGATTGAACCAATTCCTCGAGTTCGTCATTCGTTTTTCTCTGATTTACACCAAAGAGTGTATTGTTAGTTACGAATTCAACGTCCGTTAGTACCAAATCCCATTGTTTGTGTTTACTTTCCTCCGTAAATTTCGCTATTATAGGAATTATCGTTCGGTTGTATCTCTCAGCTTGTCCGTTACTCTGAGGAGAATAAGCCGCTGTGCATACATGAAGAATATTCTGATTTTTCAAAAATTTTATAAATTCTTTAGATCTCAAACTAGTTCCACGATCCATTACGATTCTCTTAGGTGCACTAAGCTGATTAAAATAACTTTGTAATTTGTTTATCACTTCTCGTGAATTTGTTGTTTTTGTTGGAAATATCCTCATAAATTTCGTAAAACCATCTACGATTATTAAAATGGATCGTATGGAATCTCCTCATTTTTCTCATATAAATTAAGGAATCCTTCCTTTTTACCACCTTTTGGTTCGTAAACTAGGCAACTAAGACAAGACTTAATAAACTCGTTGCATCTCTCGACCATATGTGGAAAATAATACGAACGTTTTATAAGTTCACATGTCTTTGATACGCCAACGTGACCTATTTCGTGGTACTTCCGTATAATCTCATTTTCAATCTTTCCAGGGACAAAAAAGAGTAATTTGTTATCGTTAGATTTTCGATATACAAGACCATCTTTTAGAGCAAAAAGTGATGAATCGCCGTTCTTATGCAACTCGTCACGAAGTTCGCTAATATTTTTATCGTTCGATTGATAGATTGCCAGTCGCTGTGATAGGGAACATTCGCTCAAAATCAGCACGGTAGGTACACGACTCAAAGCATCTACGTGACGCATTTGATGATTTGATCGATGTACAATTTCGTACACTCGTAATTCTCAAGAAATATGGCCCAACGCATTATTCGCGAATTTGAACTTCTTTTATCAAGTGTTAGTTTAACTGCGTCACAGTCAGTGACAATTTTGAATTTCACACCGTGTAGATATACGTGATAACGTTTAACGGCAGAGATTATTGCAAGGATCTCAAGCTCATAGGAATGATATCTCGATTCGACGTCTGATGTTCTCTTGCTAAAATACGATATTGGGTGTAAATGATTGTCTGATTGCGTTTGAAACAAAATAGCACCAAATCCTGCCTGGTTCGCATCCGTATGCAACTCAGTGTAGGACTTTGGATTGTAAATGCAAGGAATAGGGCCGTTAGCCAATTTGCTCTTAAGAGATTCGAATGCTGTAAACTCTTTGACGTCGATTTTAAATTGTATATCTTTCTTGACTAGATCTGTCAATGGTTTCGCTGTAGTTGAGAAGTTCGGAACAAATCGTCTAAAAAAACTCGTAAGGCCAATAAAAAGTCGTAGTTCGTGAATGTTCTGAGGTATTGGATAATCTGTTATTGCTGTTACGTGACGTTTGCTGGGGCGAATCTCATTATGTGAAACGTCGTATTGACGGTTACTTTGACGGTTGAATTTCCAAACAATTATTATGGATTGAATCCAGTACTTCTCCCAACATTTGAAAGTGTCGTTCAACGCTATCTATGACTATCAATATATCGTCTATAAAGAAAATTACTTCTCCGCTTAAAATCAGATCACGAAATATTGTCGTCACAAATCTTTGAAAAACCGCGGGCGCGTTACATAAACCGAATAGTGTTCGGGTATATTCAAATTGCCCTTCATGCGATACAAAAGAGGTATATCTGATTGAATTCTCATTTACGGGTATATGGTGAAACCCATTTTTCAAATCAATCAAAGAAAACTCGCGTTTGCCTTGCAACTTATCGATACAATCATCTATTAACGGGAGAGGAAACCTATCTCTAATAGTGATTTTATTTAGTGCTCGATAATCAACACATAATCGTGGTGAGCCATTCTTCTTGTTAACCAAAACGATCCGAGAAGTATAATCGCTATTGCTTGGTCGTATTATATTTCTTTGCAACAAATCGTCAACTACGTATTTTATTAACTATATCTCGGTCCCGCACGGAAAGTCTTTGTGGTGTCACATAAATAGGCTTAGTTGAGGTCAGTTGAATTGTCAATTCATGTTTCACGTTCGGTTCAGTCTTTATAGGACGCTCGAAGAATTCGTTTATCAATCCATTAAATTCACTCTCAATTTCAAAATCTCTACCGATATTATCAAGGGTTGGACCCACGTCAAAAGTTCTTCCCTTCGACTCGGTTTCGTAATTTACACTTAAAATCTCGTTAAAAAATAAAACAGTACCTGATTCTCTCGTCTCGTCAGAAGGTTCTATGGAAATCCCATCTCCGACAGTGCCCATTTCAATTTTAAATTTGACCGATGGATCACGTATGAATGTTCTTCCGATTATGCAATCAAGATCCATTGTATCGTCAGGTACAACTAAAAATGAAATATTAAACAAATTATGATTTATCTTAATTTTACAAATTAACTTGCCTAAAATTTTAATCGGTGAATTGTTGATGCCTTTGTATTAAATTCCCATATAATCTTACAGTTTTATGTTCGCAGCTGGTGATTTGGCGTCTACTGGAGGGGGGGATCAAAGTTGAGTAGAGTAATCTACCAGCTCCGTAACCTTTCGGTAGGGTGCACATGGCTTGATGGGTACAATTGTGGAAGGGGTAACCTGGTCACAATTCGCAAGTGTACGTACTGCCTCCTCGTGGCAATCACTGGTAACTGAGGCCCTTTGGTACTTCTGACCATTTGGCACAGGCTAAAGTACGGCGCTAAAGGAGAAACCCTTGATAAAAAACCCTAATCTAAGGTGGAACAGCATATGCCGATGGATGAATGGCTGATAGGTTAATCAGTCCAAAGTATGCGGACTCTGGATACCAGGCGCCCTCCAGTTTTATTTAGCCTTCCTGTGGTAAAGCTGGGTGTCCCACAGGCGACTCTCTTTTCCCAGCAACTCGTGGGAATAAAATGTCTAAACAGTTGGAAAATAATAAGGATGATGACGCTCCTAAAGCGTCATATACCAGCGATAGTTCCGCGGTGGTGTTCGAGGGCCTCGGTCCTCTTTCCGCTGTGGGACTCTCGATGAGTGGTCTATCGGATGGGGAGCTCCGTTCGGGGATTGAGAAATTAGTTCTCAACTCCGACATGGACACCTCAGGAGATGAGAACTCGAACCCCGTAAGTTGGAGTATCGCCTCTGTGAAAGCAGGGGGGAGCAAAGTCGTCGGGGAGGACTCGAAAGGAACTGTAAGCAGCACTGACAAACCTTCCGCGGCTCCTCGCGTGAAAATGTGTGGGGCCGCGAAGAAGCGGTACAGGAGGCTTCTTTCTGAGGGCAAACCGCCCGGAAGCGAGACAAGGCTTCTGGCGATGCGGCCACCAAGGGAGTCTTGTGCTCCCGCAGAGGCCCCACCGTCAAAGAGGATCCGCTCGGATGAGGGTACTCCACCGGCACAAAAGAAGGCCAGGGGAGAGGAATCTTTCCCGACGGTCTCGGGTTCTGCGGTCCGGTCTGGACTTACCTTCAGGCAGGCTGCGGAGTCGGAGATAGTTGGGATCTTGCCCACTGGTTTTCCAGAGGTTGTCCTCACTGGAGAGCAGCTAAAGGCTGTCCAGGAGGGCATCCTAGATAAGGTGCTAGAGCAGGAGGCCAAGGAGCTTAAACCTAAGTTCCTTGGCAGTCAGCTTCGGCCTGGTTGGCTGGTACTAACCTGTGCTGACCGGGCCACTGTTCAGTGGCTCAGGGAGGCCATAGGTAGTATCAAGCCATGGGAGGGTGCGCAGCTGATCGTGGCCGAGGCGGAAAACCTGCCTCGAGCCAGGATTGTGTTCGGCACCTTCCCAAATAGTGCTGAATTGCCCACAGAGAAGCTTTTTGGGTTTATAAAAAGCCAAAATGAGGGCATGCAGGCGATCAACTGGAGAGTGATCAGGAGAGAGGCGAAAGGCTCTTCGGCCTTTTTCACGTTCTCTATGGACCACTCTTCAGTTGAGAAGCTCAAGCGGGTTGGCTTTAAGGTCAACTTTAAGTTTGGGACTGTACAATTGCATCCCAAGGGTGGTCAGAGTGGAGCTAAGCCGGCTTCTGTCGGCGGGACCCAAGTGGTGAAGCCTGTAGAAGCTACGGTAGCGGCACCTGTAGCTAAGACCACCGGGGTGACCGCCCTCTCCAGGAGACAGGTGAGGAGAAGGCGGGAAAGGGAGAGGAAGGCGTCGGAGTTTCCGCGGGGGAAGGCCTCACAAGGACTCCCCCCGTGCAAGCCACTGGTTAGGCCTGGAGGCTCTCAGGCAGCGGGGGCCAGCAGAACGGCGATGGAGGACACTGGTCAGCCATCGGCCGGACAAAGAAAGCATGCGGGTGGTGGGGGTGCTGAAAAGGAGGCTGAGCAGGGCCTTCAGAAGGGGCCTTCGGTAAAGTGAAGGCACACATCGCCTGCCTGCAGATAAACCTGCATCATGCAAAGGCGTCTTCGGACGTCCTTTGTCGCAGGTTTATCTGCCAAAACATTGGCATGGCTCTAATCCAGGAGCCATGGGTGATTGGTAACCAGATTAGAGGTATACCAAATCAAGTGGGTAAGTTAGTTTATCATAACGGAACTCAGAGTCCAAGAGCGGCTGTGTTGGCCAGTTCGCAAATTAATTTTATTCCCATTTCAGAGTTCATCTCCAGGGACTTGGTTGCAGTAATGGTGGAGGTTCTGGGTGAAAGAGGCAAACAGGAGGCTATAATGGCCTCCGCCTACTTTCCTGGAGACTCAGAGTTAATACCTCCACTTGAAGTTAGGCGGCTCATAGCTCATTGCAAACGCAATGGGCTGGCCTACCTGATAGGATGCGATGCAAACGCGCACCACACGGTGTGGGGTAGCACGGACAACAATAACAGGGGTGAGTACCTTTTTGAATTTCTGATCTAAAATAATGTAGACATTGTCAATAGGGGAAGGAAACCTACTTTTATAAATGCGATTAGGCAAGAGGTCCTAGATCTGACACTTGCTAGTCCGCATTTTAGCGACTTGGTCAAAAACTGGCATGTGTCTGAAGAGGCCTCATTATCGGATCATTTGCACATCAGATTCGATTTGGCGGCTGAGACCATGCAGCGGCAGGAAATCAGAATTCCAAAACTGACCGACTGGGACTCTTATAGAGTCTCACTCGAATCAGAAATGCCCTCGGTTGTGGGGAATATAGAGTCTCCAGAGGGTTTGGAGATCTGTACAAACCAGCTGCATAATTCTATACACTTGGCTTACGAGAACAGCTGCCCAGTTAAGCGAAGAGAGTCCACAAAGATGGTCCCTTGGTGGAACGGCACGCTGGGTAAACTGAGGAAAAAATCGAGAAGATTATTTAACAAGGCTAAACGCACCGGTGAATGGGGCGAGTATAAGATGGCCTTGACGGAATATAATCTCGAACTAAGGAGATCCAAAAGGGCTACCTGGAGGAATTTCTGTGAGGGAATCAATGAATTGCCCTCTGCAGCTCGTCTCCAGAAAGTCCTTTCCAGGGATCATTCAAATGGTTTAGGACTTCTCCAGAAGCAAGATGGGGGGTTCACTGAAAACCGGAAGGAAACGTTAGAGGTACTGTTAGAGACCCACTTTCCGGATTCAGTAGTGGTAGGAGCCCAAGAGGACTCATATGATCCTTCGAGTGAGGTGGCCTATTCGCCTCACAGTAGGATCTGGAGTCTCTCTGGGAAAATTTTCACACCCAGCAAGGTTCGATGGGCTATTGGGTCTTTCAAACCTTTCAAATCCGCTGGAGGGGATGGTATCTTTCCAGCTTTACTTCAAAAAGGTATTGAGGAAATACTCCCCAGCTTGATCCAGATGTTTCGGGCAAGTTATGCTTTTAACTATATTCCGAAACTGTGGAGGAAAGTAAATGTGGTCTTTATACCAAAGGGCGGGGGTCGTCCAGACACCCAGGCCAGGGTGTATCGGCCAATTAGCCTCACATCGTTTCTTTTGAAGACGATGGAAAAAATCCTGGACTATCAAATAAGAAGTGAGGTCCTTGGAAAGAATCCGCTGCATCGGGACCAGTTTGCGTATCAAACTGGTAAATCCACGGTTATGGCCCTTAGCGGGCTAGTCACGAGGATTAAAAAAGCAGTGACATATAAAGAAATGGCCCTTTGTGCCTTTGTGGACATTGAGGGGGCGTTTGATAATACCTCCTATGGATCTATATAGAGGGCAGCAATGGGAAAAAGGGTTCCACTTTCCACAATAAGTTGGATCCGTTCCATGCTGGAACATCGTGAGATTACTGCCAGGCTAGGTGGCGAATCAGTAACCATCACGGCCGTAAAGGGCTGTCCCCAAGGAGGCGTATTATCTCCTCTTTTGTGGTCATTGGTTATTGACAGACTACTGGTCCTTCTGAGTAGCCATGGGTTTGATGTCCAGGGCTATGCGGATGATGTGGCTATCATAATCAGAGGCAAGTTTGATGAGGTCATTTCTGATCGCATGCAAAATGCACTCAATATAATATGGCAGTGGTGTTACCAGGAAGGACTCAGTGTCAATCCAAGCAAAACTGTCATTGTTCCTTTTACGAGGAGGACAAAGCTTGCGCTTACAGCTCCCTCGTTAAACGGTACTACTGTTCCTTTTTCCAGCGAGGTTAAATATCCAGGGGTTATCCTAGATCAAAGACTGAACTGGAACTAACATTTGTTGAAAGTTCAAAATAGAGCCATCAAGGCTCTCTGGGCCTGTCAAAGACTCTATGGGCGTACTTGGGGACTACAACCAAAAATGATCTACTGGTCATTTCTTACAATCATTAGGCCTATGGTCACCTACGCATCGGTTGTATGGTGGCCTAAAACTGAGCAGAAGACAACGCAAACCTTATTGAATAAGGTTCAGCGTATAGCCTGCATCGGTGTTACGGGCTCAATGAAGTCATGTCCAACCGCGGGGGTGGAGACACTTCTAGGACTGACACCGTTACACCTGCATATTAAAAAGGACGCTGCAAGTATGGCCCTGAAAATGCAGGCGGAAGGAAATATCAAGCCAGGCAATATGGTGGGTCATATGGAAATCCTTAAGGAATTTCAGACAGACCCTACCATAGGAATGCCTTCCGATTGTATGCCAGCTAAACTGGACTTCCACAAACCATTCTGTGTTAGGTTACCTGACCGGGATGTGTGGAGGGCAGGTGGACCATCATTTGAGCTAGGGTCCATGGTATGGTTTACAGATGGATCAAAAACGGAAGATGGGGCGGGGATAGGAATACACGGGAGTGGCACTACCCTCTCGAAGTCCTTGGGTACCAATGCTACCGTTTTTCAAGCAGAAGTACATGCTATAGAACTTTGCGCTAGGATAGGCATAGCAAAAGGCCTTAACGATGCAAAGATTTATATTGCATCAGACAGCCAATCAGCCTTAAAAGCTCTTAGGTCTTGTACCGTTGAGTCAAGGCTGGTATGGGATTGTCTGAAGGTTATTAAACATCTGGCAGGCTCAAGTAAGGTAACACGTATATGGGTGCCAGGTCATACTGGAATCGAAGGAAACGAGGCAGCTGATGGCCTCGCCCGTTAGGGTTCTGCCTCTCCATTTTTTGGACCAGAACCCTTCTGCGGTGTCACTAAGGGACACCTTAGAGCAGCGGTAAAACGCTGGGAGGATGTTCAAAAGTCCTCCTACTGGCGCAGAATTCCAGGTTTACGGCAGGCGAAGAAATTTATATCACCTTCGTCTGTCAGGGTTAAGGAGTGTCTTGAACTTAGGAAACCTGAGTTGAGGCTGCTTACTGGCTTCCTCACAAGTCATGTCCCCTTAAGGTAGTATCACCTTAAGAAGATGGGCCTAAGTACGACAGATGGATGCCGCTTCTGCGGTCTGGAAGCGGAATCAGCGGAACATGTTCTGTGCCATTGCCCAGCCATTTTCCAGCAAAGACTGCAACATCTATCTTGTACCGGCCAGTAGTATTGTCAGATTCATTAAGAGCCTGAATATTGACTGGACGGATAATTAAGTAGGGTCCAGCACAATAGATCTTTTAGGTCGCGGTGCGAGGTGGCTTATCGCCCACATGGCCCTCCAGTAAATAATAAATAATAATATGTTCGCAGCTACATGTTTAGCTAAAATAATGTTTGCAGGGCTCCCAGTATCAACTACAGCTGTCAGACATCGTGTGACAGACGGCGGGACGTATATGCCGATTTCGACTTTGAATTCCTGTGAAGGTCGAATAATCAGAACACTATTTCCGGGTGCACTGGTGCTGCAATTCACTGGCGCTCCTCTTGGATGAACTTTGTTGCATGTAGTACATCGTTCTCGCCTCGCTGGAAATGGACAATTTGTAGAGAAATGTCCTGTCTCCATACAATTGTAACATGTTAATTTATTTGGTTGTGGATGAAAATTACGCGTTGTCGTAGATAGTGGAATGCGAATTGGTTTAAACGAGTCACCAGATTGATGTGCGTTTAATTGTTTATTGGAATGATTGTTCCCTGGTATGTTTTGTCGCATCCGGTTAGTTTCGTGGTTTGTATTTGAGTTTAATACTGACGTAACGATATTATTTGATCGTATATTTGAGTTCGCTCCGATTGGTTTCGTGCTTTCGTGCCATACAATTTTTTCGCGAAGCCTTTCTAAAGACAGAATGACCGATGATGGATGATCGTTTATTCAATTTAGTATTTATCAAATCATTTATTATATATCGAATCATTGCTGCATCAGTAACTTTAGCATGGTTACCTATTCCAATCATTTTGTAATAATATATCAACTTGTCTTGATTTCGCGGACGCATATTATTCCTTAACCGTTCGTGAACATCTACTTCGGTAATTGTTGTTTTAAATTCATTTAGGAATAATGGCGAAAATTCATCAAGTGTACGTATTTTTATTCTCGTTGCTTTGAACCACATATTTGCTGCTCCATTTAGTTTTGATGATATCGCTAATAACAAACTGCTCTCATTAATCTCGCGTAATAACTCCAATTGTTTAATAAATTGTTCGGCCGTCGTTGACGTTAGATTCGCTGGATCAAATGATGGTAGTGGATCAATTATATCCCTTATCGAGTGTCTTGGCATATAATGTTCCTGCGATTGTGTCATCAACACCGTTTTCGCTGGTGACATTTCGTTTACTTGTTGTTCGTTTCCAGTTAGAACTTGAATATAAGGAGGCATTGATGACGTTTTTTGTAGATGATATTTATTTATTCTAAAAATCAACGGGATAAAAATCCTTTTTTGATTACAATAATTATAGTTATAAATAGTTTTATAATTTAGCTTTGATTTGCTTTTTAAAAGTACATTTAGAAATATTAAAATCAAACACATCAAAATTATGATTAAATTGTCGACAAATAGATGGGATCGGAGCATTATATGCATAGTTCGATTTAAAAGTCGGCAAATATATAAAATCCCTGACCCGAGTAGGTTTACAGGGCACATGAATATCAATCTTTGCAAGTAGTTCCGGACAGTCAATAGAATTGTTCAGCAAATCAGCGATGACTGTTGAAGCAGCACATCTACGTCTTACAAGCAATGAGTCCAAATTAGCAATTTTACAACGGTCGTTATAGGATGGCAAATTCTTTTTATTCAGCCACATTGGAAGGTCCGGATCAAACGGCCAATTCAATTTATGAAGATAGTCAATACTAAATTTCTTCTGTACCCGTTCAATTCTATCGATATAAATATGGTAAGCAGGATCCCAAATACCCGACGCATATTCCAAATTAGATCGAACAATGGAACAATACAAAGTTTTAATTGATTGTGGATTACGAAAATCTTTTGTGATACGACGAATAAAGCCAAGTAGAGAGTTAGACTTAGCCACTATTAAATTGATATGGTCTCGGAAATTCAATTGATGGTCCAAGATAACACCCAAATCTTTAAATGTCATAACTCGTTCAAGCTGGTGATTACCAATAAGATATTGATGATGAATAACTGCTTTTTTCCTGGAGAAGCTCATAATCTTGCACTTTTCCAAATTCAAGTTCAATTTATTCACAATTGACCAATTATACAGCAAATCAAGATCACTCTGCATTTCATTACATTGCTGCGGGCTACCTACAGTTTTTGATATTTTCAAATCATCAGCATATAACTCACAGTCACAGTACTGGAACAAAGAAGCAACTTCATTGATGAAAACGTTAAACAACACTGGTCCTAGGTGTGAGCCCTGAGGCACTCCAGAATGAACTTCAATCATCTTAGACGTACACCCGTTAATTTGCACTACCTGCTTCCGATCACGCAGATACGATCCAATCCAATCCAAAAACAATTTACTCACTCCAAATCGATCATCCAGTTTGTCAAGAAGTAGCTCAAACTGAGGCGAGTCGAATGCTTTCGCAAAATCTGTGAAAACCACATCCAGCTGACATTTGGAGTCAAAAGCGCTAAACACTTTAGATGTTAGACTTAAGAGATTTGTAGTGGTAGACCGATGTCTTACGAATCCATGTTGTTGAAGTGCTAATGAAGATTTAACATTAAAATACAAATAATCAGAAACAATAAGCTCAAATAATTTTGGAATCGATGATAATATTGATATGCCTCGATAATTTGTAATGTTACTCCGTTTTCCGGATTTAAAAATGGGAATTATAAATGACTTCTTCCATATCAACGGAAATACACCACTCTTCAGAGACGCATTAAATATCAGAGATAATGGTAATGATAGCGAGCTATTAAGGTCTTTAAGTATTGTTGCAGGTATATTATCAAAACCACATCCCGATTTCATCTTGGATATACCAAGGCTGACATCTTTTTCTGAAATATAAGGTATTCCAATTAAATTTTGATGCTGCGGAATACGAGGTCCTAAGGAAACATCAATAGCATTATCATTGTATTTTTTATAGACTGATTGGAAAAATTCTGCAAATAATTCACATATGTCCTCAGCATTACAGGCAGTTACATCATTTAACGACATCATTTGGGGATAACCAGAACATTTTCTTTTGACATCTACAAAAGGCCAAAATAGTTTTGGGTTTGAAATTAAATTATCTTCCAGCCGTGAAATATAGTTCCGATACGCTCGGTGTTGTTCCTTATCAAATACCCGGCGTAGTTGTCGGAAAGAATTAAGACAATCCAAGTTATCACTCAAACCTTTGGCTAATCTATGTGCCTTATTTTTTTGTTTCTTAAATTGACCAAATTGTTGTCAAACCATGGAGGATGGTTATTCTTACGTTTATAGCATTTAGGTACATGTTTGTCGAAAGCCTCAAGTACAATCAAATAAAATGAGTCGACCAAAGCGTTAACATCACTCCATTTAGAATTAAAAGTTTCATCCCAGTCCACCATTTCAAAAAAGTCCTGCAGACCGGCAATATTGGCCTTATTAAAATTGTAATTTAACTTTGGCTGTGCATTGTTGATGAATTTACAAAACAGCTCCTGGCAGTCAAAATTGATATCCAATCCATTGTGATGAGATCTATCAGGAACAAAAGACTCCAACGACTTAGTAACCAATCCACAATTAGGATCATTCAGTAAAACTAGATCCAAAATTCTACCATTCAAAAGACGACGATAGAAATAATGAAAAATGCGTTGATTTTGTGCGCATACCACCAACATTCTGATAATAGATTGAGATTGAACTTAACTTTGAACTTGACTTTGAATTAAATGTAGGCTTTAAACAGTTAAAGCCGACCGAGGTACTAAAAAATTATTCGATGATTGCCGACGATAATTTACAAATTCTTTGATTAATATACCAGGAGGCCAAGATGATGAGTCCAACAGCAGGTTGAATTTGTTATCCGGAACCCCAATTTTGAATGATATATAGTCACGGCCATCATTACGTCTCATTCGAACCAGAATAGGTTTATCAATGGCAAATTTATTTTTTAGATACAGTACCATATCATCGTCAATAACATCCTTGTACAGACGTGAAACAAAAACCCATTTTACAGGTTCAACAGTGCGCAGAGTAGAATCAAGACCACCACTCCCAATAATAATTTTGGGGGAATTATTATTATTATTATCACTTGATGATTGAGTAGCAGAAATAGGCTCAGCCTTTGTTGTTGTTGACGAACCCCTTGATCTCGTAGTACGTGACGACGGCTCAACATTGTTATTTTGCAATTTTTTGGATTTCAATGTAGCTGGATTACATTTTGGTTTTATTGCGGTTACCAGGTCAACATTTAAAGATGTCGTTTTATGTTTTAATGCAAGCAAAGTTGTTGAAATAGAGTTCATAGCATTAGTAAGATGATCATTATTTTCCTTCAACACTTTATAAAGATCACTACACTCATTACAACGCCATAAAAAATTAGGAATTGCAGATATTACATCAAACACTGTTTTTTTTATTCCCGTACAACCATAATGTACTACTTTCTTGCATTCACCAGAACAAGAAAAAAAGTTATCAGTTATATTTACACTACACTTGCAGCACACGGACATTATCACAAATTAATAAATAATTATAATATTAGCACTTTGACGGTCAAAAGTTTGTATAAAACACAACTTGATGGCAAACACAAATTGTATAACACACACAAATTGTTAGCAAATATTCTTGTTAAAACAAGATAAAAAAGAAAATTAAAGCACAATAACAGCCAACAAAAATACTACAAAATACTATTAGATGAATAAAATGAAAATTTAATAAATTTATTAAATGGCGAAGAAAAATTTACGATGTTTAACGCAACGCGTACTTAAATGATATGGTTGATATGATTGCACCGGATTGAATTGTGTTTGTAACATTTGCGGCTGATAATAATGCGTTGGCTGAGGCGTTGATGCATACTGGCCTTTCGGTGGTATGTATTGATGATCGTTTTGATTATCTGCTGCAGTTGTCGGATTCCGGTTGTTAATTGTGAGCGATCGATTTATCACTGTTTTGTTACCCTGCTCGCTGTCATTTGATTCGTTTTCTACAAATGTTTCGGATTGAATCTTTTCTAAACGATTGATTAATGCCCTATTCTTTAATTCCTTACGAAGCCAACTCACATTCATACTACCAAAGTTGATTTCTTTTCCAATAATCGAATTTCGTACCTCGTATACCACTTCTGATAATTTTGTAGTAAAGTTTTTAGTCGTTTCCTTTTATATTTCAAAAGAATTTCAAAACATGTTTTTTTATTATTTAATATTTATTTATTTTTTATTTCTTCTTTTCTTCACTACACTTTTTTTCTATCTATCTCGACTCTTCCACGAGAGCCCTCTACGTTTCGTTTCTATGTATTAATATAAAAATAGTGACATCTATATTTAAATTATAATAAGCTTTTACATAATGTTCGTTAATAACAATTTTTAAAAAGTTTAAAATTTACATTATTACATTTTACAAAAAATTTTAATCTACGAAGGATTAATACTATTTTGTGTCTTTTCAATAACATCCGGAGACGAAGTGAATGTAAAGTAGAAAAATTTGACATTATTACATTATTCTTGCACCATCTACTGGTAAAACCGACAACTGCTGTTTAAGTTTTTTATGTGCGAGTACTTATGTTATTTTTGTAACTTATTTTATGTCACTTAATTAATACATTTTATTATTTTTATTTTACAATTGCAATAATTTGAAAACATCAGTCATCCACTGAATATTGTTTTCTCCGCGGACCAGATCCCGAAGGCCGACCAACAATATCTTTTCTCTTCCTTAATTAGGCTACGACCGAACACGAGAAAGGTAATAAAGGAAGTAGCTAAATGAAACCGTCACTACACTTCCAAAACAATGTTCCAGGTATCCAATCCGGGAACTAACGAAACCCAAGGTGTGACACATTAAATTAAATTAATTTGAATTAAAGCTGAATATTTTGTACTTTAATTTAATATTTATATTTTTTTTTAAATTTTTTATTTTTCGCCCGAAATAAAACATGTCCGTTTTTTTCAAAAGGCTACTTAATCCGCTTCTTGAGCTAAATATCCGTGAGCAATCGAGAAATCTATATACCATACGTATGTATGTAAACGATATTTAAACAAATCCACACGCGATGTGGATGGTAATGGTAATGGTATAATGGTATAATGGGTATAATGGTATGTATATAGAAATTATACATGCGTAAGGGTTGCCACTTTACTACAAATGGAGCAGATCTACTACAATTTTCAAAATTTCAAAATTAAGTGGCCACTTATTTAAATCTGCTACATTTTTAATGCCGATATATAAATGATTGATTTTGTCTCGAAATTGGTCAAATCATTAGAAACACTTAACATTTTAACCTTAAATTTAATTTTCTATATGACATAGAAATATGTAAATAACATAAGTACATAACATATTAAAACATACATGCCTTGACTGAACGTGCCCCTTTTTATGGAAATGTTTACATCATGGCAAACTTCATAAATTATAAATTTACTCCTTTTTTGACAATTTAGCAGTTTAACGGATTATTTTTTTTTGCATGGGCCATTCTTAATTTGTGATTTGTGTAATGAATTTACTGTTTGGTAAATATGAAAAGATATTTTCAAACAATTTCAAAAATTAAGTAGGTAAGTAATTTTACTATCTAACCTTTATTTCATGAGAATATTTACGAAATAAATCTAAACATGGACATAAAGTTTGGGTTATTTTCAAGCCGTTGATGTGTTGCAACAAATTTAGTTAAATTGATTGTTAAACCACTTTGTAGGCTTGGTGAGTCGGTTAATACTATTCAAAGCAGTGAACCCTCTTCTTTACATAATATTGCTCCAGAAAATAATATAACAAAGAACAGGTAAGCACTAAAATCTGCTAAATTTTATGCAGTTTTACAATTTCCTGATAAATAATATTTTTTAGGAATACACCAATGGCCACAAATGGTCACAATTCTGAAGATTCAGATTTCACAGTAGAAACGCCCCAACGAAAACAGTACAAACAGAATTACAAACCAGAATGGGAAGTGTCATTTCCTTGGATAAAAAAGGCAAATGATATGGCTTTTTGTACTATTTGCTTTAAAGTTTTAGCGAACAATAAAACGCATCTAAGACGACATCAAACAAGTAGCAAATCTCATGCAACAAATCTGCAAATTAAAAATGTAACATGAACCATTGAACAGAGCTTTCAATCTCTTGATAATTCAACCAGTCACCGCAAAAAAGCAACGGAATTTGGTTGCGTAATGTACTGTGTGCAGTACGACTTACCATTTTTACAAATGGACTCTTTACCGAAACTACTTCGAACAACTTGCCACGATTCTCAATTGGCTAAAGATTTAAAATGTGGGCGAACAAAGTGTACGGCGATGATTAATCAAGTAGTCGGACCGTTTTCTAAACAACAAATTTCAAGAAAACTTCAAAACACAAAATTTTCCTTAATGATCGATGAAACGACCGACCTGTCTACTACCAAATGCTTAGTGATGGTCGCACGATTTTTTGATACACATAAAAATAATGTGATTGACTGTTTTCTAGGGTTAATTGAACTGAGTGCTTCTACAGCACAACAAATATATAATGAAATTGAATTTAATTTTAAAGGTAGCAATATTCCAAT